>CM043718.1:793413-948487 GCA_023969325.1 Oryzias curvinotus | reverse complement strand
AGTTAATTGCAAGTTTTTTCTAATTCCATTGTTAGCTTTTTGGCTTAATTTTGTACAAACAGCAACACCAAATGGCAGTTTTTAATGGATATTAGGTCAAACAAGTAATAACAACCTGCTCTGCTTTCATTTATGCTCTTAATACAATAATTGTCTTGTCTGACATTATTACCTCCACATGTTCACTTTTAATTGAAGTCAATTTTAATTTCACCATTTAAGCAGCTCCACAAGAGTGTGTATGTGTGTGTATGCTGAGAAAACTGAAGCCAAGCATGCAAATACACAAAGAAGTGACATACAAAGACTCAAGTACTTAAATCACGGCCAAGGTGCTGAATGCATGCAAACAGGAAATTCTTTAAAAAGGCCACACAATCAAGTCTGGTTAATTGGAGTAAGAACACATAAACAAGATACTCCATTAACCCAAAAAATCTACTTTCTTTTGTGGATTTTTTTTGTCCATGTCAATGCAGATTTCCTTCTCTAATGCTGTGCCCATCATCCCCATTTTGACCAACAACTCAGAAATTTTGAAGTAGGTCCTGCTCTAAAACACAAAGACCTGATTCAAGCCACTCAAAAGGCCCAGGTTCAATCCACTCTCCACTTACCCAAAATACACTATAAAGCGTGCAGTCTCCACCCTGCAGGGGAGGAGTGGACGGAAGGGAAAACCAGTGTTCTCATAAAAGTATGTACAAACATACACGTTTTACAAGTGAAAGATGAGAGCTGAAACCCCTCTGTTCACTTTCAATAATACATTTTTTTCTGATTAGGGATCCATTGTGAGACAATCTACTGTACTTCCATGTACATGTGAACTGTTTTGTAGAAATTTCTTTTGCCAGGTGTAGACTGAATAATTTCATGTTTTTGTAACTGTTTCTTACCTATCTAGTGTAAGCAACATAGTCTCATTAACCTCTGGGATGTTGTCAGCCAACACAGTTAAATTGATGAAGGCATCGCTTTGGCCTGAAAGGAAAACAACCGATCCGTTGAATGGCGTCAGGTCACTCCGGGTGACATCTGCACGATTGGCTCCAGTTGGCTGAATACTCCAGAACACCAAAGCTTTCCCGTCGGTTCCATCACGCCGCAGATGGAGGCTAACCTGCACCGGACATCAGTAGAATACATCTCAACACTGCCACCTACATTTTTTCTAGAACATCATACAAATTGGTGGCTTAAAATGATTGCATTCAAGCACTAACGTTTTTAAGGTTGTTGTTAAAAGTGGGCTTATTCCTTACCAGACTGCTATTTGTGTCCTCTGGCTCATAAAGCACAACTGTTGTGTTACTTATGAAGCCAATTTCTCCGTTAGCAATGTCAGGCGTGACAGTCAAAGTCAAATTTAAAGGTCCACTAAACCTTGGGCTGTTGGAAGGAATTAAGGGGCTGATGTCAACTAGCTCCAGGGATTCCAACTAAAAGAAAAAAAGAAAAACAGTAAGAATGATTCTAATAGGTATACACACATATTTAATTTTGATACATACAAATAGTTATTGTCTAATTCTTCTTAGCAGAGAGGTTTCCAACTTAATTTTTTTTTTTTGTGCACACGTGGTAAAGTATTTGAGTCGAAAGCATGATGTGGTTGTATAGAGTCTCAAGAAGGCCTTTCAAGTACATTTTGCTCACTTTTGGGGATTGCTGATGTTTGTTTGGACAGTTGAGAAAAACCCTCACAACCACGCCAGACCTCGGTGCCAGTGTCTAACGATTCACACATGCAAATGAGGTACTTGAAGTCTGGATTGCCTTAATTTAGCCACAAGTGCAAACAGAAAGTGACTGCCTCTTCTACCAAAATAATTTAGTTTGATTATATCAAGAGTTCTTTGCATCACGTGAGTAAAATAACAAAACCAACCTTACTTGTAAACAGTTTTTTACCTGTAAGAAGAAATGAGCTCCATTCTGCAGAAAGGCATCATTCCTGATAGGAAGTATCACATGGGCTGTCCGTTCATGGGAAAACACCACATTAATAGACCTGCTAACATTTAGAACCTGGTCCCGGGCCAGTTCTGGATTTACTGGACCTGCGGGAATGTAGAGGGCTGTAAGTGCCATAGACACTTCACCCAGTGTGCCACCATTTCTCACAAAATGTAAGGACAAAAATCGCCCCTCAGGCTGGCTCTGGATGCTCTGCTCTTTGGCTGGGTCAAACTGAAAACGGCCATAGACATCATCGCTGTCCTGGATGAAGAAAACCATCTAGAGAAATAAGCGTAGAAAAAAAATGAACAAATCACATAAGAGGCAAACAATAGTTATTGCAGTATTTTAAAAGCTTTGGTGTTGCTGTGATAGTATTTTACTCATATAAAGAAAAATAAGGAGGTGAAACAGTGACAGAAGAACTGAACTATGTGAAATTGGAGGTGGTAAAGTAAAGCCACAGGCTAACTTTAGAGTGATATCCTCTTTAATTAGCTCTGGTATGATTGGTGGAGACATTTCCATGTTTGTGGATTGTGGATCTTTAATTTTTCTGAAATCTGAATGTGTGAGGATCTGTGCTTTTTTTGGTTGTGTTTTTCTTCCCCTTTGTTGTGTTTTGTTAAGTTATGTTCTGTTTTCTCAAACAACCCACCACGTTCAAGTCTCCAATTACTCAGCTGTTTTTTTTTTCAGTTAATTACTCCTCAGTTTTATTTAACCCCATGGTTTTCTGTATGCTACTGTCAGATCTGTTCGCTTTTACTACTTTCGGCATACCCATTTTCAGAATTTAAAATGTTTGCTTTTATAGTTTAGGTTTTGCTTTTTATAATCATCTCCCACCAAGCCTGGTTGTCTGTGTTTGGATTCTTTCATTCATTTCATGTTCTCTTCCATTCCTGAGAAAATGGGTCTGGTGCATGTCTGACACAACCCTAACAATAAATTTATAAAACTATTAGCTGCACCTTTGATTCCAAATATTAAATCAGGTTTATGTTTTTGTAAATATTTTTGATCAGATACCTTGATTTAGAAAAAAAGGTTCAAAGAACCCTATCATGCTATGTATGTAATAAGAATAGAAGCAGCTCTGTGAGTTTTTATGGCGCCTCTTATGCCCTCATTATAAATCAGATTTACATCTGCTTCCCTGTTGTCACACTTTAAAGAAGCTTTGATACAGATAACGCTATAAAAAAAAACTGTCTCCCATTTTACCAACGCTTTAAAGAAGAGCAGGGCGTGCCTGCTGTCACTGTTTTGTTTGGACCCGGCCACATTAAAAGAACACCCACAGAGCAGTTACACATTAAGGGGTCAACCTATGGCGCTTGTGCAAAATTTCCCATAGCAGCTTAAATATGGGAGACACATGTACAACACATGGAGCAATATCTGTGGCACAGTCACTTTGTTCCTCACAAACACTCTTTACTGACCTGCATGGGTTCGTCGACCTCTGCATTTCCAGTTACAGTTTTGGGCAACAGCTTGAAAACAAAGGCCTCTGCCTCTTCAGGCTGATCATCCTGCACAATACTCAGCGGAATCACAGCCGTCACCTGACCAGCAGCAAACTTCACTGTCCCCACCTCTGGAGTCAAATCATCTGACACCGATGAGCCATTACTGGAGTTTCTGCTGATGGACCAGTTAGCAGACACAGCTCCATAGCTTCCTCCATTTCTCACAATGACAATACCGTCAAATCTGAAAGAGTAATAATTCTGTATTGAATTTGTTGTTGCTTCCCTCAACATGTTTGCATTTTTGCTGATGTCAATGTTAATAATGTAACCTTTGCGTCAGATCTTCATTGATCCTGAACGGCTGGATGAAACCGCTGCTGTTATTGACAGAACACCATAAGGCTTGTCATTGGGCTCGATGGTTACCAGCACAGAATTGGGTGAAACTAAAACAGCATCTCCTCTGATAGTATCTTCCAGCAGGACCACATGGAAGGATTCTGCAATTTCTGGCACGGTATCATCACTAATGTGAAAAAGAGGCTAGTTTTAAAGACAAATGGAGGAAACCGAATTGTTCTGACTGGCTGTAAGTCCAGAAAATCCACAGTTGGAGTGGCACTGCCCAGTCCTTCACCACTCACAACCATGTAATCTATGGAGACCTAAAAGAAAAGAGTCCAAAACTCTTAGATAAATTTGTCTTTATACATAATGATAAATTGAGTAATCATGCTATTAAATGCCAAGGTAAACATGCAACGGACAGAGACAGCTACCTCAGTTTCCACTGAACCGATGAGAGGTCCATCCACAGCCAGTCGACCACGGGTCACATTGAGTGCAATGACAGCCGCAGACTCTGGCACAGCCATTACAGAGTGGAGGAACCGCAGGGGACTGTCATTTCGCCGAATTCTCAGCTGGATGCTGCTGGCATTGGGCTTAAGTAGGGCTCCTCCAGTTACACCCGTCAACTTTACTGAAAACACTTCATCATCCTCTGGGATCTACAGAACAGAAACCATGTACTGTTATAAAACAGTTTCAATTATGATTTTATACTGAATTAAAATATGATAATAAAATAATATGTAAAACACAATAGTTTGAAGTTTTCTTCATGCACTTAGATGGGGTCTTCTAAGATTTCCCAAAGTCTTCTTCTAAACTTCTGCAGCTACTAATATAAACAACCAAAAGTACAGGTATATGACACCATTAGCAAACAGGATTTTCATAAAACCTGAGTACCTGATCATCTTGGATGAAATGTTGAATCGCGCTACAGCCTGTCCAACAGGTAAGGTGATGCTGCCTCTGTCTGGATTGACATCCTCAATAGCAGGATTAGGTCCATCAGCAATCTAGGATTATAAGGTCAGTCAAGGTGTTTTCCCAAATAATACAAATAGAAAAAAAAACTGACAAGGAATGGACTTATTACTGTTAGTAACTACTAACAGATATGAGAAATCAATGGAGTTTTATTTCTCACCTCAAAGTTCACAGTTACAGTCCCATAGGTTCCCTTTTCTCTGATCAAGGTGAAAGACACATTGTGGTTTTTTCCTCTGAATTCATCAACAGCAATCTCCTCCGTCTGAGAGGAAAACAAACTGAATGAGCGCCAGTCAAGTCTGTTTCAGCATTTCAATATTCTGACAAACTGCTTTCATTAAACTAACAAGAATCCTCAATTTATGGTTTTCTTGCAGTTTTTTGGGGCTTTTATCAAATAAAAATGAAAATTTAAAAACCAAAACAAAATCAACTTTAAATTGTTTTTTTGTCTTACTGAATTGAAAGCAATTATTCCAAAGGCATTGTCATTGGACAGGATGGTGATTGTTGCCTTGTTTGGTGTACCCAGTTCCACACCATTAGATGAACTCTAGAAAGAAAAGGTGTAAACAGTAGTATCAGATATCCACAAAGCAATGTTTCTTAGTGTTGTTTTATCAGCAACTTTTAAAACTTACACTGTATAGAAATAGGTCAAAAAGTCTTACCCCTGAGGCAGATTTTATTTAAATAGGAAAAAAAGCTTATAATGGGGTAAGAAAAATGGTCTTACCAGGATTTCTTATCTAAAAAAAAAATACTCATGTCACTAAGACATGTTTGCTTTCAAAGGCCTATATCATGCAAAATCATTTTTTTGAGCTTTAATGATATTATAATATTCATTCCTCACAAAAAACAACTCAGAAATGGTATTTTGATCAATTCACGCATTTCTGAGTGTCAGTTATTCCTCTAAAAACCTGCGCTCTGAGCACCAGCCCCTCCCAAGCGGGTTCTCACATTGTGACGTACATAAGTGGAGAACAGCCCCTTCCATGAAGAGTCTGTGCTGCTGGCTCCACCCCCAGGCTAACACACACACCTACTTTCTCAGCAGAGCTAGCGGCGATCGGCTAATTCACTTTTTTTTTCATATGCGCAATATGCACATCCATCTTTGCAAAGGTTTGGTTGTTGTTTGTCTTCGTGGGAGAAGAGCAGACACTGTGCCGGCTCTAGGTTGACGTCACGAAATGGGCGGCAACCCAAAAGGTGCAAAAGGCGGGGCTTCAGAGATCAAGTCGTCTACCTTCTTTCACTTTCAGCTTTTCCCATCAGGGATCGCCACAGCCAACGAGTCGCATGGTAAACTTGGCAATGTTTTACGCTGGATGCCCTTCCTGACGCAACTCTCTCAGGTAGCCGGGCTTGGGACCGGCACAGAGGTGGAGAAGGGAGCAGGGAGCAGCCCAGATTCGAAGCCTGGCTTCACGGACGGAAGGCGCCGCAAACCAGCACGAGCTAAAACGGCTCCCTATATCAAGTCGTCTACCTTCCAGGTAGGAAAATTAGCTACGAAAATAACTAACATTTCATTTAAAAAATCATTCTTGAATGTGCCAAAGGTGATAAATGATCATATATATGGATATAGTTTACATCGAAAGGCTTAAGAAAAGCATAATAAAGGCCCTTTAAACCAAGATTATTTTGCTATTATTTTTTTGCAAGAGAGAAATTAAGACATTTTACAGCCCTCTTTTTACTTTCTTAAGATTCAGTTTGTGCAGTGTGTACTCATGTAAAAAGCCAAAGAGTTTGTCGCTTTTGCTATCTTTCCTTTAGTTCTACATTCCTAGTGTGCAACCCTGATGAGAGGGCACAAAGACAGGAAGCTGTGGTTTCAGGCTGGTTGGTTTGACAGGTTACATCTCTGCATGATGCCTCCTCAGTAAAGTTGCTGTGCTCTGCCATTTGGCACTAAAACCTGACAAAGTTTCAGCTTCCTTGAAGTCACAGAAATACTTCAACTGAGAAAAAAAGATTGTATTTGGAACAACTGCATCAGGTCTCTTTGATGACAACTATGTAAAAAGAAAAAAGAGCTTTAACAATGTTTTGTGTTTCAACCAAACTGCTTTTGCAACATTAAACAATTTCACATAAAAAAAATAACCAGTTTTCGCACAAGTTCTCTGAAAAATTATGACAAATAAGTTGAGTTTTGGAAAAGAAAGTTCTATACCCAAAATCCTTAAGTGTTCCTAAACATAATTTACAAAAACAAAAACGGGCTCCTGATCCATCTCTATTGAAAAAGAGCTTTTTATTTACAGTGAAAGAGCCGTTCTTACTTTAAACCCAGTAGCAGGTCAATTCACGCGGAATCCATACGCTCTTGTGAAGTGAAACCATTGAAGGAACAAAAATATTTCTCACAAACACATCCTCCAGTGGGTGTCCTGCTGTAAGCACACACCACTAGCTTAACAGAGAAACACAGCGTGAAAATCTGCTTTATTTTCCCACGTTTAGTGCCCGCAACATCAATAACTATTTTTTTGTCCCACCAAACAAAATTGGAACAATATTATCTACAGAACAGATTTACCTGGCATAAATGATAAATGATCCCACATCAAGGCGTTTTTTGTCACCAAAACTAAATCTATGACACCCCATTCTAGCGCACATTCATCCTCCAGACAGCTCTGCGGTAAGCCGATAGGATAACATTTGGCTTAAGCTTTGTCTTCGCTGTAGTGTAAACAAAGAGGCAAAGTGAACCTCATCTTGTCTTTCACTTTAGCAGCAGGCCGAATAAGGGCATTTACAACAGGATTGTAAATGCAGTAAAATATTTAAAAAATTGAAAAGCTGTTCTATATGCCAGACTGCTTTCTGAAAGGCATATAGTTAATAGTGTTTCACAAAGCCCTTTATTTAAGGTTGCTTAATGAAGGGTGAGATGGGCTGACAGCAAGAAAAGACCTCCAGCTCATCAATCAAGCCTGACAGCTAAAAGCTGCATGAAACCATGGAGAATGTCTCTAGGTGTAAGGCATCCAACACTGGTAAATACTCTGACAGGGTTTTACAGGACGTACCATCTGAACCATTTTTCAAACTTAAAGCATTTGTTCAATACACATTTTTTATCAAGAGAAAGGAAAAGAAAAACTGACATAAAAAACATTTGTCAAGAAATTTGACAGAAGAAACAAAGAATCTATTAAAGGAGAAATCATTAGATGACTTGTGGCTGTAGTGACGGCAAAGTCTAAAAATGCAAGTGGGGTACATTCATTAAAATAGATGAGGGGTTCACCTGTTTTTTTCAATTTAACTATCACTGTAAAAAAAAAACAGTGACCAAGTATTTTTACACTGCTATAGGTTTTCCAAAAGTAATTTTTGATTTGATTTGAAATGGTTTATTTCAAGCAATCAAATAAGAATAATACACAAAAACAATACAATCATCAGTTATACATTCGTACAATAACTAGTTTTTTTAAAATATTCCAAATGTTCTTACTGATCCTGGAAAACCTGCTTAATAAAGGGAAGATTTTGCTTTTAAACATCACTATTTTCAAATAAAATGGCTTAATAAAAACGCAGCAGCCAGTACTACTGTACAAACACTGAAATAAGAAAGTACTAAACGATGTGTCCCTAAAAACTTCCATGTTTGTCTTTGCTTTCCTTATCCCAGTTGGCATCTGGCTCAAATCTGCATGGCTGGATAGCTCCAGTATGGCTCATTATTTTGTGGGTGTGAGGGGCTGTAAGTTAGGTAGAGAGAGTGTAAACAGATGGATGACGAGCAATGGGGGCAGACTTACTATGCGCCATCAGTCCACAACTCAGAGGCGAATTTCTAATGAACTACTGCCACTCTGTAGAAACTATGTTCAAGAAAATGACACCGTTTTTTTTATTTTGATTATTAAAAAAAACGACAAAATGACAAGACTAGACCTGAGAACGCTTATAGATCAAAAAAATGATTGGAGTGGGTCTTTAAGGGTAATGAGGGTAAAGGTGAAGAAATATAGAAACAAATTAATTTAAAAAGTAAAAATCCGCAACATCAAAACAGCTTGAACGGTAAACAAATTAAAAAGAATAAACCTGATGCATGAAGTCAATAGGAACAATAAAAAAGAACAAGAGAATGGCTGCATAGCTGGTGTGGCTCTTCTCTTTTTATTCTTTTCTCATGGTGAGGGGGGTATCATAGATGCACATGCTATGGCTCTGTCCACACACACTCTCCCAGAGTCCCACAGAGCTTATACATCAAAGAGTCTGCAGCTTAGAGCCGCCCACGGTTTAATGCATGACACCCCCGGTTCACATTGTTTAGTATGGGGCTGGGCTTTAATACAGGCAGAGGAATACGGAGAAATATTTAGCTCCTGGGAGAAAAAATGTAATGGTATCAGGTGAAAACACATTAAATGCCTGTGTGATTTTAAAAGGTGGAAAAAACAAAGGCATACACTCTAATAAATAAACTTACAAACAAGCACTTACCTGTAGTCTAAGGTTAAAGGTAAATGTCTCATCGGCTTCAGGCAAGTCATCATCCCTCACAGCAATAAAGATTGTTTTCCTGGACTCGGTAGACAGCAGGAAAGCTGCAGCATTGATGGCTTCAAAGTCCCCGGTATCAACTCCTTCTAGCTGAAAAAAAAAAATAAAAAAATTAACAGAAAAACCATAGCCTTTGGTAAAAGCATGTTTTTGTGTTCATTTTCTATGAAAATGTTTCCTACAGTACAATAAATGGCAGGGTGAAAAAAAGTGTAAGTGTCAGGACACTTTGTTTGGGCATCATGAGTTTCGCCAACCCTGACCCCAGGGATGACAGGGACCCCAAGAACCTGTCTGTCACCACTAAAGGTGGCGTGTGGTGTCTGGCGCAGATGTCTGACATTAATAAAACAAGGAGCAGGAATTCATGCAGGGAAGTGAACCACCCCATAGTCAGAGATGTGTGAACTCGCATTAGCACAGTTGCATAAATAGAAGAACTTGCCCGATCTGTCCAAGCAAATATATTAAAAGAGCACATTCTTAAAACTCAACAAACATTGTTCATCAGAGCAAAAACATGTAAACCGGGATATGCTGTCTGAGATACGAATTCTAATGCTAATTCTGGATTAAATCAAATTACGTACTGGTCTACACTATAAACTACAACATCAGCAAAAATGCATTTTTTATTAATTAAAAAAGAACTTACTACAATCGGCTTTAGTCCACTACAGCAAATAAAAATTGCTATTTATTTCATGTTTAGCCAATGTGTCTATATATTGTCACATTTTTATCAACTTTATGCCACAATTTACTGCAGAAAACTGTGCTAAATGTTTTCTTTGAAAAACATTGCTTTAAATGCTAAATAGAAAAGTTCAATGTCAGAGAATCATTGGATTAAAGAGGCCAAAAAGATGTTTACCAATCATTTGGGTTTAACAATATTATTCAAATAAACATCTAATATTACATTTAAATTTAGCATGTAATTGGATTCTGTATGGATATTTTAATGTGCTTGCTTTTATATTTGAAATTAACATTAACATTTTTACATTAATATTTGTGTCAGGAGAAAATTCAGACTTAAATTAATTCAAATGCAGCAAATATTTGAAAAGTTAACTAAGTCTGACAAAACTGACAGCTTTTATTTGATGAAGTTTTGTATTTGTCGCCCCATATAAACAACCATTAAGACAGGGCTTTTTTATTTTATTCTGCAAGCCACTGGTGTTTTGGCAATCATTTGAAAGTTAAAATCTGTATTAACATTAACTTAATCCTTCATTTTTTCACAGTGGAAAAAATCTATGATGCTACTTAAGGTTGGGTCAACTTCCTGTAGCTGAAAAAAAAAACAGACAACAATAATTAAAACCTTGCATAAAATTCCAATTTCTTAAAATGTTCTATGGAAATTTTTTCTATAGTACAGTAAGTAAAAGGGTGGGATAGTAAGTCTTAAGCAGACATAAAAGACAGAAACCAAAGTTTAACAACAGATTTTTAATTTGCCAAAAAAAAACTTGCATTAAAAATATCCTTAAGATCTACTGTCCTTAAGGTTATATACAGTAAAACACATGAGGGAAAAATCAAAATGTTATTGGTTTAAATTTGAAAAATACTTTAGTGATCAAAGACGACAAGCAGAAGAGACAATATCCAACAAATCAAATGCTGCGAAACAGTTTCTGGTTCGTGTCTGCAGCCCAATCTTTTTGACCACCTGACAGATTAGTAATTAGTACTTTAGGTAAAGTCGAATTATGTTCTTCACTAAGAACCCTGACATCTCAGAAATAGAGGTAAGATCTTAAGCCCGAGCCCGAGTCCGAACCCGACCCGACCCGAATTTCGGGTCGGGTCGGGTTCTAAATGACAGTCATTACGTTCGGTTCGGGCCGGGCTTCTCTCTCGCTGACTTTTTTAATAAATATATTGTAATGGCTGGAAAGAAGCTCCTTAGGCGGCGGTTGTCAAACAGCTCTTTATTAATCCTGGATGTCAGAACGGTTACCGCACGAACCGAAAGGCACAGCCAGCTTCTTCTTACTCAGAGGGAGAACGTTCCCTTAGCGCACACACCACACACACACACACAGGTAGACCCCGCCCCCTCCACCAGTCACCAGCCCACCGTTGATTGACATACACTGTGGTCCCGCAACTGGCAGAACGAGGGGGGGCGCCGGCCACCCGCAGCATGTCGTGAACGTAATCTTCCCTCCCCAAGTCCGCATCTATTTTGCTTAGGGATCCCTGATATGGAGCAGCAGGAAGTCAAGGATAAACTTCAGACAGGGAAACTGAAAAGGCAAACGCGCACCGCCGCGGCTGCAGTATTTCTCCGCGTAATGAAGCGAGTGCTTATCATCAAGATCTCTCTGTCACTTCTCTGTCTGGCCTCTTATTCTGTGTTCCAGCGTTATTTCATTGATCAAATGCATTTGTCATGTAGGGATGAACCTATGCTCAGCGCTTCCAGCGGAACTCTATGCCACAACAGAGAGCTTATACGCGCGCGGCTGCAGCGACCACTCTCTGTTCGAAAAGAAAAAAAACTTTCATGATCATAAAAATATGTAGATTATTTTACCTTTAAGAAATCTGGCGATTTTTTTCTGCCAAAAATACTATGGGATACATTGAAATTTCGGGTTTGCTTCGGGCTCAGTCCTGCAAATCAACTTAATTGGTCGGGTTCGGTCCGAGTTCGGCTTTAATGCCAGCGGGCCTGTGTCGGGTCGGGCCGGATTTTTTAGGCCCGATCTTACCTCTACTCAGAAATACATCAGAAGACTTTCTCTTAAACAGAGGTAAGGAATCGCTGACCCTAGCCATAACTCTCAGTTGGCACAAACTGAAATTGAGGTGATTCATTAAGTGTCCCACTGATAAACCTCCACTTACCAGAACCAAAGCTGTCACATTGACCGGATCTCCCACTCTCTCCACAACCAGGCGAACGACAGCTGTGCTGCTCTCGTTGACAATAAAGTCCGTCTGGCCAAGGAAGCGCAGCGTGGCTGACTCAGACTTAGTACCAGGGATGGACAGAGCCAGTATCAACCCAGCTAGCAGGAAGACAGAGAGCATTCCTACAGAAGACAACATGTGAAGGAAATCAATAAATGTCATCGACTTAGAATAAAAAAAGACAGTTTAATTTAAACTACGGTAACAATCCCAGTTACAACTGGAGTACTTATTTCAAACTTACTATGATGAAAATCACAAACACTATTTATGTTCAATGGTCGTTGGTACTTCTAATTTATTTATTGCATTGATTAGTACTATTTGCACTAAAAGATCCAAACTGTAACATGTGAAAACACAAAGTTGATAGAGATATGATCCTTTATGATTTAGCAGCTGCACTAAACTGCCAGATGATTGTGATATTTGCTGACTGGTAATGTATGAGCCAAGCTGGCTTGCAACCCTCTGGTCTCTGTGGGTTTGACTGATTTGCAGTGTTACTCCGCAAATCCAACATGTCTTCATGTCTTTGGAACTGTTAAAGCTGCTGGTTTTTAAGATGTTGCATGTAAAAAATAATAAACAGGAATAAAAATCACTTTGGAGTCTGTCTGGTGTCTACTTTTCTCCTCCCTAAATCTATCTTGTTTGCATTCCTTGTCCCCTTTCTTCTTGTGCTTCCTTCTTAACTCTCAGCAAGAATAATCCTAAATCTGCATGGAGCCACTCAGACAGTTGTCATGGTTAATACAACAAAACAACACAGCATGACAAGCGAGGTGGAGCCAGCTTAAAGCTAAATTGGAACGATCCTGTCCTGCCTTTCCCTTCCATGATTCCTTTTGCCCATCCATTCATAATCTGTACCACACAGCCTGGCCAAAACAAGAACACAGAGATCATTCAGTGTATTTGTTCTTAATTACAGTTGTAAATGAATGCCAGCAAACCCAAGTGGATGGATGAAGTCATGCTATGTTTTCAGACACAGAGTTAATTGTTTAGGAAAGTTGGGCATGTAAAATATCACTTTCTTTCAAATGTTGTCACCAAAACATTAACTTTGGCATATTTTTTGTATCAATCGGTGTTTAAATCATTCAGCTTGCTTCCTGGACAAAACACTCATATGTTTGGACTTTAAGAGCCTGCTGATGCAGATGTTATAGACATTTCAGTAAAAAGAGAGCCTTGTATCTGAGTTAGAGACTGTGATAGAGACTTGATGTTTAGGATCTGTGTGTTACACACGTGTGTTGCTAGTATTGGGTAGACTGGTGGAAAATCCATCAAAAAAGGATTTAGAGCAGCACTTGGTAAATGGACCAAGAGGGGCCAGGGTTAAAAAGAATCCTGTTTGCTCTGGAGATGAGGTGAAGGAACTCCAAAATTGTTTCTCAAATCACCATAAGGAATAGATGTGCAGTTTCTCATTTTAAGTCCTTAGAGGTTCACAACAGCCTCCCAATAAGTTGTGCTGGTAAAGCTGAACACAAAGTCTCTTTTGCTTTTAAGTCTGTAAAATTGACATAAATTTGGTCGCAGTAAGACCTAACTGGTTACAAAGTTAAACTGTGAGGGGTTGTCAAACATCACTTTTATCCTTTTTTGATTTTTTTTTATTTCAAAACACACTTTAAATCTTGTCAAACTTGTCAAGTTGATGGATGGTAGCAAGCATTCAGGTTTTTAAACTTTCAACAATGCTATGCCAAAAAAAAAGAGGGGGGTGCTCCAATGACTAAGATGCTCATTTAGGGTGTTAGCAGATGCTGAGTGGTTGGCACAGGTCTTTTTTATGAGCGTCGGGACACTTTTTGTTTTGGCATCATGGATTTTGCCAACCCTGACCCCAGGAATGGTAGCAGACCCCAAGAACCTGTCTGTCACCACCAAAGGTGGCGTGTGGTGTCTGGCGCAGATGTCTGACATTGATAAAAACAAGGAGCAGGAATTCATGCAGTGAGGTGAACCACCCCATAGTCAGAGATGTGTGAACTCACGTTAACACACTAACATTAATTGGAAGAACTTGCCCGATCTGTCCAAGCAAAAACAAATTAAAGGTGCATATTCTTAAATCTCAATAAAAGTAAACAAAATGTTCATCAAAGCATTAACAAAGAAACCAGAAGATGATGTCTGAGATGAGGAGTCTATGAGGCCTGTCATGAAAACAAGTGTCATAAATATATATGTATTAATATGTATTAGTATTCTGGACAAAATCACATCACATTGCTGTATAAACTGCAACTTCAACATAAAATGCCTTTTAAAAACTAAGTTAATTAGTCATTGTCTACTCTAGTCTATTTTTATTCATCTATTATCGTCTAAACCTGCTGCATTCCCATTTTGGTCACGTGGATGTGGGAGTCTGCCCAGCTACTACTAGGGCGTGATGGTGGGGTGCGCCCTAGAAAGATTGACAGTCCATTGCAGGGTCACACAGAACCAAACAACCAGACACGCTAACATTCACACTGAATTTTAGAGAATTATAGAGTAGGATGAGCATATTTTGAACCATGGGAGGAAGCTAGAATATCCAGAAAAATCAAACACTTGTACATCAGAAGAGCAAACGCCACACAGAAGGGACCCAGTTGGGATTTGAACCAGGGCCTTCTTGTTGTGAGGTGAATATAACTATCATACTACAATGCAGCCCCAACTACCCTTAATCAATCAAATTACAAGAAACCATTTTATTCTGATGCATCTACTTGTAGACAAATAGATCCATGTACGTTTTTGATTTCCTCGTCTGAGCTAACATCTTGCTCAAACTGTAAGGCTGGATAGCACCAATATTGTTCAATATTTTTGTTGCACCAGTAATGTTATGTTGGGGTTATTAGGGGCTTTAAGTAATCACCAGAGAATGTAAACAGAAGGATGTCGGGAAGCGGGAGTGGGATTACTCTGCTCCCATGTCCCAGCCACAGCTCAGAGGTGCATTTCTATTGAACTATGACGCTCTCCAGAAACTATACCAGGAAACTACACAGTTTTTAAAATTTTAGCCAAAAATGCCACAACTATTATTTAAAAACCACTGGGAAATGCTTTTACAATAGATCAAAGATGATCTATTGTTCTTGTATTTTAATAATTTTTCAATTAAACTGCCTGATGGAAAACACTGTAAATGTCTTACAGTTTCAGATGACTTTACTCTGTTTTTGAACAATCAGTAGTTCTAGAGTTGTAGTTGTTTTGTGCAAATACGCTTTGTTCCAGTCTAAGGTCGAAAGAGCAACAGATCAATATTAAAGTCCTTTTAAAAACAAGCATAATATTTAGCTGTTTTGGAAGTATCCTTTCAGAATAAAGTCTTTATCACAAACCAACAGAAATACACATAATGTCCATTTAGTATTTTCTGTTTTGCTGTGATGTTTCCCCACAGACTTTCTGGCAAACGCAAACATGAAGAGTATCAAGACCAATCACAGTGATCACACCGGTCCAGGTCCAAGGCTGCTTGACCCCGTTCACCTGTCACCCCCATCCTAAAACAGCTAGCTGGTGTAAGGAGCCTGGTTGACTAAACTGTTACATCAGATCCCTTGCAGACATACCACACACATGGGCGCACTGATGCATTAGATATCCCTATCAGAAGTCCCTGAAGAGGTGTCTGGTTGCAGGGCTGCTCTTGGGTCAGGGCTTGCCGCTGATCCTTCAGGGTTTCTCCTGACAGTGGCCTGTGTCGTAATCTTTGGCATCAATTATTCACTGTGGTCCTAAAGGTTCAGAGTCATAAGATTGTAGTAGGCGTGACACTGCAGGATTCCACTGGGTCCTTTACTGACTGCCACTAAGTGTCTGACATGGCAGGTAATGGTGCTCTACAGCTGTACTGTTTGGTAGTGACAAGTTACAAAACAGACAAGTTCCATAACACAATGTTCCTACTTTCTGTCTCTCAAAACCAGTTTCTATTAAACCTTTTTGGAAACTTTTAAAGATTCAAGACACACCTTCAGAACCACAATCAAGGAATGTGTCTTTCTGGTTATTTCTCCTAGAATAGACTGCTTTACAAGCTTTAAAAGTGGAAAGTAATACTCTAACTTCCTTTTTGGTCCTGGGTTTGCAGGATTACAGTCTGCTGGGTTTTAATCAAGGGCTTTCCCGTGCGGCATCCCTGCCCTCAGGCCTTGCTGGACCTGCGACGCCCATGGTGAAGGGTATGTGGTTATGTGTGGCAGTTTGTCAAGTATACAGACATTTACTGTGATCTCCTACATGCCCGACACTGGTGGGCCTGGCGTGGGATCTCATTCATCAATCTTATAGCTCCAATTGACGATGAAGAGTCACTTTTGCCATAAAAGGAAACTACTCTGTCATTAAAAATCAACTAGTATAAGGGTTTTCCTTATAAAAGTGCTCTGTCTCCCACCCCTCAGCCAAATAAAAAATAAAAAGAATCACACTAAAAGTTAACTGCGGAAACAGGAAAAATAGTAACAGAGAAAAAGAAACACTGAAAGCAACACATAAAGGTAACAACTGTGTAGTAATTTTGAAAGATGAGATTTGTTTTTTCAGGTCAAGGTAATAGTGAAAATGAGTAAGTTTCGATTTGTCTTAAAGATACTGCATGTCTTTTTTCTAATAATAATGAATCAATAAAAATACAATTAGATAAATAAATGTGTAAAATAAACAAATTAGGATCACTGTTGATATTTTTTAACAGCCCAATCAGATATTAAAGGCCCCAGTGTTAACCCATATTGAAGCCACTTTTCATCATTGGACTACTGTGCTTTCCACATTATGTGATGCCACAAGCCCAGTGTGTGTGTGTGTGTGTGTGTGTGTGTGTGTGTGGCCTAACAGTGGCTACTTTGAGAGGTCCAGACGCAGGGAGCCCACCAACAGTGTGGGGCCCAACAGCTTTGTGAGGCCCAAAAATCAGGGCCCCACAAAAATGAACCATTGCAAGAAGCTCAAAACCCTTTCCTGATATGCCTCCTAATTTTTTTCTACTTTTCCCACGAGTGCGGAAATTTTGGAAATGTGTGTGTGAAGTGTGTTTGCTCTACACCACCCCTGGAGGTAGGGGGCTGTCACTGCATCCCCACACACTTCAGGAAGTGTGTGTGTCGTTTGAACCAATGAGGATCTCGTCTGCGGTCATGTGGTACAAATTGAGCCAATGAGGATCTCGTGTGAGGTCATGTGGTACAAATTGAGCCAATGAGGATCTCGTGTGAGGTCATGTGGTACAGAAACATCCAATGATGATGAGGTTCTTTTTACCAGGGAATAAAAGTGATTTTGACCAGGTGACTTAATCAATTAGGGCAGGGTTTCTTGTCTTTTTTACTCTGTCTACTTGGATCCATTAAAGCATGAGGTAAGACTTTTTGTTTGACTGACCTTTTTAATATTGTAATATTTTAAGTCTGTCCCATGTGTAAGTGAAACATTATATAGTCAATAAAACTAGTTAATTTTAGCACCAGGCGGCCAGATTATACTGCTGTACGAAAATGTTTGCTTATTTAGCTTGGCAGCCAGCTTCAAATGTTAGCTGCTCATTACCACAAGTAGTATATATAAATATGTATGTATGTATTCATCTGTGAGTGTGTGTGTATGTGTATATATATATATATATATATATATATATATATATATATATATATATATATATATATATATATATATTCAACTTTTTTTTTTTACTGTCACTATTGTTTTATGTTAAGATTTAAAAAAAATTATAATAACAGTAACAATCAGTAGAAAAGTAAAAAATATCACAGTATCTGCGGTGTGTTTGCAACATAATTTTTAAATACGGGTCGTATTACTTCGAAAGGCATGAAAGACGATTCTTCCCACGCTCCCTGTGGCGTTGAACGCATCACAGCTGCACCAAACCTCCCTCGTCACGGCGGAAAGTTTCGGATATTCTCAGGAGAGTTGAACCGCACAAACCGTGATTGTAAGTAAAAAAACATTTTTTTTTAAAGAATTTTGAACATTTTATACTTGTAAAAGATGGTTGTCAATGAGTTTTAGCATTTGCGTCTGGTCAAGCTAGCTTGAGTCTTGAGTTTGTGCTCACGCATGGCGCTTGTGGGCCTATACACTTGCGTGAGTTGTATTGAACCGCTTCGGTACGGCATGTTCAGTTCGGTTCACTTTTATTCTATAAATTATTTCATTATATTTATTTTTTATCATTCAATTTAATATTTTTAAACTTAAGCTCCGCCCGGGCGGAACTAATGTTAACCGCGAGATCCGGTCAACATTCGTTCCGCTCTTCCAGCCTGTCAAGAACGTTAGCATGGCAAAGGAGCTTCATGACTGCCCCACCCCCTATGCTCTTCTGTGTGCGTTAGAGCAGTGGTTTTCAACCTTTTTTTTTTTAACGATTTCGGTACTTTTTATTTTTTATCATTCAATATAATATTTTTAAACTTAAGTTCCGCCCGGGCGGAACTAATGTTAACCGCGAGATCCGGTCAACAACATTCGTTCTGCTCTTCCAGCCTGTCAAGAACGTCAGCATGCAAAGGAACTTTATGACTGCCCCACCCCCCCTGCGCTCTTCTGTGTGAGTTAGAGCAGTGTTTTTCAACCTTTTTTGAGCCAACGTACACTTTTTTTCTTTGACAAAAATCCCGCGGCACACTTGCAAAAAATAAAATCTAGTCTGTATTGATG
This sequence comes from Oryzias curvinotus, assembly GCA_023969325.1. Taxonomy (NCBI): domain Eukaryota; kingdom Metazoa; phylum Chordata; class Actinopteri; order Beloniformes; family Adrianichthyidae; genus Oryzias; species Oryzias curvinotus. The sequence goes on along the minus strand of CM043718.1, from coordinate 929,519 downwards.
TACACGATCTCAAATGCAGTTTTTTGTAATAATTGTGGCACAAATAAATTTAAGTTGCTGCTTTTTTTTCTCTCTCTAAAAGTTGTAAAAGTTTTCAATATTTATAAACTAAATTAGTTTAAAAAATGTACACATTGGTTATCACTCCAGTTTATTTCAATGCAATCCGTACGGATCACTATTCCTGGTTCTATACAGATGAGCACTCTGTGCACTTAACTTAAACCAATTGTCTGTTGAGATCAAAGTTGCGTTTACCACTTTTGTTTTTAGCCAGGTCAAAGTACACTGCTGGACGTTTGTCCAAAAGTGTGTTTATAAATCCGCCGAATGTGGCGGAGCTACCGTTAAGTTTTTCTTGCCCTCCTTATGAAAGACATAGAAGATGTTGAGAGATCTGTGCATTTATTTTTAAGAGCTCCACAAGGACATTGGCAGACTTCTAATTGTGAAACCTAAGCCTTTTTTTGATGAACACATAGCTGATGTTCTGGAGATGATAAATGTTTTTGATCAATGAAAATAAGGAATTTCCGGCGGCACACCTGACCATCTCTCATGGCACACTAGTGTCCCGCGACACAGTGGTTGAAAAACACTGCTAACCTACTTAAAACAGCATCACCCAACTGTAAAAATCAGGTCTACAAGAAAAATAATGTAACATTTAGGCATATGTTTTTTTCTTTCTTTTTTTTTAAGTCAGTGTTTAATATCCAAGGTTTTCAGTTCCTGACAGCTTATTAATTTGTATAATAGGTCACCTACACGGGAAATTTTGATTTGTTTTTATATAAAATCATGAAATACATTTTTGAAGAAAAAATAATAATTTACAATTTGTTATATATATTTGATTTATTTTGTCACCTGGTTAAAATTATTTCTGCAGAGCCACAATGAGCAAGAGAAAGCAAAGGATATATCCTGAGGATGAGGCTCAGTTATATATAAGGTCTGCAACAGATAAGCCTGGGTTAATGGAAAGATTTATTGATAGTTACAAAGGTAAGTTTCAAAGTGGGGATGGAAAGTTGTTTGTGTGTGTTGGGGGGAATAATACACATAAAATCAGATAAATCTCTTCATTTACAAACATACCTGTAAATGTATAAGCTTATAGTCTAAAATTGCTTTAAAAAGTGCTTTTAGCTTTAATTCTATGAAACTGCATGTTTTTTTAAAGTAGATATACTTCGAAAATGTGCTTTTAGGCAGAGGAGTATTTGCCTGCCAGCCCATCGAACCTGGCACCTTTGTCTTGGAGTATAGAGGTGAACTTCTATCAATGAAGGAATGTCAGTCAAGATCCTACTCAGAACAGGAGAGTACCTTTCTTTTTGAGTTTGAATGGCAGAATCATCAGTGGTGGTAAGTATGTAACATTAGTTTTAATGTGTACAAACATAAAAAAGGTTAAAAACTTTTTGTTGGCATTAAAGCAACAGAAAACATTTGGTCAAATAAGAAAATCAATTTTAATATATTTGATCAAATTTGTTGGTAAAACTATTACTGCTCCAGAATTTTATAAGAATACAGCAGCTTTATTTTGTGACTTCATACTACAATTTAAATTGTGTATTTTGAATGTTTTTTAGAAGCTTTTTATTATGTCTATTATTTAAGTCTTTATTTGTGCTGAAGTTGTCTTTTTTTGTTGCTTTGCTCAATCATTTTTAGTATTGATGCATCCAAAGAAGATGGATCCCTTGGCCGGCTGGTCAATGACAATCATAAATCTCCCAACTGCACAATGAAAAAGATTGTGGTGAATGGTAAACCACATTTGTGCCTGTTTTCCGTTAAAAAAATTGAAGTGGGGACTGAAATTGATTACAATTATGGGAAATCCAAATGGCCCTGGCGTAAAAAGGTGAGAAGCTTTAAGTCACACAAACTTTACTTTACTTCCTTCTGATGAGGAACAAAAATGTATATTTAATTGATTGTGAACAGTATAGATGTACTTTCAAACTCTGTTGTAAATTCATTATAAATACTTGCGTTATTTCTCCCTGTTGCCATACATTCTAATTTCAAGCCTAAAAGCTTTTAGAGAATCTGGTTTCACCAGAGTTTTATTGGGCAAGTGGTAAATTGTAGAAATGAGAGCTTTTCCGAGCCTCCATTTATTCTTTCTTGTCTTACTTCCAGGTGACAACATTCCAGACCTCTTCTGGAGCAACAAGCACCGGGACGCCCCCCACAGAGCAGTCGGAGGATGATGGTCCAAGCCAAGTTGATCCCAGAATGCAGGTACTGGCCGAATATGGTTCAAAATTAACTGTTTATTGGTATGGAACGGTCGTGACATAGGAAGGTAAAGATGCTTGTTTCTGGTCAGGCAGAAAGTCGTGGTTTGACAAGGGAGAAACCTGTGGTTGTAGGGTCAGAGTTAAAGTGACAGCCACACTTCCAAATCTTCCATCTTGGAGTCTTACTGCAGCAGGTGCAAACAGAAAGAAGTCGCCCTCACACAGCTCCATGTCCAGTATTTTACTTTGTGGGGCCCTCGGTCAAGCCTTTCTCTAAGACCACTTTTGGCTTCATGCAGCATCCTGACCTCACACACCAGATTCCTCATGTTGCTACCTGGTGGGGCCCTCCCGTTTTGATGTTCCTCTTAATGATTTTTATTGACAGTTGCAGTATCTGATGATGATGAGACTTAATTGACAGTAAATATGGATGGCCATCTTCTCATTTGCTTCCCTATAATGAAGTTATTTCTAACGTGGTGGACGGTATGCACGTGTTTGTTGTTGTAACACAACCCAAGCTTGCCAGACAGCATTGTGAATGTCCTTATTTCAAGCCTAAAAGCTTTTAGAGAATCTGGTTTCACCAGAGTTTCATTGGACAAGTGGTAAATTGTAGAAATGAGAGCTTTTCCGAGCCTCCATTTATTCTTTCTTGTCTTACTTCCAGGTGACAACATTCCAGACCTCTTCTGGAGCAACAAGCACCGGGACGCCCCCCACAGAGCAGTCGGAGGATGATGGTCCAAGCCAAGTTGATCCCAGAATGCAGGTACTGGCCGAATATGGTTCAAAATTAACTGTTTATTGGTATGGAACGGTCGTGACATAGGAAGGTAAAGATGCTTGTTTCTGGTCAGGCAGAAAGTCGTGGTTTGACAAGGGAGAAACCTGTGGTTGTAGGGTCAGAGTTAAAGTGACAGCCACACTTCCAAATCTTCCATCTTGGAGTCTTACTGCAGCAGGTGCAAACAGAAAGAAGTCGCCCTCACACAGCTCCATGTCCAGTATTTTACTTTGTGGGGCCCTCGGTCAAGCCTTTCTCTAAGACCACTTTTGGCTTCATGCAGCATCCTGACCTCACACACCAGATTCCTCATGTTGCTACCTGGTGGGGCCCTCCCGTTTTGATGTTCCTCTTAATGATTTTTATTGACAGTTGCAGTATCTGATGATGATGAGACTTAATTGACAGTAAATATGGATGGCCATCTTCTCATTTGCTTCCCTATAATGAAGTTATTTCTAACGTGGTGGACGGTATGCACGTGTTTGTTGTTGTAACACAACCCAAGCTTGCCAGACAGCATTGTGAATGTCCTTATTTCAAGCCTAAAAGCTTTTAGAGAATCTGGTTTCACCAGAGTTTCATTGGACAAGTGGTAAATTGTAGAAATGAGAGCTTTTCCGAGCCTCCATTTATTCTTTCTTGTCTTACTTCCAGGTGACAACATTCCAGACCTCTTCTGGAGCAACAAGCACCGGGACGCCCCCCACAGAGCAGTCGGAGGATGATGGTCCAAGCCAAGTTGATCCCAGAATGCAGGTACTGGCCAAATATGGTTCAAAATTAACTGTTTATTGGTATGGAACGGTCTGTCATGACATAGGAAGGTAAAGATGCTTGTTTCTGGTCAGGCAGAAAGTCGTGGTTTGACAAGGGAGAAACCTGTGGTTGTAGGGTCAGAGTTAAAGTGACAGCCACACTTCCAAACCTTCCATCTTGGAGTCTTACTGCAGCAGGTGCAAACAGAAAGAAGTCGCCCTCACACAGCTCCATGTCCAGTATTTTACTTTGTGGGGCCCTCGGTCAAGCCTTTCTCTAAGACCACTTTTGGCTTCATGCAGCATCCTGACCTCACACACCAGATTCCTCATGTTGCTACCTGGTGGGGCCCTCCCGTTTTGATGTTCCTCTTAATGATTTTTATTGACAGTTGCAGTATCTGATGATGATGAGACTTAATTGACAGTAAATATGGATGGCCATCTTCTCATTTGCTTCCCTATAATGAAGTTATTTCTAACGTGGTGGACGGTATGCACGTGTTTGTTGTTGTAACACAACCCAAGCTTGCCAGACAGCATTGTGAATGTCCTTATTTCAAGCCTAAAAGCTTTTAGAGAATCTGGTTTCACCAGAGTTTCATTGGACAAGTGGTAAATTGTAGAAATGAGAGCTTTTCCGAGCCTCCATTTATTCTTTCTTGTCTTACTTCCAGGTGACAACATTCCAGACCTCTTCTGGAGCAACAAGCACCGGGACGCCCCCCACAGAGCAGTCGGAGGATGATGGTCCAAGCCAAGTTGATCCCAGAATGCAGGTACTGGCCGAATATGGTTCAAAATTAACTGTTTATTGGTATGGAACGGTCGTGACATAGGAAGGTAAAGATGCTTGTTTCTGGTCAGGCAGAAAGTCGTGGTTTGACAAGGGAGAAACCTGTGGTTGTAGTGTCAGAGTTAAAGTGACAGCCACACTTCCAAATCTTCCATCTTGGAGTCTTACTGCAGCAGGTGCAAACAGAAAGAAGTCGCCCTCACACAGCTCCATGTCCAGTATTTTACTTTGTGGGGCCCTCGGTCAAAGCCTTTCTCTAAGACCACTTTTGGCTTCATGCAGCATCCTGACCTCACACACCAGATTCCTCATGTTGCTACCTGGTGGGGCCCTCCCGTTTTGATGTTCCTCTTAATGATTTTTATTGACAGTTGCAGTATCTGATGATTGATGAGACTTAATTGACAGTAAATATGGATGGCCATCTTCTCATTTGCTTCCCTATAATGAAGTTATTTCTAACGTGGTGGACGGTATGCACGTGTTTGTTGTTGTAACACAACCCAAGCTTGCCAGACAGCATTGTGAATGTCCTTATTTCAAGCCTAAAAGCTTTTAGAGAATCTGGTTTCACCAGAGTTTCATTGGACAAGTGGTAAATTGTAGAAATGAGAGCTTTTCCGAGCCTCCATTTATTCTTTCTTGTCTTACTTCCAGGTGACAACATTCCAGACCTCTTCTGGAGCAACAAGCACCGGGACGCCCCCCACAGAGCAGTCGGAGGATGATGGTCCAAGCCAAGTTGATCCCAGAATGCAGGTACTGGCCGAATATGGTTCAAAATTAACTGTTTATTGGTATGGAACGGTCTGTGACATAGGAAGGTAAAGATGCTTGTTTCTGGTCAGGCAGAAAGTCGTGGTTTGACAAGGGAGAAACCTGTGGTTGTAGGGTCAGAGTTAAAGTGACAGCCACACTTCCAAACCTTCCATCTTGGAGTCTTACTGCAGCAGGTTCAAACAGAAAGAAGTCGCCCTCACACAGCTCCATGTCCAGTATTTTACTTTGTGGGGCCCTCGGTCAAGCCTTTCTCTAAGACCACTTTTGGCTTCATGCAGCATCCTGACCTCACACACCAGATTCCTCATGTTGCTACCTGGTGGGGCCCTCCCGTTTTGATGTTCCTCTTAATGATTTTTATTGACAGTTGCAGTATCTGATGATGATGAGACTTAATTGACAGTAAATATGGATGGCCATCTTCTCATTTGCTTCCCTATAATGAAGTTATTTCTAACGTGGTGGACGGTATGCACGTGTTTGTTGTTGTAACACAACCCAAGCTTGCCAGACAGCATTGTGAATGTCCTTATTTCAAGCCTAAAAGCTTTTAGAGAATCTGGTTTCACCAGAGTTTCATTGGACAAGTGGTAAATTGTAGAAATGAGAGCTTTTCCGAGCCTCCATTTATTCTTTCTTGTCTTACTTCCAGGTGACAACATTCCAGACCTCTTCTGGAGCAACAAGCACCGGGACGCCCCCCACAGAGCAGTCGGAGGATGATGGTCCAAGCCAAGTTGATCCCAGAATGCAGGTACTGGCCGAATATGGTTCAAAATTAACTGTTTATTGGTATGGAACGGTCTGGTCATGACATAGGAAGGTAAAGATGCTTGTTTCTGGTCAGGCAGAAAGTCGTGGTTTGACAAGGGAGAAACCTGTGGTTGTAGGGTCAGAGTTAAAGTGACAGCCACACTTCCAAATCTTCCATCTTGGAGTCTTACTGCAGCAGGTTCAAACAGAAAGAAGTCGCCCTCACACAGCTCCATGTCCAGTATTTTACTTTGTGGGGCCCTCGGTCAAGCCTTTCTCTAAGACCACTTTTGGCTTCATGCAGCATCCTGACCTCACACACCAGATTCCTCATGTTGCTACCTGGTGGGGCCCTCCCGTTTTGATGTTCCTCTTAATGATTTTTATTGACAGTTGCAGTATCTGATGATGATGAGACTTAATTGACAGTAAATATGGATGGCCATCTTCTCATTTGCTTCCCTATAATGAAGTTATTTCTAACGTGGTGGACGGTATGCACGTGTTTGTTGTTGTAACACAACCCAAGCTTGCCAGACAGCATTGTGAATGTCCTTATTTCAAGCCTAAAAGCTTTTAGAGAATCTGGTTTCACCAGAGTTTCATTGGACAAGTGGTAAATTGTAGAAATGAGAGCTTTTCCGAGCCTCCATTTATTCTTTCTTGTCTTACTTCCAGGTGACAACATTCCAGACCTCTTCTGGAGCAACAAGCACCGGGACGCCCCCCACAGAGCAGTCGGAGGATGATGGTCCAAGCCAAGTTGATCCCAGAATGCAGGTACTGGCCGAATATGGTTCAAAATTAACTGTTTATTGGTATGGAACGGTCGTGACATAGGAAGGTAAAGATGCTTGTTTCTGGTCAGGCAGAAAGTCGTGGTTTGACAAGGGAGAAACCTGTGGTTGTAGTGTCAGAGTTAAAGTGACAGCCACACTTCCAAATCTTCCATCTTGGAGTCTTACTGCAGCAGGTGCAAACAGAAAGAAGTCGCCCTCACACAGCTCCATGTCCAGTATTTTACTTTGTGGGGCCCTCGGTCAAGCCTTTCTCTAAGACCACTTTTGGCTTCATGCAGCATCCTGACCTCACACACCAGATTCCTCATGTTGCTACCTGGTGGGGCCCTCCCGTTTTGATGTTCCTCTTAATGATTTTTATTGACAGTTGCAGTATCTGATGTTGATGAGACTTAATTGACAGTAAATATGGATGGCCATCTTCTCATTTGCTTCCCTATAATGAAGTTATTTCTAACGTGGTGGACGGTATGCACGTGTTTGTTGTTGTAACACAACCCAAGCTTGCCAGACAGCATTGTGAATGTCCTTATTTCAAGCCTAAAAGCTTTTAGAGAATCTGGTTTCACCAGAGTTTCATTGGACAAGTGGTAAATTGTAGAAATGAGAGCTTTTCCGAGCCTCCATTTATTCTTTCTTGTCTTACTTCCAGGTGACAACATTCCAGACCTCTTCTGGAGCAACAAGCACCGGGACGCCCCCCACAGAGCAGTCGGAGGATGATGGTCCAAGCCAAGTTGATCCCAGAATGCAGGTACTGGCCAAATATGGTTCAAAATTAACTGTTTATTGGTATGGAACGGTCTGGTCATGACATAGGAAGGTAAAGATGCTTGTTTCTGGTCAGGCAGAAAGTCGTGGTTTGACAAGGGAGAAACCTGTGGTTGTAGTGTCAGAGTTAAAGTGACAGCCACACTTCCAAATCTTCCATCTTGGAGTCTTACTGCAGCAGGTGCAAACAGAAAGAAGTCGCCCTCACACAGCTCCATGTCCAGTATTTTACTTTGTGGGGCCCTCGGTCAAGCCTTTCTCTAAGACCACTTTTGGCTTCATGCAGCATCCTGACCTCACACACCAGATTCCTCATGTTGCTACCTGGTGGGGCCCTCCCGTTTTGATGTTCCTCTTAATGATTTTTATTGACAGTTGCAGTATCTGATGTTGATGAGACTTAATTGACAGTAAATATGGATGGCCATCTTCTCATTTGCTTCCCTATAATGAAGTTATTTCTAACGTGGTGGACGGTATGCACGTGTTTGTTGTTGTAACACAACCCAAGTTTGCCAGACAGCATTGTGAATGTCCTTATTTCAAGCCTAAAAGCTTTTAGAGAATCTGGTTTCACCAGAGTTTCATTGGACAAGTGGTAAATTGTAGAAATGAGAGCTTTTCCGAGCCTCCATTTATTCTTTCTTGTCTTACTTCCAGGTGACAACATTCCAGACCTCTTCTGGAGCAACAAGCACCGGGACGCCCCCCACAGAGCAGTCGGAGGATGATGGTCCAAGCCAAGTTGATCCCAGAATGCAGGTACTGGCCAAATATGGTTCAAAATTAACTGTTTATTGGTATGGAACGGTCTGGTCATGACATAGGAAGGTAAAGATGCTTGTTTCTGGTCAGGCAGAAAGTCGTGGTTTGACAAGGGAGAAACCTGTGGTTGTAGGGTCAGAGTTAAAGTGACAGCCACACTTCCAAATCTTCCATCTTGGAGTCTTACTGCAGCAGGTGCAAACAGAAAGAAGTCGCCCTCACACAGCTCCATGTCCAGTATTTTACTTTGTGGGGCCCTCGGTCAAGCCTTTCTCTAAGACCACTTTTGGCTTCATGCAGCATCCTGACCTCACACACCAGATTCCTCATGTTGCTACCTGGTGGGGCCCTCCCGTTTTGATGTTCCTCTTAATGATTTTTTATTGACAGTTGCAGTATCTGATGATGATGAGACTTAATTGACAGTAAATATGGATGGCCATCTTCTCATTTGCTTCCCTATAATGAAGTTATTTCTAACGTGGTGGACGGTATGCACGTGTTTGTTGTTGTAACACAACCCAAGTTTGCCTGACAGCATTGTGAATGTCCTTATTTCAAGCCTAAAAGCTTTTAGAGAATCTGGTTTCACCAGAGTTTTATTGGACAAGTGGTAAATTGTAGAAATGAGAGCTTTTCCGAGCCTCCATTTATTCTTTCTTGTCTTACTTCCAGGTGACAACATTCCAGACCTCTTCTGGAGCAACAAGCACCGGGACGCCCCCCACAGAGCAGTCGGAGGATGATGGTCCAAGCCAAGTTGATCCCAGAATGCAGGTACTGGCCAAATATGGTTCAAAATTAACTGTTTATTGGTATGGAACGGTCTGGTCATGACATAGGAAGGTAAAGATGCTTGTTTCTGGTCAGGCAGAAAGTCGTGGTTTGACAAGGGAGAAACCTGTGGTTGTAGGGTCAGAGTTAAAGTGACAGCCACACTTCCAAACCTTCCATCTTGGAGTCTTACTGCAGCAGGTTCAAACAGAAAGAAGTCGCCCTCACACAGCTCCATGTCCAGTATTTTACTTTGTGGGGCCCTCGGTCAAGCCTTTCTCTAAGACCACTTTTGGCTTCATGCAGCATCCTGACCTCACACACCAGATTCCTCATGTTGCTACCTGGTGGGGCCCTCCCGTTTTGATGTTCCTCTTAATGATTTTTATTGACAGTTGCAGTATCTGATGATGATGAGACTTAATTGACAGTAAATATGGATGGCCATCTTCTCATTTGCTTCCCTATAATGAAGTTATTTCTAACGTGGTGGACGGTATGCACGTGTTTGTTGTTGTAACACAACCCAAGCTTGCCAGACAGCATTGTGAATGTCCTTATTTCAAGCCTAAAAGCTTTTAGAGAATCTGGTTTCACCAGAGTTTCATTGGACAAGTGGTAAATTGTAGAAATGAGAGCTTTTCCGAGCCTCCATTTATTCTTTCTTGTCTTACTTCCAGGTGACAACATTCCAGACCTCTTCTGGAGCAACAAGCACCGGGACGCCCCCCACAGAGCAGTCGGAGGATGATGGTCCAAGCCAAGTTGATCCCAGAATGCAGGTACTGGCCGAATATGGTTCAAAATTAACTGTTTATTGGTATGGAACGGTCGTGACATAGGAAGGTAAAGATGCTTGTTTCTGGTCAGGCAGAAAGTCGTGGTTTGACAAGGGAGAAACCTGTGGTTGTAGTGTCAGAGTTAAAGTGACAGCCACACTTCCAAATCTTCCATCTTGGAGTCTTACTGCAGCAGGTGCAAACAGAAAGAAGTCGCCCTCACACAGCTCCATGTCCAGTATTTTACTTTGTGGGGCCCTCGGTCAAAGCCTTTCTCTAAGACCACTTTTGGCTTCATGCAGCATCCTGACCTCACACACCAGATTCCTCATGTTGCTACCTGGTGGGGCCCTCCCGTTTTGATGTTCCTCTTAATGATTTTTATTGACAGTTGCAGTATCTGATGTTGATGAGACTTAATTGACAGTAAATATGGATGGCCATCTTCTCATTTGCTTCCCTATAATGAAGTTATTTCTAACGTGGTGGACGGTATGCACGTGTTTGTTGTTGTAACACAACCCAAGTTTGCCAGACAGCATTGTGAATGTCCTTATTTCAAGCCTAAAAGCTTTTAGAGAATCTGGTTTCACCAGAGTTTCATTGGACAAGTGGTAAATTGTAGAAATGAGAGCTTTTCCGAGCCTCCATTTATTCTTTCTTGTCTTACTTCCAGGTGACAACATTCCAGACCTCTTCTGGAGCAACAAGCACCGGGACGCCCCCCACAGAGCAGTCGGAGGATGATGGTCCAAGCCAAGTTGATCCCAGAATGCAGGTACTGGCCAAATATGGTTCAAAATTAACTGTTTATTGGTATGGAACGGTCTGGTCATGACATAGGAAGGTAAAGATGCTTGTTTCTGGTCAGGCAGAAAGTCGTGGTTTGACAAGGGAGAAACCTGTGGTTGTAGGGTCAGAGTTAAAGTGACAGCCACACTTCCAAATCTTCCATCTTGGAGTCTTACTGCAGCAGGTGCAAACAGAAAGAAGTCGCCCTCACACAGCTCCATGTCCAGTATTTTACTTTGTGGGGCCCTCGGTCAAAGCCTTTCTCTAAGACCACTTTTGGCTTCATGCAGCATCCTGACCTCACACACCAGATTCCTCATGTTGCTACCTGGTGGGGCCCTCCCGTTTTGATGTTCCTCTTAATGATTTTTATTGACAGTTGCAGTATCTGATGTTGATGAGACTTAATTGACAGTAAATATGGATGGCCATCTTCTCATTTGCTTCCCTATAATGAAGTTATTTCTAACGTGGTGGACGGTATGCACGTGTTTGTTGTTGTAACACAACCCAAGTTTGCCAGACAGCATTGTGAATGTCCTTATTTCAAGCCTAAAAGCTTTTAGAGAATCTGGTTTCACCAGAGTTTCATTGGACAAGTGGTAAATTGTAGAAATGAGAGCTTTTCCGAGCCTCCATTTATTCTTTCTTGTCTTACTTCCAGGTGACAACATTCCAGACCTCTTCTGGAGCAACAAGCACCGGGACGCCCCCCACAGAGCAGTCGGAGGATGATGGTCCAAGCCAAGTTGATCCCAGAATGCAGGTACTGGCCAAATATGGTTCAAAATTAACTGTTTATTGGTATGGAACGGTCTGGTCATGACATAGGAAGGTAAAGATGCTTGTTTCTGGTCAGGCAGAAAGTCGTGGTTTGACAAGGGAGAAACCTGTGGTTGTAGGGTCAGAGTTAAAGTGACAGCCACACTTCCAAACCTTCCATCTTGGAGTCTTACTGCAGCAGGTTCAAACAGAAAGAAGTCGCCCTCACACAGCTCCATGTCCAGTATTTTACTTTGTGGGGCCCTCGGTCAAGCCTTTCTCTAAGACCACTTTTGGCTTCATGCAGAAAGTCGTGGTTTGACAAGGGAGAAACCTGTGGTTGTAGTGTCAGAGTTAAAGTGACAGCCACACTTCCAAATCTTCCATCTTGGAGTCTTACTGCAGCAGGTGCAAACAGAAAGAAGTCGCCCTCACACAGCTCCATGTCCAGTATTTTACTTTGTGGGGCCCTCGGTCAAAGCCTTTCTCTAAGACCACTTTTGGCTTCATGCAGCATCCTGACCTCACACACCAGATTCCTCATGTTGCTACCTGGTGGGGCCCTCCCGTTTTGATGTTCCTCTTAATGATTTTTATTGACAGTTGCAGTATCTGATGTTGATGAGACTTAATTGACAGTAAATATGGATGGCCATCTTCTCATTTGCTTCCCTATAATGAAGTTATTTCTAACGTGGTGGACGGTATGCACGTGTTTGTTGTTGTAACACAACCCAAGTTTGCCAGACAGCATTGTGAATGTCCTTATTTCAAGCCTAAAAGCTTTTAGAGAATCTGGTTTCACCAGAGTTTCATTGGACAAGTGGTAAATTGTAGAAATGAGAGCTTTTCCGAGCCTCCATTTATTCTTTCTTGTCTTACTTCCAGGTGACAACATTCCAGACCTCTTCTGGAGCAACAAGCACCGGGACGCCCCCCACAGAGCAGTCGGAGGATGATGGTCCAAGCCAAGTTGATCCCAGAATGCAGGTACTGGCCAAATATGGTTCAAAATTAACTGTTTATTGGTATGGAACGGTCTGGTCATGACATAAGAAGGTAAAGATGCTTGTTTCTGGTCAGGCAGAAAGTCGTGGTTTGACAAGGGAGAAACCTGTGGTTGTAGGGTCAGAGTTAAAGTGACAGCCACACTTCCAAATCTTCCATCTTGGAGTCTTACTGCAGCAGGTGCAAACAGAAAGAAGTCGCCCTCACACAGCTCCATGTCCAGTATTTTACTTTGTGGGGCCCTCGGTCAAGCCTTTCTCTAAGACCACTTTTGGCTTCATGCAGCATCCTGACCTCACACACCAGATTCCTCATGTTGCTACCTGGTGGGGCCCTCCCGTTTTGATGTTCCTCTTAATGATTTTTTATTGACAGTTGCAGTATCTGATGATGATGAGACTTAATTGACAGTAAATATGGATGGCCATCTTCTCATTTGCTTCCCTATAATGAAGTTATTTCTAACGTGGTGGACGGTATGCACGTGTTTGTTGTTGTAACACAACCCAAGCTTGCCAGACAGCATTGTGAATGTCCTTATTTCAAGCCTAAAAGCTTTTAGAGAATCTGGTTTCACCAGAGTTTCATTGGACAAGTGGTAAATTGTAGAAATGAGAGCTTTTCCGAGCCTCCATTTATTCTTTCTTGTCTTACTTCCAGGTGACAACATTCCAGACCTCTTCTGGAGCAACAAGCACCGGGACGCCCCCCACAGAGCAGTCGGAGGATGATGGTCCAAGCCAAGTTGATCCCAGAATGCAGGTACTGGCCGAATATGGTTCAAAATTAACTGTTTATTGGTATGGAACGGTCGTGACATAGGAAGGTAAAGATGCTTGTTTCTGGTCAGGCAGAAAGTCGTGGTTTGACAAGGGAGAAACCTGTGGTTGTAGTGTCAGAGTTAAAGTGACAGCCACACTTCCAAATCTTCCATCTTGGAGTCTTACTGCAGCAGGTGCAAACAGAAAGAAGTCGCCCTCACACAGCTCCATGTCCAGTATTTTACTTTGTGGGGCCCTCGGTCAAAGCCTTTCTCTAAGACCACTTTTGGCTTCATGCAGCATCCTGACCTCACACACCAGATTCCTCATGTTGCTACCTGGTGGGGCCCTCCCGTTTTGATGTTCCTCTTAATGATTTTTATTGACAGTTGCAGTATCTGATGTTGATGAGACTTAATTGACAGTAAATATGGATGGCCATCTTCTCATTTGCTTCCCTATAATGAAGTTATTTCTAACGTGGTGGACGGTATGCACGTGTTTGTTGTTGTAACACAACCCAAGTTTGCCAGACAGCATTGTGAATGTCCTTATTTCAAGCCTAAAAGCTTTTAGAGAATCTGGTTTCACCAGAGTTTCATTGGACAAGTGGTAAATTGTAGAAATGAGAGCTTTTCCGAGCCTCCATTTATTCTTTCTTGTCTTACTTCCAGGTGACAACATTCCAGACCTCTTCTGGAGCAACAAGCACTGGGACGCCCCCCACAGAGCAGTCGGAGGATGATGGTCCAAGCCAAGTTGATCCCAGAATGCAGGTACTGGCCAAATATGGTTCAAAATTAACTGTTTATTGGTATGGAACGGTCTGGTCATGACATAGGAAGGTAAAGATGCTTGTTTCTGGTCAGGCAGAAAGTCGTGGTTTGACAAGGGAGAAACCTGTGGTTGTAGGGTCAGAGTTAAAGTGACAGCCACACTTCCAAATCTTCCATCTTGGAGTCTTACTGCAGCAGGTGCAAACAGAAAGAAGTCGCCCTCACACAGCTCCATGTCCAGTATTTTACTTTGTGGGGCCCTCGGTCAAGCCTTTCTCTAAGACCACTTTTGGCTTCATGCAGCATCCTGACCTCACACACCAGATTCCTCATGTTGCTACCTGGTGGGGCCCTCCCGTTTTGATGTTCCTCTTAATGATTTTTATTGACAGTTGCAGTATCTGATGATGATGAGACTTAATTGACAGTAAATATGGATGGCCATCTTCTCATTTGCTTCCCTATAATGAAGTTATTTCTAACGGGTTGGACGGTATGCACGTGTTTGTTGTTGTAACTGTTTATCGGTCTGCAACGTTCCATTGTAAAATGTGGCTTGCAGCATCAGTTTTCATTCAATTGAAAAACCCTTCTGTCGTGGTTGTTTTTTATTTATTTTTTAGGTCGTTACTTTTCAAGGGATTTCTCTTGTTGACTATCTGGTTAGTGACGATTCTGAAGATCTTGATCTTTTAACACATTCCAATTTTGATGAGACAAAGAGAAAAAGCGAAAACATTTCGGTAATTTCAAATCTTGTTATCAGATATACTTTGTTTTGAGATTCTTTCATTTTTTAGTTGAATCAGCACAAAATAACCACTGCTTGGCATAATTTTTCTTACAGGTTCATTGTGTACCAGTTCATCCTTTCTCCCCCAGTACACCAAATGATAAGATAGTTGATTTTGGTGAAGAGGATGAGTATGTTCCAAAGCTCAAGCGAACAAAAAGCATTCTGGTATACCCCTTTACAGTAAAAAGTTATTCTAACACCCCAGAACTATTTAATCTGCCAAATAATTTTTCCTTATGTAGTTGCATTCTTTTTCACTTTAAAATGTGGCATGAAGTGCAGACTTAACTGAATCTAAATATTCCTTTTAGATGGATCGATTGCCAGATTTTTCTGATGCTCTCTTTGATTCAAGTGATGATGAAGAGACTCTGTCCAAATCAAAATCTGAAATGGTTTCACAAAGGCCATCGAGATCTCAGTCCTGTCCTGTAAGCTTGCTTTTCATTACCATTTCTGACTTTGTCTTTTTTGTTCATAATTTGATTGTATAGAAAATATTGTCCTTGTAAATTTGTTTTGATTGCTTTCATTGTCAATGTTTGTTGCTAAACTGGTACCATTTTTGGTTGTTCTGTTACTTTTGTAACAGAAGTAGCAGTGACAGTAAAATTAGTTGTTGTTTTATTACATAATTGCTTCCTATGCTTTTGGCAGGGACATCATAAATGTTGGTGTATCATAGCATAAATACCCACTCTTATTTTATTTCAATTCTGAATTCTTCTTCTCATTTATCACAGTGCAATAAAAATTGCAGTCAAAGGTAATGATTTCTTTTTAATTCCCTTTTTAAAGCTTCAACACAGTCTAACAAGCTCAGACGAGATGAGTGGAAGTAGTGGAGACGAATATGTTCCAAATCCCAAGGAGGATTATACAGACAGTGATGTCAGCACGGAAACTTTGCTAGGAAGTCAGAAAAAAAGAAAATGTACTCAGAGGAAAAGAAAATCTTCCAGCCAAGACTTGTTTAATGATAGCGTGAGTCCAAGCATTGACACAAGTCAAGATTTCACACAGAGACTTGATGCCAATAAAGATGAATCAGCATCACTTGAGGAAAATCCATCCGTCTTTGTTTATCCAGTATCGAAAAAGGAAGATGGTTCGAGATGCTATAATAAGAAACATCAGTGTTTGTATTGTGACGAAGTGATTCAAAAAATGTCAAGACATTTGAAACGTAAACACATGGATAAGGTTGATGTTGCCAAAGCTTTCAGTTTACCAAAGAATTCAAAAGAAAGACGAGCACAGTTGGATTATATTCGAAACAGGGGGAACTTTAAACACAACAATGAAGTTTTGGAAAACCATGAAGGCAAGCTCATTCCAAGCAAACAACCAAATAAAAAGACAGATGGACGAATATTTACACATTGTGTGTATTGCTTTGGACTTTTCAAGAAGAAATTGATGTGGCGACATTTCCAAGCCTGTAAATTAAAGCCTCATAGTAAGCCATCTAAACAAGGTAAATCAAGAGTCCAGGCTTTGTGTGCTTTTGCAGAACCTGCTCCATCTGGACTTAGTGACCCATACTGGAAGTTCTTGAGCTATATGCATCAAGACAAGATTGCAGTTTCAATTAAGCAGGATCCCTGTATTCTTGAGTACGGATACAGGTTGTTCACAAAGAATGAGAAGACCATCAGCCAACACCAGTACATTCGACAAAAACTAAGAGAACTTGGCAGACTGCTGCTCGAAGCAAAAAAGGATGCACCTGTGAAGACAATCAAGGATCTTATCAAACCTGAAAAATACAATTTCATTGTTGGTGTTGTAAAACGCCTGTCTGGATTCAGTGAAGAAACTGGAAGATTTCAACGTCCATCTCTTGCCCGAAAAGTTGGCCACAGTTTACATTCTTTGGCCATGTTCATCAAGTCTGAAGGATTGAAGAACCAAGACAAGACAGTTGTCCAAAAAGCTGATGAGTTTGCGCAGCTGTACCAGGAAAGCTGGAAGTTTGACGTGGCAAGTCAAGCCTTAACCCAGCTTGACCAGACCAAGTGGCAGTCTCCTCAAGTCCTACCTTTCACCGAAGATGTTCAGATTCTGCATAGGTACTTGTTGGAAAAAGAGAAACATCACCTAAAGAGATTAAAAGAGGAACCATCAGCCTCAAATTGGAAAGATCTTGCAAAAGTAACCTTGGCCCAAATTATTCTTTTCAACCGCAGGAGAGCTGGAGAGGTGTCCAGGATGCCTTTATCCTTCTATTTATCAAAAGACACATCAGAGACCCACGAAGATGTTAACATGGCACTAACTGCTTTGGAACAAAAGCTGTGCAAGCATTTTGTACGAATAACAATTGTCGGGAAAAGAGGGAGACATGTCCCAGTCTTGCTCACTCCTCTCATGAAGCAATCACTCGATGCTTTAATTGAGAACCGAGAAGGATGTGGCGTACTAAACGACAATGGCTACTTGTTTGCACTCCCATACTCTGTCCATTATCTGAGGGGATCAGACTCCATTCGACAATTTGTCAGCGAATGTGATGGCATTAAAAACCCCAAAGCACTAACATCAACAAAACTGCGCAAACATATTGCCACATTGTCCACTGTCTTAAACCTCAAAAATACAGAACTTGACCAGCTGGCAGATTTTCTTGGCCACAACATCCAAGTACACCGGAAGCACTATCGACTTCCAGAGGGTACTCTACAGCTTGCCAAAATAAGCAAGGTTCTCCTTGCCATGGAGCAGGGACGACTGGGAGATTACAAAGGAAAAAGTCTGGATGAAATTAATGTGGATGTTAACGGTAACAAAGCCTTACTTTTTTCCTTATACTCTTTAGGCATTTGATGAAATCTTGATCTTTTTCAGAATAGAATTTACCATATATTTTTCTTAAACTTGTGATTTCATGTTGAGATTGCCACTGATTTTGTTAATTATCACTGCAGAGACTGTTGATGCAGATGGATATGCTCAAGAGGACATGGAAGGTATGTGTGTTTTTTATTTTTGTTCAATTATTTTATTTTTAATGATGACTGACCCTTTATATTTTTCCTGAATTTTTGTGGTCTGTTGGTTAGGAAATCAGATCAGTCCCAGTTTGTCGAGTTTCTGGACCAAGGTCTGTGGGATATTGGCAATTATTAAGACTAACCCTAATCCTAACCCTCATTCTGTACACAATGTCTAAAAGCTTTTATTTACCCTGAGTTGGTATAACGCGACCAACTTAGGGGACATACGCAGAAACTAATAAAATCTGGGTATGTCTGACAGATTGAAATTACTACAATTCCTTTCAACCTTCTAAAATGCCTCTGGCTGCATGCCTTTGACTGCATACATGTAATGAGACTCTTCCATACATTAATAATGTAAAAATCTTGTGGGTCTTCTATGACCTAAACAAACCTTACTCTGTATTCATGAGTCAAACAGTGCAAGCATATTTCTGTGTACATTGATACCAACAATTACACCTTTTGAGAATTTACAGTGTCATTCTCTAATTTATCATTTTTAGAATCTGATGAAGCTGATGGATGTTCCCAAGAAGATGTGGAAGGTATGTTTTTAAAATGAATGAACTTTATTTTTATTTAGAAAACTTTCCAAATTACATATGTAGAACTGCACTTTAATTTGGCAGATCTGCATATACACATATATGTATATACAGTATAGACCACTTAGTGATTTAAGTAATGGATGTTATGATTATTTTAGATGTTTTACAAGGAACCGTGTATTTGTACAAATTGTACTTTTAGCTTTTTGTTTTCTAAAAGGATTATTGCATTACTAAATACCACGCCATTCCTTTTTTTGTCTCTTTTTTTTTGACAACTAATGTTTAAGAAATGTGCCATCCTCAATTCTATTATTTCAGATGGTGATGTTGCTGAGGTGCAGCCAGAGGTTGTCACAACATCCCAGCAAGAATACTCCCAACAAAGTAGCCAAAAACAGACGACACAAAAAAGAGGTTACCTGCTGCTTTGTTTGTTTTTAAATCAGATTTTCTCTTATTATCCAGATTCTCAAGCACTCCCCACTAATTTAGACATTTGTGAAAACTCAGCAAACACTGCTTCTTTGCATTTTGTTAATCTGCAAGTGATGGAGGGCCACATCATATCACCTTCTTTAGTAATGTACATTTGGTTTTGCCTCATGATATACCTCCTCTTGTGGATTGGTTCTGTTTAGTATTTACAAGTTGTGAGGTAGCATTTCACAGAAAGTCAGTAACGTTGTACAAGCTTATTTTGCCCTCTCAGTTACTTGAACACAACTTTTTGGATTAGCTAAATGAGTTTGAAAGAGCTGATAAACTAGCATTTACAACTACAAAATATCCTAAAGAAAAAAACAAGTCTCTATGAAATACAAAACTTGCTCCTTCAAGTATTTTCTGGTGTAGTTTTAAAAGTTGTCAAAATTAAAGAAAAATTTCAAAATTTTGCGATAAAGAAGTGTTGGAAATAACACATGGCCAAAAATTTAATTAAGCTGCATTTAGAAAACACCAGATGTCTGACCCTTAAGCCCACACAAGTCTTTAAAAGACAGTAGCACCAAACTGTTTTCTGTGGTCAGACAAAAGGCAACCCATTTGGTTAAATCTTTACCTCTGGGGAAGTATTTCTAATTTGGTTAACCCATTATTTTTTCCCCCAGATGTTGCTATTGTTGGCACTTTGGAGTTGGAAGAGGTCAGCACAACATCCCAAAAAAGTGACCTCCCCTCAAAGAAGGTGACACAAAAGAGAGGTAATAATACTGTTTTTTTAAATCCAGGTTTTAAAGTTCAATCACTAAAATAAGCACATGTAAAACCTCAGCAACCTTCTCTGTTGTCTAATGTGTTCTTGTGTGTTTAGGTAGAAAGGATGCTGTAAAAAAAGCCTGGACACCTGAAGAATGTGGGGCTGTACAAAAGCATTTAAAAAGATTCATTATAATGAATCAAGTTCCGGGGAAGGCAGAGTGTGAGCGGTGCATTGAGGCAGAACCGGAAGCTCTGAGAAACAGGGACTGGAAAGCTGTGAAGTTTTTTGTTAAAAACCGCATAACGGCTCTAAATAGAAAAATGCAGTAAAAAGTATTCTGGACAAGAAAAATGTTAAAACCATGGCAAACAGGTGGTGCCTTTCCCTGTTGAAAGTTGTTTTTTTTTCCATGTTTATGTTCCCAAGAAGGGATGTAATAATTCAGATGAATGTTTTATGTTACAACCATGGCAAACCACTGGTGCCATTCCCTGGTAAGGTCTTTTGCTTTGTTTTCAGATGAATGTTTTATGTTAAAACCATGGCAAACCACTGGTGCCTTTCCTTGGTAAGGTCTTTTGCTTTTCTTTTGTATTTTTCTATTGAAAATTTTGAAAATGTGTACTTCATAGCCATGTAAGTTAAATATATGTTGTTGAACTCAACATTGAGTTTGTTTTCTGTTTTTAAATACTTAATAACCAAGATAGAAAAGTTTGACATTAGTATAAGAATTCCTGGTTGTAATCTATAGTTGGATGAGGTGAAGGATGAATTACAAAAGCTGATAACTGATCAAATTGAAACCAACCTTTCTAGCTGGACCTCACAATTAACAAAAACTTGTATGTCTTAGACCGAGCTTACAGTTAACAGAACTGGTGTGTGTGAAGTGGACCTCACAAATGACAGAACATCTGGTGTGTGTGAGTTGGACCTCACAAATAACAGATCTGGTGTGTGTGTGAGGTGGACCTCATAAATGACAGAACAACTGGTGTGTGTGAGGTGGTCCTCACAAGTTCTTTATGTTAGCAACAGACCCCAAAAGTGACAAAAAAACAGACATGAAGAAAAAAGTTTTGAAACTGGCTTAGTTAAAGTGATTTTTGTAGTTGAGATTTTTTTCCAGTTTTGCCTGATTTTTTTCAGCATTCTAGAACCACCAGAAAGGGGGGATCCCACTAGTGACTTTAAAACTATTGGACCCCACGTGTGGGAAATACAAGTATGCGTGTGTGTGTGTGTGTGTGTGTGTCTCAAAGCACCCTAATAGTTCTTGATAAGAGTCTATCAGAAGTTGGAGAGACAGTGCAAATAAAGACAGATGGTTTGCACAGACACTTCGGGCTTGAGACGGTCGCTGCAGCCAGAGGATGGATGAGCGGGACCCGCGCTTCACGGAGGGCGGGGGCTGAATCCACCGGGCGAGAGACCCTGGAACAGACACTGCAGAGAGAGACAGAGACGGAGACAATTACAGGCAGCTCAGACTCCCAAGAGGAAACGATGAGGAGTGTCCACGTCAACAAGACCTGACACCTGTTCCCTCACACATGCACACACAACGAGGGGGAAGCGTCCTCCATCCGCTGACAGCAGCCATGAGTCCAATGACAAAATAAACTGCTAATATGCACATAAATAATCCAGCAGTGATAAAGAGCGAATAACTCGTAACAGCAGCAGATGAAAATCAATAATCACCATTTACGTAGAAATAATTGTAAGATTAAAGAGTGTTTTTCACATGCGGGTGTTATTATCAATGATCTTCTCACGGGGGCCGGTAATCATCCTGATGGTCTCAATTCTGCTCTGAAAAAGATCAATGACAACCTCATGTTACTGAGTTAGAATAATTAAAGAATCATTGGTGCAGGTCCACCATGGGACATGTTGATGTCTTCTGCTGCTTCTGCTCTCGTACCCACATAGGTCAACATCTTAGCCAATTACCAGGGAATAAAATTACATTTTACAAGTGTCCATTTTACTCCTGTTTTCTTGTTACTGTCATGATTTTCAAGGCAGGGCGAACCCAGATGCTGGAACCCAGAAAGGGGACAGAAGAATGGCAGGTAAGAAGGATTTATTGTTTCCTTAGAGGCTGGCAGAGAGGGTTGGCGAGAGGTGATCCAGATGGATAGTCTGTGGCACGGCTGGAGGTGCGGACGCGGCAGTTCGCTGATTGTTCTTGACAGCTGGCTGGGGGTCAGTGCTGACGTCACTCTTGGACAGGATTCCTGGGACAAGGAGACAAGTTTTAGTGTCAGAGCTAGAAACTAGACAAGAAGTGCTAGAGCTAGACGAGACCAGGCTAGTCACCATAATGGGCAACGATCTGGCGCTGATTGAGGGCGTTGGGTCTCCTTTTAAGCAGCAGAAGAAGATGATTGGAGTGACGGCAGCTGGAGAATAATCAGGAGCAGAGTGGAGCCAAGCTGGAGGGGGAGGAGACTGACAGCGGCACCATGACAGTACCCCCCCCTCAATGACCGCCTCCAGGCGGGCCTGGACGCCGATCCGGGTGGGCACGATAGAAGTCAGAGATCAGGGAATGGTCCAGGATGAGGGAACGGGAGACCCAGGAGCGTTCCTCAGGACCGTAACCCACCCAATCCACCAGGAATTGGTGGCCACGACCCCGGCGTCGGACGTCCAGAATGCGGCTGACCGCATAGGCAGGCGCACCATCAATGAGCCGGGCGGGCGGTGGGGAAGCGGAAGGCGGGCAAAGCGTGCTGTCCTGAACAGGCTTGAGCTGAGACACATGGAACGAAGGGTGAATCTTGAGAGCTGCAGGTAATCGTAGCCGGACACAGGAGGGACTGATGACCCTCTCGATGGTGTAGGGACCAATATAACGAGGAGCAAGCTTCCGAGAGGTGGCATGAATGGGTATGTTCCGTGAGGACAACCAAACCCTCTGACCCGGCTGGTAGGTAGGGCCCACCACCCTGCGACGATTGGCTGTACGGCAGTTGCTCTCCCTAGTGCGGAGGAGAGCAGCCCTGGTTAGATGCCAGATGTCTTGGCATTTCTTGAGGTGGTCCTGAACCGAGGGCACTGCCAAGTCCAGTTCATGAGAGGGAAACAGCGGTGGTGGGTACCCGAGGGCAGCCTCAAACGGAGACAGACCTGTGGCGGAGGAAGGGTGAGTATTATGCGCATATTCAGCCCAAACTAAGTACCTTGACCAGTCCGTAGAATTGCGGTCAACGAGGCAGCGAAGGGAGGCCTCGAGCTCCTGATTGGCACGTTCAGCCTGCCCGTTAGATTGGGGATGGTATCCGGAAGTAAGGCTGATGGTGGCGCCTAAGGCTGTGCAGAAAGCCTTCCAGACTTGGGATACGAACTGGGGTCCGCGGTCTGAGACGATGTCCGATGGCAGCCCGTGATGACGAAACACGTTGTGAACCAGAGCGTCCGCAGTTTCTGTGGCAGTGGGCAACTGTGGGAGGGGAATGAAATGCACGAACTTGGAGAACCGATCAATGACAGTCAAGATTACAGTGTTACCCTGAGAGACGGGAAGGCCGGTGACAAAGTCGACAGCTATGTGAGACCAAGGGCGGCTGGGAGTGGATAGTGGATGGAGCAAACCGGATGGAGGACGGTTGGAATTTTTTGAGCGGGCGCACGTAGAACAGGCAGCCACGTACTCTTTGACGTCTTTGGCCATCGAAGGCCAGTAGAAGCGTCGCCGGAGAAGATGAAGAGTTCTGGCTACTCCCCCATGACAGGCGATGTGAGACGCATGAGCCCAGGTAATAGCATCGGACCTCAAAGATTGAGGCACATATAAGGTACCTGGAGGAGGATCAGGATGGTCGGAGTCCTCTCCTTGAGCCTGAATGACTTTGGTCTCGATGTCCCAGGTGAGTGCCCCAATTATGCATGTGGACGGGATGATGTTGGTAGCGGAGTCCGGATCGTCGGAGGAGCTGTATTTGCGGGAAAGGGCGTCAGGTTTTATGTTGCGACTGCCTGGTCTGTAAGTAATGGAAAAATTAAAACGGTCAAAAAACAAACACCAGCGGGCTTGACGAGAGTTCAATCTTTTAGCAGTACGGAGGTAGGCAAGGTTCTTGTGATCCGTCCAGACTATAAACGGTTGTGCCGCTCCCTCCAGCCAGTGCCGCCACTCCTCAAGAGCAAGTTTGATGGCGAGTAGTTCACGGTTTCCCACGTCGTAATTTCTTTCTGTGGGGGTGAGTTTCTTTGAAAAGAAAGCACAGGGTTTGAGCTTCCCGGTTTTCTCCTCCCGCTGGGAAAGGACAGCCCCAACCCCAGAGTCAGAAGCGTCGACCTCCACCACAAACTGCCTGGTAGGGTCAGGTTGAATTAAGATAGGAGCGGATACAAAAAGCTTCTTGAGGGTGTCAAAGGCATGCTGAGCCATGGGGTTCCATTGAAAGGATCTGGTGGTAGATGTGAGCTGGGTGAGTGGAGCAGCAATACTACTATAATTCCTAATGAAACGACGGTAAAAGTTTGCGAATCCGAGAAATTGCTGTAGTTTCTTGCGTGTGGTGGGGGGCTCCCACTGGGAAACTGCGTCGATCTTAGCAGGATCAGGGCGGATACCGCCTGCCTCAAAAATGTACCCTAAAAAAGGGATGACGGATGAGTGGAACTGGCATTTCTCGGCTTTAACGAATAGCTGATTCTCTAAGAGCCTTTGCAAAACCTGACGAACATGAGCTGGGTGTTGACTGGGATCTTTGGAGTAGATGAGGATGTCATCGAGATAGACAAACACGAAACGGTTGATAAAGTCGCGGAGAACGTCATTGACAAGACGCTGAAAAACAGCGGGGGCGTTAGTAAGGCCGAAGGGCATGACAAGATACTCAAAATGACCCAGGGGAGTACTAAACGCGGTTTTCCATTCGTCCCCCTCTTTAATCCGGACCAGGTGATAAGCGTTACGTAAGTCGAGTTTGGAAAAGATGCGGGCCTCCTGGATGGAGTCAAAAACGGAACTAATGAGGGGGAGAGAGTACTTGTCTTTGACGGTTATTTGATTAAGTTCGCGATAGTCGATACAGGGCCTGAGAGATTTGTCTTTTTTCTGTACAAAAAAAAACCCGGCGCCGACGGGGGAAGATGAGGGGCGAATGTGACCGGAGGTGAGGGCCTCCTGTATGTAACTCTCCATGGCGGCCTTTTCGGGCCCGGAAAGATTAAATAGACGACCCTTAGGAAGGGGGGCGCCTTCCAATAGGTTGATGGCACAGTCATAAGGCCTGTGGGGGGGAAGTGAACTAGCTTTGGATTTGCTAAAGACTGTGCGTAAATCGTGGTAGAATTCAGGGACGTTAGAAAGATCAATCTGTTCAGGAGTAATGACCGGGGTGACATCCACAGAAGGAATGGCAGAGAGCATACAGTTAGCGAGGCAGAATTTGCTCCAATCAGTAAGCCGGTGGTTACTCCAATCAAACTGAGGATTATGACGTTGTAACCATGAGAACCCTAGCACTACCGGGTTCTGAGGAGAGTGGGTAACAAAAAACCGGGTGAACTCACGATGGTTGCCGGAAGTGACTAAGAGAACCGGTTCGGTGCAGTGAGTGATGACAGATAAGTGCTGACCACCCAACCCAGCAGCTTTGACAGGGACTGGAAGTTTTTCTGTGGGCAGAGAGAGACGAGAAACGAGATTTTGATCAATGAGGCTCTGCTCAGCACCAGAGTCGATGAGGGCCTGGGATTCAATAACTGTAGATGCGTGACATAACTTGACAGGAACGAGAAGAAAATTCTTGGAAGCCATGGTTTGTTCACCCACCCGCGGCCTGTCTTCTAGCGGGGGGCTGCAAAGTTTAAACGTGCAGAACATTGACTGACAAGATGTCCAGTTTTTCCACAGTAAAAGCACGCACCTTCAGCCCGACGTCTCTGTCGCTCCTCGGAGGAGAGCTTGGAGTGCCCGATCTGCATAGGCTCCTCAGGAGAACTGCTGGGATTTTCAGCCGAGAATGTATGTGAAGGGTGCTGTGCTGTACCTTGAGTTGACTGCACGGGGCTTTTGCGGGAATGAGAGGTTCTTTCATGCTGTCGTTCCCTCAGGCGGGTGTCAGAGCGCAGGGCAGCGGTGACGAGGTCCTCAAACGTGTGGGTTTCAGGTTGCGTACAAAGATGGTCTTTGATGTTATCATTTAGGGATTGATAGAACACTCCCCGTAAGGCTGGGTCCGTCCACCCTGCTTCCACCGCCAGGATCCTAAAATCAATGACATGGTCGCTGACCGACCGGTTACGTTGTTTCAGGGTTAACAGCTTACGTGTGGCTTCCTCTTTCTTTTTAGGGTGATCAAACACCAGCTGAAACTCCTGTATGAAGCGTTCGAAGGTCAGCTGAGATGTAGGGTTGGCCGCTAAGAACGCCTGGGCCCACTGCAGAGCCTTGTCACGAAGGGAATTAATAACCAAGGTGATTTTACTAAGGTCGGACTGGTAATACCTTGGAGCTTGTTGGAATAATAAACGACACTGGAGTAGGAAGCCACCACATGCTTCGACGTCGCCGAAAAAGGGCTCCGGTTGGAGACGGTAGTTTTCCGGACTTAGAGAGGAAGCGGAAGTGACGTCATTGCTAGGCGCCGGAAGCGTAGCCGTAGCAGCAGCCGCAGCCGCGGGGCTAGCGTTTTGTCCAGACATATCCATTAACGTTTGTGTCAAACCATCAAGGCGCCGAAAAAGTTCCTGCTGGGCGGCCGCTATTTGAGACAGCGCGATACCTTGTTGGTTGACGGCGAAGCGAAGTCCCTCCGGGTCAGCTGGGTCCGGAGTTTGGCCAGATCGTTCTGTCATGATTTTCAAGGCAGGGCGAACCCAGATGCTGGAACCCAGAAAGGGGACAGAAGAATGGCAGGTAAGAAGGATTTATTGTTTCCTTAGAGGCTGGCAGAGAGGGTTGGCGAGAGGTGATCCAGATGGATAGTCTGTGGCACGGCTGGAGGTGCGGACGCGGCAGTTCGCTGATTGTTCTTGACAGCTGGCTGGGGGTCAGTGCTGACGTCACTCTTGGACAGGATTCCTGGGACAAGGAGACAAGTTTTAGTGTCAGAGCTAGAAACTAGACAAGAAGTGCTAGAGCTAGACGAGACCAGGCTAGTCACCATAATGGGCAACGATCTGGCGCTGATTGAGGGCGTTGGGTCTCCTTTTAAGCAGCAGAAGAAGATGATTGGAGTGACGGCAGCTGGAGAATAATCAGGAGCAGAGTGGAGCCAAGCTGGAGGGGGAGGAGACTGACAGCGGCACCATGACAGTTACTTTCTTTCCTATTTTACTCTCCACATCCTTTAGGTTATCATAACCATTGACCATCTGCATGAGGATGTAGGAAACTGTTCACACAACTGGTGTTAAGTTGGTCAATTGCATTCTCAGATTCCTGTTTGCTCTCCAGTGCTCGAGTGTATACCCTCCAGTCCTCCTGTTCTCTTTTTGTTGCAGTTCCTGACATATTCTGCCTCCTTATAGATGTTTGGTAATCCGTGTAATAATGGATTGGATTTATCTCCAGACGCTCAACTTTTACTTTTAAATTTCTATTGAATGTTTGTGTATTTGAGTAGCAATGGATGAATATGAAAGTTCCCTCGGGATTAATAAAGTACTCTATCTATCTATCTATCTATCTATCTATCTATCTATCTATCTATCTATCTATCTATCTATCTATCTATCTATCTATCTATCTATCTATCTATCTATCCATCTATCCATCTATCCATCTATCTATCTATCTATCTATCTATCTATCATCAAAGTTCTTCCAGTACCGCTGATCAACCGCTGATCATTGGATCACTGGAGGACCTACTCAACCGCCTGGGTCACTACCGTCACTGTGTACAGTCTACAGTGATCTCTTGCTATTTTGCAGCATCTGTTGGTTTTGGTTTGACTTCCATCAGTTTGATGCGTTCTCGAGTTTGCACTTCTGCTGTGTTGTGATTCTTCAGTTAGTATCTTAGCTTCTTCTGCAGCTGCAATTCTGCCCCACAACACCTTAAGGAGGGTCTTCGTCATCCACAAAGTGCATGCTGTTACTTCCTTCTAGATGTTTTCAGATGATAGTCAACATAAACTAGATTTGCGGACAGTAAAGGTCTATAACCTCCATGTCTGTCCTATTTCCACAAAACACATTTTCTTTATCTTTTGAGAATGACAGACTGTTTTCCTGTTTCTTTGTTCTCTATATTAGATTGAAGGCTTGAAGATTCTGCCTTTGATTCCGTCGTTTTAATGGAAAGCTCATTGATCAGATTTGTTGCCTCAAAGTGCGCTCTCCTCCTGTTTCCTCACAGGATAAAGGCTGTGCTGCAGATTTCAATCAATGCCTTTTTGGTGATAAAGTGGAGGAAAGCACACTCTCATACCGACGTGCTTTTGCGCCAGAACAAAGCGGTAAAACATTTCAGGTGGGAAGTGGAGACAGATGGAGGATGTGTGAAACTCCAGCTCTGCAGTGCTGATGGTAAAGATGGATGAAACAGCAGCTGCTGCTGTCAATACAACCGCAGCTCATTCATGTGGCGCTGATGCACACGTCTGTGTCAATATCATGACATGAGCAGCCCATGACATCTCGTCTTCTCACTTCAGTTCCTTCTTATGACTTTTTTACTCATTTATTAGTTTTATGCTTTAAGGTCCCGGCGTTCCCTCCTGGATCAATAAACACCAACCTTTGTTTCGGAATATTTCAGTCAGATGTTTGGGGAGATGTCTGACACCTTTGAAGAGCAGGATGTGACCTCAGATGTTAACCTTAGGGCACATGAAGGTTTGTTTAACTACAGTTTAGTATATTTTAGTCATTCTGCAGGACTTGACCACCAAAAAAGGACAAAATGTAACACATAAATAAAAGTTTCATTAACAATTTTGATGAATTCATATTTATTATATATTTATTTGTACTAAATCAAGTGTCATTCATTCATCTTCTAATCCAATGGTCCCCTCTTAGGGTCACGGGCTGCTGAAGTTATTTCAGCTACGTCCGGGTGAAGACTGGGGACAGGTCGCCAGTGTGTTGCAGGGTCACAATCACACACCCGTTTTCTGTCACATTCACACCTATGGACAATTTAGAGTGACCGATTAACCTATGAAGCATGTGTTTGGACGGTGCGAGGAAGCTGGATTCCCCGGAGAAAACCCACGCATACACGGGGAGAACATGCAGATTCCACACAGAAAGGTCCCCCATTGATGTTCTGGTCCAGGTTCCCCAGTAGGGACTTGAACCAGAAACTAAGGGAGCAACAAAAGAAAAACCGATGACCTGACAATGAAGAACGGAAAACCAAAAATGGATGCAAGTTTTATGACGTTTTTCCGAAAACAGCTCCGACCTGGTCATTATATCCAACTTCATCTGGAAAACATCCCCAAAGAGCTCATCTGCATATTTTAGACCCAGAGCTGCAGGGTGACTCGAGCATTTCATGAGCGGCCATGTTTTTGATTCATATTTAAGCAGGTCGGAGGAGTTATTAAACAGAGCTGTGCTCGTCTTCTCAGTGGGAATCAGATCCTCTGGTCTCTGAATGAGCATCTTCAGAGGAGCGCAGACACTCTGCGAGGGAGAGCTGCTCATTTCCCCGTAATTATGAAACCCGGTTTTTTGCCTTCCTTTCATTTCCATAATACATGTTTGGTCATGGAATCAATGGGACATGTTTCTGTGAGGTTACAAAACACAATTAGCTTTTATTTTAGGAAGATGTACAAGCCTGAGAAGAGGAGGAAGGTGAAGAAGTGCAGCAAGGATGAAGAAACTGTGAGAAAAAAATGAGAAAAAAAGAAGAAAAGGGATGGAGGAACAGCAAGGGACGATGGCAGACGACTACTAATGTCCCCCAATGTAGATGAAGACACTTAGTGATGTCTCTCTCTCTCACATGCACACGCCCGTGCACACATTTACACACACACGGGGTTCCACTGGGCAGCTAAGAGGAAGAGGAGGGATATCAAAGAAGAAGCAGTGCGTTATGAATACTGATGCCACTCTCCGCCATTCACGCACAAAGACACACTCACTCACTCACACAA
Source organism: Oryzias curvinotus (assembly GCA_023969325.1). Classification (NCBI taxonomy): domain Eukaryota; kingdom Metazoa; phylum Chordata; class Actinopteri; order Beloniformes; family Adrianichthyidae; genus Oryzias; species Oryzias curvinotus. The sequence goes on along the minus strand of CM043718.1, from coordinate 899,760 downwards.
ACCTGGAAAACATGGAAATTAGGCGCGAGAGGAGGAACCTCATGAAGGACTAAAAAGAAGAAACAGCTGAGACACCGAGAGGCAAAGATGACAGGGAAAGGTGAAGATGAAGGAGGAACTGAGATCTCCAGAAAAAAAAGTGAGAGGAAGAGGAGCAACATGAATTATGAAGGAAAAGATCAAAGCAAAAAAGGAACTTAGAGAAAAAAAAGGAAGCAAGGAATGAAGAACAAGATATAAAATGGAGGGAAATGAAAAAGAGAATAAACCTACCCTTTCACCACTGAACCATCAAATATGTTGACTTTGTCAAGAGGCTGTCGTTCAGTCTGACCATCATTTCTGCTGCTATTGTCCTTAAATGTTGCATTAGAAATAAATAACCCATTACTGTGGTTCATATTGTTTATGCTCTAACCGCGATGAGGAAGGTCTAAGCCTTTAGTAGGACTGGCGACCTATCCAGGGTGTACGGAGTGATATTCATGCAACCTCATTGCAAACAAAACTAAAGCCATAAATTCACAAATCTGACCAAATAACGAATAATCAATGCTAGAAAATAAAAAAAGAAAGAAAGAAAGTATGAATTACTTTTAAAATGACTAAAAATTACATTTTCTTCAGCCAAAGAGACCAAATCAAGAGGAAAAAGAGCCGGTTTGGTTTCTGAGCCTCAGTTGCAGACAGCATGTTAGATGAATACAGAGATTTGATTGGTTAGAATCTAAACCAATCAGCAGCTGCTTGATGGCAGCTTTGTCAGGCTAAACGGAAACTTAAATGAGCAAAATCAAAGATAGGAAAAAAGTGAGATGAGACACAAAGCAGGCGAAAACATTTAATATTTTCATTTGCAACTTAGAAAGTCCAAGCCAAGCCAAGCCAAGCCAAGCCAAGCCAAGCCCCACTAAGTAACGCTAAGCTAAGCCCCTTTAAGCCAAGCCTCTTCAAGCCACATCAAGCCAAGTCATCAAAGACCTACTCTTTACCCTCCTCCCATCTGCTAGTTGCCTCTTCCCTGGATCTACCATCCACAGTTCTATGTTCAATAAACTGCACTATTCTGACCTAATCCCTTTCTGCTTTTGGGTCGAGCTTATTCAAAACCAGACAGAGGTTATGAATCACCAAAACAGATGATTTAGTTTATTCCTCGTATGGAAATTCACTTTGATACCACCGTTTGCTGCGTCTTCCTCGTAAACTTAATGAGTTTTCTTTTTCCAAACACGGACTCAAACGGGGAGGAGCGCGAGGGAGGGAAAAAACACAGCAGACAAATTGCTTTTCCAAAGCGATCAGTTCCACAATGCATCACATTATGGGAGCTGTGACGAGCGCTGACATGGAGGGACACCCAGGTGACTCCGCCGACTTCATCTGACTCTTTGTTTCAAGAGAAGCAGGACAAGAACGACCCTGATTTACGGCGTCATGTTCAAATATTTCCTTTTTTTCTCAAAAATATTATGCCCAACCAGTTTTGACGGTTTACACAACTTCCGTATTCCTCACACAGCTTCAGCAGTCAAAGAAAATTGAACATGTTTCACAGAGACACACTAAATAAATGCTTGGAAGGTGTTTCCAGTGAATTCCTGCAATTTTCTTTTGTGCAAGGTTTAATTTGAACAACTGACAGGCCTGTCTGTCCCGCCTGTTTTTAAAGGGTGAGAGCCCAATAACACGCTATTCGATCGGGTTTGACTAGAGAAAAACTAGCAAGTTAAATTTATCTACAGATGTTACCAAGACTTTAAAAGATGAAGACAGAGAAAGGCCACAGAACTGGAGAAAAACCGGAGAGAAAAGGAAAGGATTTGACCGTCACCCCTCCAAAACAACAACTTTGCGTCGTCACCGTTTCACTCCTAAATGTGAAATGGCATTTTTGTTTTTCATAAAAATAATTCCACATTTGTATCGAGACTGTATTCTTTTTTTTTCTGACATGAGTGACACTTTGGTTTTTAGACCAGCCAGAGAGGAACCTCAACCCCCCCCCCGGTGTTCCAAACAGGAAGTACCTGCTGGCTCCAAGAAGCCAAAATCCCATAGACTTCTTCAGAGAAATAAACAGCTGTTATTCAGTCATTCTATTGGTCAGAAGAACCGTTCTGGATCTGCTACCTTCTTTCTGTAATATCTTCTTCTATTTTTTTGTGATATTTTGTTCTGTAGTTCAACTTATTCAAGCTATAAACTGACCAAAGTAGACGCCTCAATAAAAGTAGGTGGAGCCTGCTGGCCTCCGCGTCCTATGTTCAAAACATTTGATGGGTTTTGTGTAGCCCGTTTTTAAGTGGTAGGGGTGTGGCCTTCAAGCAAGCTCGGTACTGATTGGTGAGAGTGGTTTCCATAGAAACGATGACTCCAACTACTCACTGTTTAGTGACATTGTCTGGCTCGAACACAATTTGTAAAGTGGTACAAGAATAAAGCCTCATTCATTTTGGCGTCCTTATTGCAAAAAAGTGGCGACTGTGACTGACGTCACACTCCAGTCAAGTTCTCAGACACTGTTAACAGACGCTGGTTCATCGTATTTAACAGTAGAATTAATAAAAAATATAATAAAAAAAAGTGAAAACTCTGGAATAAAATCAGGCTTAAAATGAAAACCACCGAAAAATGTTTGAAAGAGACAGACGAGACTGAAATGTCGGGACTGCATCAGCAGAAACACCCAGAGAATCTACAATGTAATCAGCGCTGATAAAAGCATATCTTCCAGTGGTAATAAACCACACTTTTCCCATGCGGCATGTTTCTCTGAGACCATTCTTCTCCTAATTCTTTTACCTAATCCTTTGAAATGCTAATCTGTGAATGGAATTACCCACACAGTCTTGGTAGTGGCTCCTGGCACCGCGTTCATCTCCAGCAGATCAGCATATTAGCGGGTCGGGTGAGAATGTGAGCTCACATGCTTTGCTCGATGATGCGCTCGTCTCTGCAGGTGGCCTTCGTCTGTTGTGTTCATTAAACGTTATGCCATTTATTTTCTAATTAGTCGCTCCGTTCTGGCCAAATGAAATGAGAGCCATTACTTCCTCTGAGGCAGAGAATGTTTAATCAAAAGGAGCCGCCTGACGGTATAATAATTAGTTCCTCCACATGACTCTTTCACGTCCAGCCTCTGAAGGCTAAGCTGGGGTGGTTTGTTATTGATATTTGAAATCCAGCATCAGAAATGTTTTCACACTGATGCTTTGCTCCGGCATCACTTTCACGTTCAGACTACCTTCATCTGTTGCAGAGCTTGACTGTGATTAATCGGGACGCTGCTGTTTGCACCCGGTTTTAATGAGCCCAGTTTGCCACGCAGGGAAAGACATCAATCAAAGCTGTGTCAGCAGTTCCGTAAATGAATGTGGATTCAAGACAACAGACAGCAGAAGTCCCTGCTGGATGTTGGGAGCTCTCTGGACAGTTCCAGGAAGAAGACCCGCCCCCTTTCTACTATTGGCAGCACTAAAACACAAACACGTGTTTTTTGATGTTAGATACAGATTTAACAGTGACTGTAAATGTCAAACACAAGTAAACATGTTTTATAAAAATTCAGTGTGAAAAAAAAGTTTTGTGTTTGTTAGACAAATAAAGCTGCAAAGTGATGTATGAAGACTGATGCATCTCCAAAGTCTTTCATCTGAATGAATGCAGAAGGGAAAACATTTCCATATTTATGAGAGAGAGTCTGTGAATTTTACTAGGAAAGTAGGTTTATGGTGGATTTCTAAAGTTTGAAGATGCAGAAAACCTGAGCAGCAGCTCGTCACATGTTGTTAAATGATCTAAGAGAAGATGCAGTTTGTGATGAACATCTAACCTGTTAGAACCTTCAGAACCAAGATTTCAAAGAGTCCTTGACAAGTATGCTTTAGTTTATAGATGTTTCCAGAAATTCATCTGATGCATGTCTTTATTTTTAGTTAGAAAGCCTTGCTCAAGGGCATCATTGCCATTCAAGCTAATGAAGTAGGAGTCCGTCCAAAATGCCTGCAGATTCTCATTAAACCTCCGTCAGCTATGTTCATCTAAATTTTGGTTTATTTTGTGTCAAAACTTTTCTTCAAACCCATGAATCTGTCGGGTACCGGTGGAGTAGAGCCCAAAAATGCAGGAGACTTGGCTTGATGATGGAAACTTTTAATAAAAAAACGTGAACAAGACCAGCCTATGGAGAAACACAGCAGATGACCAACCGAGAACCAGGCACTTCAAAACACTGCAGGCGATAAACTGAAATCAAAACAGCTGTGAATAGAGATGAAGCTGAAACTGGTGTGAATGACAAAGGGAAACTCAGAAAATGACCAGAAACTACTTAAAAACCAAACTAAACCACAGATGGTGATGTCATCAGGAGACCTGGCATAAACTTTCATCGTTATGCTGATGACACCCACTTATATGTGGCTGTGTCTCCTGATGACATGGGACACACTGACGACCTTTTAAGTTGTGTTTTAGATATTGAAACATGGATGGGAGAGAACTTTCTAAAGCTCAATCAAGACAAAACAGACATTTTAATTGTTGGTCCTGAAGCTGAAAGAATCCAATCCTATTTATCAACTTTTTCATCTGAATGTGTGCAGTACAGTCAGAAACCTCGGTGGGATTTTAGATGCAAATCTTAGCTTTGAAGCCCATGCAAACCAAGTTACAAAGACTGCATTTTATCATCTTAGAAATATCACCTGAGTGAGACCCTTTCTCTCCAAAGCCAGTGCTGAAATATTAATTAATGCTTTTATAACATCTGGGATAGATTATTTTAAGGCTCTTCTTTCTGTTATTAAGAAAAAATACAATCAATCGGCTGCAGCTTGTTTAAAACTCGGCTGCACACATTTTATGAGTTTAAATGGAAACGAGCCCAAACCATCAACCTTCTACCTAAACAGAGGATGAGATGCTTCTGCACGTGCTGATGAACAGCCTTTCGTTTTAGACATATTTGTTTAAAGAAAGTCTACCTTCAAGTTTTTTTCATTTGTTGAGACCCAACACTAGCATTTTCTTTCCCAGCACAACCCCATAAATGCACTGATGTACAGTCATCTTCTCTGTCTACCATCAGAAAGCTCAGAATTCAGCAGATGATAAGGTGTGAATTCAGAAAGGTTTTAGCTTGGATTTATTGAAGGGCAGACCTTCTGGAGGCCAATTCCTTCAGTGTTATTATTGTCGCACACCCACTATGTACATTTTGTGCCTATTGCACATATAAAAATTGGTCATACATGAACATACGAGGAAAAAGAAAAGAAAAAGAAAGGTTGTGGTCTTTACGTGACATTTTCACAGATGTATCCCAACTGAACCACCTTAAAACTGTGGAATAGACGCGAAAAAAACCACATAAACCAGCTAAAAGTCACACAATATGCTAATCATGCATGAACCATGCGTGATTATTGCATTGTTTAAATCAAATTTATTAGCGATTCATGTGTCAATTCAATTTTTTTTAACATAATCATAACAAACAATTTAAAAGTTATACATCTGTGGTTCATGCGTGAAAAGTCTGACATACGTAAAACGGACATGGAAAGACACAAATTTGTATATGCATCTCACAAAAATCAGGCACTATTGCATGAGCTTTATACAGTGATCCCTCGCTATAACGCGGTTTACTTTTCACGGTTTCGCTACTTCACGGATTTGCTTAGTGCATTGTGTTCTGCATTCTGATTGGCTAAAAAGTCACTCCGCTTCTTCTCTATCGCGCGTCAAAAACATTGCAGTTTAATGTGTACACATACGTAAAACAGCTTGCCAAATTTACATTACGTATGTGCAATTTCTCTTGCAATTTCGAGTTTCTCTAAAATCCATAGAAAAAAGAGCGACAACAACTGCCTATCACTATGTTCTTCTCCTGAACAAACACAGCTGCACCGCTGGCTTCAATTTGAGGAGAAAACGCTGCAGAGGAGTCAGGATGCAGCGGCTCAGTCTGAAGAGCAGTGAATTACACCTGAGTCACTATTTGTCTGACTGTACTTTGTATTTTTTCATAATCATTTTAAATTTTTCTCCCGTTAAATCAAATTACTCGGGTCGCGGTGGGCGGGGCTAATCTCCGCGATTTGAAGTCTTTTGTTCACATTGATGATTCAAATTATTACGTGACAATACAGTACATAAGTTATTTGTTAAAAAAAAACATTTCTTACTTTTATTTGTGAAACAAATGCTTGAGCCTGTAAAATGGTTTGTTCTTTCTTTTTAATGTATAATAGAGTATTTAGTTGTATAATAATTGTAAAAATAAATAAAGGTTTCTACTTCACGGATTTTGCCTATCACGGGTTCTTTTTGGAACGTAACCCCCCGCGAAAAACAAGGGTTTACTGTATTACAATTGCGTATAAAGGATGTAAAATATGCATCAACTGCGTAACTCTCAACCAACCAAAAATTCTGAACAGCTCAAAACCAAATTTAAATAAAGATCCATCAACCCTAGACGGATTCTGTGAACATTGAAACACGTATATCACACACACGAATACCGAAAGGCCAAAATTTCATACGTGGAAAATGCGCAAAATGTACAAAGTGGCTGTATTACATTGGCTTAAACAAAAATAAAAATAAATGTAACTTTTTTTTTTTTAATTGACTGCCATTCATTATACTCACTGTGAAGTACATCACTAGAATGCCCAGCAGCCAATCAAACATCCTCTAATTCATACGTCACTGCTCATAGGTGTTCAGCTACGCTAGACACCACGCCCCACTCCCCATGTGGAGTTTTTCTTTCACCTAAACGTAAGCATTCAGCTTCAGAGTCCTGAACGCAGATGTAGCTGTTAATGTGCCACATGTTTTTCTGACTGATCCGAGGTCAGTTGTTGGTGCGCTGCTCGCTGCAGTACCGTTGACAAGACAACTACGAACACAAAAGTCCAACTCAATAAGCTGTTGAAGGAAAAACGACAGAGGAACTTTTTATCATTTTGTAATCTCAAATATTTATAAAATGACTTTGAGGTTCACCTAAAATCTGCTTTTCATGACGAGTTTGTATATCTAACTACCTAAATATGAAAACTTTAAATTATTCTTTAAAAAAAAATTAGATTAAAAGTGTGGACACCCCTGGTCTAGCTTCAGTTTACCGTCTACAAAAACCTCAGCACTCCATCCGGTTGTTGAGAGATTCTTCAAACTCTACCTCATAATATTGTCTCTGTCTTTGTCGCCGCATAAATTAGGACAAGTTGCTCTAATCTCATCATCCTGTTTGTTTCAACACCTTTATAGGGACATTCTAATTACCGGTTTGATCCTGATCTGCAGCAGCTGAACTGAAAGGTGTGTCTTCTATTACAAGCCTGTTTATTTAAAGCAGGCTGCTGGGAGTCGACAGATGGACCGGAGCGTCCTCGCTGCTGTCAGAATAAACACATTACAGCCTCACCTGAATGAAGAGGCCAGTGAGTGTGTTTGTGTGTCCAACTGGTTCAGTGTGAAATCTATTAAATAAGTCATGGGGGGGTGAGGAAGCCACAGAGGAGAGCTGGGGGCTCAGAGAGCGTCTGCCCTTTCACACACAAACATCGCCACAAATGAAGCACTTTCACTTCTGTGACTCTTCAGTGAAGGGGTTAGGACTAGCTTTAAGGTTTTCACCAATTTAGGCTTCATATTTAAACAAAACAACTACTCTGACTTTTTGTTCTCTACCTTTATTGTTCTATTTCTAAATCTGGGAAAAACATTTCACGTTCGTATTTTGGTTGGTATTAGACCCACGGAAGCTTGACTCTGTAGGTCATTAGCATTTTCATCAGCACTGAAAGCATCCACACAAACATGAGGACAAATGCGGTAAGGAACCCTGTAAGGCTGTATCACCCCCCCCCCACCACCACCACCACCACCACCATGTTGGCAGAGAGCTGTTGGATCCCCTGAGCTCCAGCCACCCCCACACCTGGAAGTCACCGATGTTTTCAATGAAACGAAGATGGAAAAATGCCTCAAAAGTTTTGGCTTGTGAGTGTGGAGTTCAGCTGGCTTTCCCCTCAGCGTATCCTCCCTGCAACATTTCTGTTAGATGATGCAAACAGACTCTGTATGTTCTGACAGCCCAGACTCATTTAAAAACCAGTTAGGTAATTTAGGTTTTCTATCAAACACACATCAGTCTACTTCCATCAGTACGGGGGGGCCAATGGAAGTTTTTATGATGTTTTGGTAGATGCCTGCGTCTCATCTACTTCCCCCTAACGTGTTGTAAGAGTGTTGCGATGCCCTGTCGCCTGCAGCATGCCTCTAGAAAAAAGTCCTTGAATTTTTTTGCTCTACAGTTCACCAACCTTGATATTTGTGTGGGCAACCAGCGCGCCCCATACCGGCTCGTATCCATCCGCTGGGATAGTTCTGACTAAGTTGTTCATAAATGTGATTACATTTAAAAGGATTTGCTTTTTTGTTCAGCTTTTTGATTTTTAAAGTCTATGGTCACCTCGTCAAGTCAACCTTTTTCAAATTTGCTGAGGGTCACAGCCTGATGTTCCTGTTTCCAAAGCTGGCAGTGATTCAAAGACTGATTGTGTTTTGTGAAAATGTAAAAAAGCCGCTCTTATGCTGAAGCTTTTTTCTGTTGTGTTTCCATAAACAAGAAATGTGGATGAGTCAAGGTGTGATTAATATGAATCCGCCCACGGGGAGACCCTGTGCAAACCATTGTCTATTCTGGATCCAGTCTGAATGGCTGCAAGGCGCGCTGCGCCTCCCACATGAGAGGGACCGGGGTTGGTTGATGTGAACCCAGGATTCACTGGAAAGCACAAACGGACCTGCAGTGAGACAAAGGAGACAGTGAACGCAGAGAACCTTAACCCAGAAATCCACATAAAACAAACACCAAACCCGCGCCGATAGTCTTCAGCTTTTTTAGATTATGGATGTGTGAATCCAAGATGTAAATTGGCTCTCCTTCTTTGTTCGGGTTGTTCACAGATTGTATAAAAAGACTGAGATGACTCTTCCTCCCACTCTGGGAAAAGAAGACGCTGGCTCCCTGAGCTGGTGATGTCATTCAGAAACAGTCATACATGACCAAGATAAAAGAAAGCCACCTGGGTTTGGGATTTCAACTGTATAAGAATATGTATGGATGGTATTTTAGAGGAAACTCAAACAGGAGTAATTGTATATGTTTTGTTAGCATGTTAGCTAGAGAGACACATTTAGATCAAATTTGAAAACTGTAGAATTTGCAAATCCCTTGTAGGGAGACCATGATTCAGGACTTATGTTCCATGGACAAATGTGCATCAAACAAACTATACATTCCAAATGCTGCAGAGAGGATTTGGACCAAAACTCCTTATATGGTACTTTGTATATGGCTGTGAAACTAACACCCTGAAGCCAAACGTGAATTTACTTTAAGACAACAGTGTCTATGAAGTACCGTGAACTCTTCATCCGTTTACACAATAGAATAGAATAGAATAGAATAGAATAGAATAGAATAGAATAGCTTTGTTGACAAAATTAAAGGCTGCCCTTAATTCCGACACATTCTGAAGCTGAAAAAAGCAGCTTTACTAATGTTAAATGTTGCTTATCAATGCAAAGCTGCTTTCCTCCTCTTCAAAATCTATTGGAATTGCGTAAACAGCTGAAAAGTTATGGTAGATTAAAGAGCTAGCAACAGCATTTACTTAGATGACCTCTGAGCTAGAACCAAACAGATAAGTTAATGGTTTTATTTGAACTAAATGAACCCATTAAAGTGAGTAACAGCAATATGACTTGAGACTATTGCAAGATTTTTTTTTTATTTCGTTTAGCCAAGAGATATTCTCAGGAAAACAGACGTTCTCTCACTAACAAGGAAAATAGCACAGACACAGATCCTGTCTGATCACATTGTAAACATTTGAACAGAGTTTGGGTTAAAAAATAAATAAATGGTACAAACGAAATACAAATTGTGATCACAAAATACCATTAATAACTTCTGTTCTTTTGTGTTTTTTCACATACCTGACATGTTTCAATGGCATCTTCGTCAGAGTCATCATCAGATGGTAGTAATGTGAGATATATAAAACCAGATGATTGTGAATGAGGAAACTTCCAACCTGTCAAACTTTGACAGGTGACTCCACCCTTTGTAATAATACAGACACTATTAACTTCATTGTACCATTAATAATGTTTATATCATCTCTGAAGTACTGCTTAAATAAATCAACTCAAATGTTCTGTCTCTGTCCATCATGTAGTTTTACTCTATATCTATTTTCTTACCCACCAAACCACAAATGTGTCAATATAATTAATATGTATTCTATTTAGTTTGTATGTTTGAACTATTTTGAAGCAAGATTTCTTGTATTGGTTATTCTTAACCATTTTTATTTTATTTAATAAAAATACATTAGTAATCTTTCATGACATGGACCTTTAATTTTCTTAAGTGGGAAGGATGTTGGATTAGAGTTCTTGTCCACTGACACTGAAGAGTCAGGACCAAACCAGTGATGGGGGGGGGGTGTACAAAAAAAAGAAAGAAAGAAAATTTGAGATATTTTATTTGGCATTTCTGCTATTGATTTCAAGTTCTACCAAAAAAAAGGGGACAACTGATTTACAAGCAAACATTTAAATAGACGCGTCTCCCTTATATATTACATTTCTAATCCAACTGCTATTGTCAGTCCATCACACCGAGCTTTTTTCAGCACCTCTGCACCAAAACAACAAGATCTCATTGGAACCATTGTGGTTGACGTTCACTCACCGATGGGACTCAGCTTTAACTGAAATACACATGTTGGAGATTGCTCTTTGTTTGTTTGGCCCTTTTGTAAAACTGGGGATATATTGTCTCTTGTAGAGTCTTGGAATGTGTTCGTGGTACACATCGTATAGCCAGACTTTTGCCAATATACAGCCCCACTGAATAGTAGATGACGGTTTGACCCACTGAACCACAGCTAGAAGAAAGCTAGTCCTACTTCAGAAACACGAGAGCCTCATTACCCATTTTTTCTACCATAAGGAAACTTCAAACTTGATTTATTTGTAACGCCTTTCAGTCAGGTTGAAATTCCAAGGTGCTTTACATAAAAGCAAATACAATTGTCACAACGATGAGAATTGTTTAGGACAGAAAACACAGTTGGCAGCTTACCTCCCCAGATACCTCCCTCCACCCTCCCAGTTCCCCCAATATAACCCTTAAATCAGCAACTGCAGCTTAAAGAAACAGTCTGGCTCGGTTCTGCCGTGCAGAAACGATATAATGGGGATCCATTTATTCCAAGGCCCGGCCCGACCGTGGGGGTCATCGCCACAGCACCCGCCCAACACAGCCGCTCGGGGCCCACTCTTCAGCTATTAGACCCCAGAGCGGGACCCTAGTCATCCTAAGTTACCACACCAGCCCCCAACAGGTTTTTGCACCGTTTGGGTCGTAGGCTGCAGATGGTCAGGAGGACAGAGTAGAAGTTGTCTCCTTCTCCTTCTATTGATGTTACCCACAAAGGTCATCTCAGCAACTGAACCATCTGCTCCTTCCTCTCTAAAACCCACCAGTTTCATGTCATCATTTACTACCTCCACACTTCTTCCCTTTGGCTCTTCCTTTCATCCTGAACCTGAATCTTTCTGCCGGAGTTTGCACATGTTCAGACCGACTCAGCCTCAGCGCCTGGCTTCCCTCTGATCTGCTGATTTCTAGTCCTGTCCATCCTGTCCAAACCCAAAGAAAGCTTTAGCCCCTTCAGATCTGCCTCCGGCCTGTAAACCATGAGAGAATCCGTGCTCCCTCCTTTCTATGTTATTGTTGCAATAAAAAGGGAACAACTTTAGTTCCTAATCTTGATAGATCAGAAACCCTTAGAAGAACAGCAGGCAGATTTGTCATCATATTGGCCGTATACATTTGAAAAAAACTAATTGGAGGAGTAGAGTGTCTTTATGGACCAGAACAAGATTCAGATCGTACGGAGAAACTCATGATTACAGAAGAGAGTGTGAAAGTGCTGAAAGCTCAAACTTATTGCACAGATTGAAGATAAACTGTGTGTCAGCCCGAACCTCCAGAATCTCATTAGACTGTTGTCCACAAGCGCAGATCCTCCAGCTCATCTAATCCCAATCGCCAACAGAAATCTAATCCTCTTTTCTTTTTATGTCTTGTTTTTCTCTGGAAGCTGAAACCAGCTGATGCTCACGTTTACATTTCTTTTTGGTCTTCTTTTGATTTCCAAGCAGACTGAAGGGTCTGTAATATGATGTTCTGTGATGCTTGATGTCATTTAGCCGCATTGATCTGTGGGATGGATGCTTGGATTTCAGTTGCACATGAACGCCTCTTCAGAGATTGACATAACGATGAGATGTCGACATGAACATTTAAGTTTGAAAGAGAATTAAACAAACAAAATCTAGTTTGATTTTCTGCAAACTCTGCAGACAAAATGAACTGCAAAACCGTAAAAAGTGACTCCATTTGCACTAAAAACCTTTAAAGTTCTGTGCGTTTATCTCACGGCTCTGGTTCTGAAGAAAGCTGTGGGGTTTAGGCTTTGCATTGTTTATTTCTTTTAATAAGCTCTTCAAGAGCTATTTACTTTGAAGATAAGCTTAAAGGAAATTAAAGAGCTGAGGCTGTCCTCTCTGTTATAATTTATCTGGACGCATGTTGGGCGCAGAGGAGCATCGCTCTCCGCCCTGCTCTTAATCCTGGAAAACATTTTCCTTCTTCAGACGCATTCAGGGAGGAGTGGAAATGAGCGAGCAGCGCCGGCGCTCTCGTTTGATCCAAAACAAAACTTACAGAGCAAATAAGAAACATCTTCTCCTTCTAAAGCCTTTGTTTGAAAGAAAGAAGATGCTTCAAACTAAGTGACTCTAAAACACACAGTTCAGGTGATCAAACGGTTTCCTCAGGCACACAGACACTAAAGCTTCATTTGCTTAAATGCTTGTATAAAGAAAAGTGAGCAGTCTGGAGGTTTTGTCTGCAGGAGTCAACAGATGATTACAAAGAAACTGCCAGCAGGCCGAAGCGTCCTCTCAGACAGACAGAACGAACATGACAGCAAGAGAAATGTGTTGCTGCCGTTTAGCTTCTGAGGGCGAGTTTGGCTACGATTAGCGACACAGTAAACAGATTTTTCTTCTCTTCCTTCTTGTGTCATTACCGACCGGCTCTTTTGATCTCAAACTTTGTCTTTAATTATAATTATGCCGTTGTTTGTTGGCGCAGAGCAACCCGGCCTCCCCTTTCACTCCCCGCTGCTGAAAGCCCTCTGTTTACAGGCCCGCCCACTAGCTTACAGCCCCGCCCACCCTGGTGCAACAAAAGGAGAGCATTATTGTAGTTAGCCAGTAGTGATGTGTCCAGCAACACCGACACTTCGGCTCGCGTGTCGAGCTCATAAAGTGAAACCTCGTGTCGGTGCGCGTACCGCTCCAGGAACTGTCACGTGACCGATACCGCCACTGTGCCGGTGTGTCACAGAGGAGCCAAACAAGGGAGCGCGTCGACCACAGTGTTGCCAGATACACTCTAAAAAGAGTATTTGGGCTGTAGTTGGAAAGATGTACTTTTTTACATTGTTCTAACTTAATTATTTAGTTTGGTGAAAATGAATCATTTTTTTGAGTTCATTCAACTTAAAAATAACACGTAGTTGTCTGACATAGTTATTTTACTTTCAATCAACTTAATTTAATTAAGTTGGTGTAACTTTGGTGTGAACCTGTCAATGCATATTGATGTCATAACGTGAGGCAGCGCAAGGAATTATGGGATACCATTTTCTTTGCCTATCTGGGCAGATTGTGGTTTAAGTGTGAGTTTTTGTCCATGGGTTTTGTTGTCCAGCTGTTTTACTCTGTTTGAACAAGTCATTTAACCTGTTATGTTCATTTTTTTCTGCACCATGAGTTAGAGTTTGGTACACTGAAAAAAAGGAAACACAGCGTCTTTGAATTTACTAAAATAATGCCAGTACATGCAACGCAATTCATTCATGTTTTTTCTGTTACTTTAATTGAAACAAGTTAATCCTACGTGATTGAAAAACTGTTTAATTTTCTTGTTTCTATTGTGTTGCCTTTAAGTGATTAAATAAAAAAAGTGAACGTGATGTAATTAATTTCCCTCAAAACCGGAAACGGAAATACATTCAAACCGAAATGGTACGGCCCTAACTTCAGCAGAAGAAAACGTGTCTGTGGAGCGGGAACTTCAGCTGGCTTGTCCTTACACTGGTGCTAATCAGGAAGCAAAAGTTTAAAAGGTAAGTTTATTAACAATGATATACGCAACTTTACCATTCCTGTCGACTATATAATCCTGCGTTTTTATTCTTATTTTTATTTAATACTTTATAGTTCTATGGCTAACTCCTGTAACACGTTTTGCCGTGGTTAGCTTGTTGTACCTTTCCACAATACACACACCCGCTAGCTAAAAGAAATTGAAAAAGCTATTGGTTTTGTCTCTCGTCGTGTTGCAAAAATAAGTTTTACTAAAGGGTGCTGTTTTAGACTTGTGTTAAAGTCGAGCGTGCACAAACTCTGGGCGCTAAGAGCAACGCTTAGCGCTAAAAGTCTAAAGAAGAAGAATCCATCAGCGCTAAAACGTGTGGGGGGGGAGGGGGCAATCATTTCTGTGTCTGGCGGGGGTTGGGGGGCTTCTGGGTGATGAGAAAAAAAGTCTTGCGCGTGGAGTTGTAAGTGTGTGTGTGCGCGCGCGCGCGTGTGTGTGTATGAAGTCATCAGATGTAAAAATGCAATGACACATTTAGAGTGAATTATTTGCTTTAGGTGTGGTTGAGAATGAGAAGTACTAAACTAAATTTTAGGAATGGTTCTATAAAACATTTGTTTATTTAAGTGTACTGGGGAAATATAGTTTGGCGAGAAATAGTTCTTAAAAATATTACATTTCTAGTCTGCAAAAAACAATCATGGATAATAAAGGTGACTCGCTATAACAGAGAGTAAGTTAAAATTGTTTTACTTGGAATCATTACCAGAAGAGCTTAAGTTTCAGCGTAGCTTTCAGCGTTTTAATCAATTTAGGCTAAAACATCAGATAGTTCCATGAAATAAAAAAATAGAAGCAAACAAATGTATATTTGAGGAGTAAATATATTTTAGCAAAGGAGACATGTTTTGGAAGCATTTGTTTTGGTCACATGTTAAGCAGAATGTTGTATTGTTTTCTGTCTACTTTAACCTGTTTCAGTTATGTACACAGTTCCATGTTCAGTGATGTTTCTAAAGAAAATGTACTTTTGCACAGGTCATCTTCTTACACGTCCAACACACAGACTTGTAAGGGTAAGTGTTGTTGCTTTCTTCAAAGCTTCTTTTTGGTAATTCTTAATGTGTGTGTGCATGCGTGCGTGCAAATAAACTGTTTAAGACCACATTTGGTTAATTGTCATCTCAAAATTGTCATCTCATGTGTTGCAGGTCCAGGTAGTGGGATTCATGTGGTGTTGTAAGGGGTGCACAGAAACTAAAACAAGTAGGTCTGAGCTTTTACAGCACTATAAGTTAAAACATCCACATTTTGGGCGTAGTTGTCGTTTTCCATGTACATACCAGCAATGTCCATGTACATTTCAGACATGGAATGCCCTAATTGTTCACCAAAGTAAAATACATTGTACACCTACCTATCAAAAGGATGTAATATTCAGCTGTCAGCATTGTGCTTGTTGTGATTTAACATCAGAAAGGGATTATTTTGCTCATGTAAATGCTCATCTCAAAAGAAATGAGACAGTTGTTTGTATGTTTTTAGGCTGTGACTTTAAAACAAACATTTACTGTACTTTTAAGTCTCACAAAAACCGTAAACACAGCCATCACACCTTGGTGGATTTTAAACCAGGTGTTGTTCTAAGTAGAGTACCCTCTGTGAATGAGTTGGAGAGAGACAGTCAGGAACTGCTGGATCAGTCAGATAGTTCTATTCCTTCAACTAGTCATCAAACCAAGGATTTGGAGAAGGAAATAGAGCAAGGTTTTGCTGCTGCTTTGCTTAAGTTGGAACACCTGGTCCATGTGCCAAGCACAGCAGTGGATGTGTTTCTAGAGGAAATCCACAGTTTTATTGGTTCCACATCTATTCCACTATCCTGTGATGTTCTCCGTGACATTTTGCATCAGAGAAACCTTTCTGTGGATGAAGTCACAGTTGGAGAGATTGTTAATGCAATTTACTCTACCAATCCTGTGCAGAGATCCATACAAAAAGGTGGCCCTTTGAGTACTGCTTATCTACGTAAGCAGTATTACAAGCAGAAATTCAACGTTATTGAGCCAGTTGAATACATTCTTCATGCAAAAAACAAACACAGTTTCCAATATGTCCCATTACTCAAGTCCTTAGAGCAGCTATTAAATAAAAAAGAAATCATTGATAAAGTTGTTGAAAGTCAACAAAGTCAGGATGGCACACAATCTGGAGTGTCAGGTCAGTACATGTCATCAAAAGATGGTGCCCTGTTTGGAGCAAACGGTTTCCTTGCTGGAGAAAAGCCAAAGATTATCCTAAATCTATATGTGGATGACTTTGAGGTCTGCAACCCTCTTGGCACCTCCAGGAAGAAACACAAGCTTTGTGCTGTTTATTGGACATTAGCTAACCTGCCTCCTGGGTCTCATTCCTCTTTATCATCCATCTATTTGTCAGTTTTGTGCAAAACTGACTATGTTAAAACCTATGGTTACAACAAGGTTTTTGAGCCTCTCCTACAAGATTTGAAAACACTGGAGGAGCATGGTGTTTATGTCCCCCTGTTAGGCGAGTCTGTTAAAGGCACAGTATTCAGTGTGGTGGCCGACAACCTGGGAGCGCACAGTGTAGCAGGGTTTATGCAGAGCTTTTCAGTGGAATATTATTGCAGATTTTGCACTGGGAAAAACAGTGACATTCAACTACACTCTGTTGCATCTGGGGCTTTCAATCTTAGAACTAAGGAACTTCATCAACTTCACGTGAAACAAGCCCAAGATGCAGGGACAAGTTGTTATGGAGTGAAAAATGAATGTGTTTTCACAAAAAATCTATCACACTTTCATGTCATTTTTGGATATCCTCCTGATCTTGCCCATGATCTTTTCGAAGGTATCATCCCAGTGGAGTTGGCTCATTGTTTGAATTTGCTTATTTCCAAAAGGTTTTTCTCATTGGCTGACCTAAACAATGCTATTCTAAGTTTTCCCTATAAATGGGCTGACAGGACAAACAAACCACATGTTGTGTCACAAAGTTTCTCCAGCACGAAGACAGTGGGAGGGAATGCACATGAAAACTGGAGCTTGCTCCGCTTTTTGCCCTTTTTGGTTGGGTCACGTGTACCTGAACATGAACCTGCGTGGCTTGTCCTTATGGATCTGAAAGATATCACAGAGCTTGTTGTTGCCCCTGTTCACAGTGATGACTCACTAGCATTTTTGGAAAGTAAGATAATTGAGCACAGGCACAGACTCAAAGAACTTTTCCCTGATTTGAGATTGTTACCAAAACACCATTACTTGGAGCACTATCCGCAGATGATCAAGCTGTTTGGTCCAGTTGTTGGGCAATGGACAATGCGCTTTGAAGCTAAGCATAGCTTTTTCAAACAGGTTATGAGACACACAAGTTGTTTCAAGAATGTCGCCCTTTCTTTATCCTTAAAACATCAGATGATGATTTCTTACCATCTGAGTGCACCACATCTATCTAAGCCAGACCTTGAGGTTTCAGCTGTATCCACTCTGCCTGTGGACTTGCTCAATGAAAACATAGCACAAGTCATCCAGCTAAAGTTCCCTGGCACACATGAAGTCCACTTAGCACAGTGTGTGACAACCAAGGGCTTTACTTACAGAAAAGGGATGTTACTGGCTCACAGAGCAGCAGGTGGATTGCCAGAATTTTCTGAAATTGACCAAATATGCATTGTACATGATTGTGTGTTCTATGTTGTCAAAGAGCTGTGTGGTTGGTATAGGGAGCATTATAGAGCCTTTGAACTCAGCCCAGCACCTAAACGAACATTCACTCTTGTAGAAATCTGTGACATCCTTGATGCATATCCGCTTGTTGACTACAAAGTTGGATCAGCACGCATGGTGGCTTTAAAAAGACATATAGAAATAAAAGGTGGGTCTTGATCTGTGCATTAATACCATGTTTTTAGTCTGTAAAACATGTTATTAGCAAATATGCATGTCAGTAGTTGTTACAATTTATAATGAAATTCAAACTTTATTAAGATGTGATGTTATTTTTTTTTATTTTTTTTTTTATCTGTGCAGAGTAAAAGACATGAACATGGCGACTAACATCCCAAAGGCTGTGATTCTGAAGATTATTTTGCCTGATGATAGCTGCCAGAGATTGACTCTTTCCAGAGGACTCCCTGCATCTATTGAAGACCTTATCGATGAAGTAAAGAAACAGTGTGGACTGGATGGCAGCCTTAAACTTCAGTTTATGGATTCCCTGTTCGGAAATGAGTTCCTCAACTTGACTTCAGTTTCTGAAGTGGAAGACAAAGGTACTCTCAAAGTCATTGATATGTCAAAACCCACCACAATGCACAGTGAGGAAAGTTCTGTTTCCAACCCACTGCAAGGATCCAGTACTCCCTCTACAAATCATTCATCCAGTGGATCTGTGGACACAGATATCTTGTCATCCAGCGAGTCTTCAAGTTCACGTTCTTCTTGGCCTGCTTTTTTTCATGTGCCAAAGTTTTCCTATGATGCTGAACTAAAACTTCAGCAGGCAGGCTTTACTTATGTTCAGAGTGGTACTGTGGTTATTCCAGATCCCAAGCTGAAGTCCGCCATCCTTGATGGCCTGGTGCAGGAAATTGTGCAGTATAAGGTCTATGTGAGTGATAAAGAGATGGATCAGGTTGCCCACAGCCTTATCCAGAAGCATCCATGTTTAACTGAGAGGGGATCCTCAACTGGATATGGTGGGTGGAAGACTAGTTTAAAATATAAACTGTCAAACTATAGAACCCAGCTGAGAAAACTAGGTTGCCCAGAAGTGACTGTGAACACTTTAAAGAACAAACCTGCTGGAAAGCGCACTGCAGCCTTTGGGGTTAAAAAGGCTAAGAGAGCAGAGGTGAATTTTTGCCCAATGTATCCATCAGAAGAAACTGAGGACAGTCTGGAGGCCATGCAGAAATCTCTACTCTTAGACATGAAGAAGAAGAACAACCGGGACGTAGTAAAATACAAGATGGAACGCACGTTTGCCCACAGAAGACATGAAGTTGTCCGGGATGCACCGATGGTGAAAGATTTCATGGCAAGGTGGCCTGCTCTGTTTGATGTCATTGAGGTAAGACTTTCTTTTATCTATGTCACATGAAAGAAAATGTATTTTTTTTACTTTGTATTCATAGGTGTGTTTCTTCCCTGACAGATTAATGCTGAATTCAAAAGAATCACCACGGTTCCACTACAGTCCCAGTTTATGTCACAACTAGACATCTACTCTGAAAACCTGACGGGTCTGTTTAAAAAAAGAGGTGGTCAACTTGGACAAAGGCTCAAAACAGTTTTAGCAGAAATGGATCAAGTAGGTGGAAATATTTATCAAATTTTTACAATGTTATATGAAATCTTAGTCAAGTCATATAATTTCTTAATTGTAAGCAGCCTCACTAATTTCATTCTTAGATTTGATGTATGTGCATTAAAGTTGTCAATGATTTGTTTAGTTTCTTAACATTTTTACTACTATGCATGTTCTACAGCTAAAAGACATAGTCTCCCTCCAACTATATATTTTATGTTACCAGTGGTCTTTTAATTATGATTATGCTGTTTTCAACAAAATACAAAAAGCATGTGTTGATTTTGAGTCATGGTTTCTGCAGAGCGGCAGGGGTTCTTTAGAAATTCGCCTCTGTGAGTTTTGGGCTGGACTGCTGGCAGGGGAATTCACTTTCTCTTATTTCCCTTCAACCCTTTGTTTACAGTCTATTCCGCTAGTTTATAGCAGTGTTTTTCAACCTTTTTTGAGCCACGGCACACTTGAACCTTGACAAAAATCCCGCGGCACACCAGCACCCCAAAAAATAGATAAATAAATACAAAAGAAAAAGCTCATAGTCTGTATTGATCTACAGCCCCTCTGTAATCTCACATGCATTTTTGTGATAATTGTTGCAGAAAAAGCTTGAAGCTGCAGCTGTTTTTTTCTAAAAGATGTATTAAAAATTAAGTCAAAAGATTCAAAAGCTGTTTGATGTGTGTTCGTTGTTTTAAGACGTTAAGAGGAGAGACTCATTGTCCGCTAAAACAGTCACTTTAATACATCATGGGAGATGTAGTGCCGATAATCCGGTGACCGCGGAAAGACCCGCGTCTTTGAGCTTCATGGTTTTGTTCACTTGTTCCACAGTCTGATAACAGATTCTGTGGAAAGCTACACCGCTAAAGACGAGCTTTAGCTGGTATTTTTCTTAGAACAGAGAGACTTTTTTGCGCTAAATCGAAACAAGGAAGTGAATACTTTAACCACTTCTGATTGGTCAGACTGATGACATGTGATTAAGCCTTCAAGAATGATTGGTGGAGACAGTTAAAGGGGCGGGACTTTTCCTTACACAGTTATAGCTGCAGCTATAACTAAAGGTGAATAACAAAGATATTTCCTTTTCCAGTGTAATGATGTAGATGCCAGACGAGAGTGCATTATTAAAGGAGTCTGCATTTACATGGGTGAAGATCCAGAAAACCTGGTCCAGGAATATGAGGTATGTATATCTTTTGTTTAGCTTATAAATTTCTTAAGTGCTGGACTTAACAAAATGCTCTTTAACAGTCCTTAATTTTCTTTCCAACTGCTTAAGGTCGTGTCGCAATGCCACCACCTACAATCTTTTTTCACATTGTGAATGACCAGTTTTCGTCCATAGACAAGTTGTACGTAGCGGCAGTGCGACACGGCCTTAAAGGAAGTGTATGTCTTTCTGTATTTATTAACCATCTGCCACTGTAAATATTGTGTATTTGTCAATGTAAATGTAATATTTCTTTTTGACTAACATCTTGCCCGTATATTTGGCACAGAGCATGGATGAAGACTCTTTTAATGATGCCATTGAGGACACCTGCGTGGGTATTTATGTCCTGAAGGAACAAGCTTCGAGTGCCGAGGGTAAAGACATTGGAGTTGTCTTGGAGGGCATCAAGGTGCTACAGAATCTGGAAAATGTGCCAATGGCTGTCGCCATGCTGTTTGGATTGATGTATGCCCTCAACCTCAGCTATCCGCAAAACCTCCGTTACACATTTGAGGTACTTCAAAAGATAATAATGGAACTGAACGAAGGAGAACTTTCCAACAAGGTTCGTGCTCTGAAAAACAGACTCTTTCAGTGACAACATCAGAGGCCATGGACAGTGAGCAGTGTCTTCAGACATTCACCATAGAGGGTGTTATGTCCTCACCTACCAGTAGTATTTCTTTTCCATTGTTAAGCATTTGTTACCGCTGTTAAATGCATTTTGTGCAATGTTTGATTCTATGGTTTAAAAGCTTTAGATTTTAATAACAAAACTGTTTTAAATTCCTATTTGTTTACAATTCTTTAGGAGTATTCTTTTTCCACTGAGGTATATTTTCATGGCACTTAACAGTGTTTACTTTTAAGAAACATACCTGACAATGCACTTTTTTTGTCTTGATACAAGGTTCAACCGTCTTAATTGAGAAGTTTATCACAACTGTGAATGTTCTGAATACAGATTTGCTTTGTGATGCCAGTCTTTTGGTTTGAAACGGACAAAGGGTCCGGAAAACGTAGCATTTTCTTTAGAATTGCACTACTAAAGGTGGTATGCCCTTATTTGCCAGCACTACTTAAGTTCCATATTTAACATTTAATTGCATGGTATGCAATATTTTTGTGTTTTCTCAGGTAAGTTTAAAGATTTTAATGGAATAACTTTTGAGATTCTTCGTTGACATATTTTTAGTTTGATATTTTAGAATGCACAGTATGCACATAAAAAAATTGATTTATGTACAATCTTATTTGTTTACAATTATGATGATTTTGTTTTTCCTTTGGTATATTTGCACTGGCAACAGTTGTTTACTTTTGAAATACCCGACAATGCACTTTCCATTTTGGTTTTACAGCTTTCTTAATTGCTGGCAACTCAATTTTCTGAATACAGAATAGTTTTGTGATACCATCTCTTTGTGTGATTGCAAGTCATTTGAAATTTCATATCATGTACACTTTAACATGTAACCATTTAAAAAAAAAAACAATTTTGATGGGGAGTTTAAAAAAATTGCTTTAGTATAGGACATAATGAAAACACTAGTTTTGTAGCTTTAAATAAGAAACAACTATTTTTAAAATATCAAGTTGGAGTTATTTTTAAGAATTAAGTTTGCTGCACATCGTAAAATCATTCTAACAATACACAATAAACTGGGTTTACATTTTCAACATTTAACACATTGAATTAACATGATTCTTTTGAACTATCTAACACAATTCATTTAAATAATCTAACATGATTCCCTTAAAATATCTAACATGATTAAAATGATTTGGTTTTACAAAAAAATATTAATTGTGAGAAAGAAGAAAATTGTGTTGGTTCTACACATACCAATTGTGTGGGACCGATGTACACATTAAAATCATGTAAATTCAAAGAAATATTTTTTTCAGTGTAGAGGATGATGACCAACCCCTTTGTGCGGTAAAAGACCTTAAGTCCCAATTATCAAAGTCAGAGCTCATGACATGTGAGCTACTGCCTATAATGTGAGACATTGCTGGATCATTCATGTCTTTGATATGAAAGTACCACCCCCAGTGGTGGAAACTTTAGAAAAATGTTAGTTAAAGTCACATAAACAAAATTGAAAAAGATCTTCTATAAGTTAGATCAACATTTCAAATTAAGTTGGATAAACTTAATTTAATTAGGTGTTACCAATTGAAGTAATTCATTTAAGTTAAATCAGCGTATCAATTTAAGTTGGATAAACATAAAAATTTTAGTTGAATACACTTGATTCAATTAAGTGTTACCAATTGAAGCAATTCAATTAAGTTGGATCAACGTATCACATTGAGTTGGATAGACATAAAAATTTAGGTTGAATAAACTTAATACAATTAGGTGTTACCAATTGAAGTGATTCAATTAAGTTGGATCAACTTTTTTCTTTTTAGAGTGTACTGCAGTTTTCTGCCAAATTCAGTGGTTTTGATTTTGCAGAGAAATTTTGTTTTGGGCAAGATTTGCGTCAATTTGAGGGTTTTTAGTTAGTTTATTATGAGTCTAAGCTATCTTTTATTTTGAAAAGTATTTTATTACCGGATCTGTTGGTAATATTTCTGTCACTTGGCGCTTAATCAGTCCAGCTGTGACGCACGTCCCCACGTCCCCCCACCTATGTTTGACGTTTTCTGTTACGGAATCTTTTCTGAAGGTGTTGAATGTGGTGTTTTAATAAGGTTTTTTGAATTATTTCATAGTTTGAATCGTGTTTTTGGCTTTTTGTCCCCCCTTTCATCTCAGTTTTCACTTGATCTATTCAATTCCATTGCATTCTGGCTAATTTAAAATCAATCATTTAAAGTTTTGGAGGTTAAATAAGGCGTTTGTTCAGCAGAACTGTCACACGTAACCCTTGTGCTATCCTAGGCACTTCACCGTTGGGAGTTGGGTCATCTAGATTCACCAGACAGAGCTCTGAACCTTTTTTTTTTTTCAAATTTTTGTGATCTCCACTGGTTCAATGGATTACATGAAATTTTTCCACCTTTATCCACCTTTGTCATGGTAGGGAGAACATGTCAAAGTAAGGGTGGGGTCACCCAAGATAGCACAAGGGTTAAAAGCACCTCCTCAATCCGTTTAGAGCGTTTTAGAGCGAGACATAGAAATGAGGAACTGCAATGACAAATATTGGCTTTATAGTTTATTCACTCAGCGGAGTTTCATCACTTTGTTGCCTGTGATGACGTTTTTGGTCCAGCAGGAGTCAGTACTGGGTGACACAGTATCAACACAGTATCAATAAAGTTTGGGCAATGTGGCGAAATGCTTCACGAGGCTTCATTTACCCATCACTACTATCCGTCCATGCAGGTTTGTGCCGGATGCCAGCTCGGATGAGGAGGACAAAGATGCTCATGGATCTGTTTGTCTGCAGGCGGATGATCAGAAATTAAAAGACCTGAACACTTAAAAAACACTGAAGATGATTAACTTCAAGCAGAACCGCTGTGAATCATTAGCAGCCCCAGCCTGATGCGATTAAAGCTCAACTTAAACTAAAGTGCACAATCCTCACAGACGAGAGACGTGAAGCCAACTCAGGATAAAACCAGGAACAGTGACGAACCTTTTTCAGAGAGACTTTAAATGGGAGAAAAAACTTGACAAAAGTTCATGATTCACAGACCGTTGAGCAAAAAAAACCACAAAGACTGTAATTATTGATCAAACCACAGAACCATGAAGGCAGGCAGGGAATTCCTGGTTCTGCAGGAAGGAGACCATCCGACCTCTGAACAGATCTAAAGATATAAAGGGATCAGGAAGGTTCCTTATTTTATTTCCTTAAACAGACATTCATGAAGATTCCTGTTCCAGTAAATCAACAAATTCTGTGCAGAAAATTGGAAAAAAACGTGTTTTATTCCCTCAAAACTATTTCTTCTTTCCAGTTATTTGAAAGACTCCAGAGCAGTTCCCACTTCAAGACTGGAGTTTTCGCTCTAGTGTTTACATTCTGTCTACTACCTTAACTCTTCAACCTTTTATGAATGTTAATGTTATTCCAGTGGATTCTGAGGCGGATAAAGGCAGCCATACGCCGATACTAACCCGGTGAAGTGCTGACACAATCCATGTCAATCAGCTGAGAAAAGCAGCTTATGCACCACTCCATGCTAGTAAGGTGGACAGGGTGGCCGTTGTGCAGAGATAGAGCGGCTGTCCCCCGATTGGAAGGTCGCAGGTTCGGTTCCCGCTGTGTGTGTCAAGGTATCTTTGAGCAAGACACTGAACCCCACACTGCTCCTGGTGGTTCTTTGGTGCCAGTGTTCAGCATCGGTGTGTGAATGTGTGTTTGTATGGGTGAACATAGGTGTAAAGCGCCTTCAGGAGGTAGGAAAGTACACGCTGTTAACAACAATTTGAATAAAGAAATGCTCAAAAATGTAATTTGAATCTTCATTTTCTTTCTATATGTCCTCCATAATCAGATGAATTCTACAAGAGCATGGTAGAAACAACAAAAACACCCTTTTCAGTGGAGTGGGTCTTCAAATAATCCTTTTTTTTGTACAGTCACACCGATTTTTTTTACCCAAGAAAAATGAAACTTTCATTAAAACTCACAGGTGAAAGTTGCTTTATTCCTTTGATTAAGTTTTCTTTTATATTTCTAATTCTATTGATGTTACAAAAAAAGGTTTTGGTTTCCTTTCGATTCAAGCTTTGGTAACTGTCAGTACTAAACTCCTTAGTTTCCTAATGGGAATTTTATTCTGATCTTGTAGCTTTTAACATAGAAAAATGGTTCTTTTGCGGAAAAAAAAAACATTTTGTGTAACATTTGTATAAAAAGTGTAAGTAAAGTTTGGTTTGATATCTGAGGACCCAGGGTGCCGGCCTTCTGCGGGGGCCCAGAGTCAGGACTAAACAGCGTTTGAATCTTATGCAGCTAAAAGCTGGATCAGTCTCCCTGAGGCTGTCAGACAGGCCTCTATATGCTAAGGTTCAAATCCAGACTCACAACATTCCTTTTTTTTTAAAGGGTCCTTATCAACACAGATTTTCACTTTCTTTTCTCTTTCCTTTCTTTTAACCCTTGTTCTATCCTAGGCACTTTGACATGGGGAGGTGGGTCATCTAGACCCACTAGACAGAGCTCTGAACCTTTGTTCTTCAATGATTTGTGATCTTCACTGGTGTCCATGGATTACATGAAATCCTCTCCACCTTTATCCACCTTTGTCATGGTAGGGAGAACACCTCAATGGAAGGGGGGGGGGGGGTCATAGGATAGAACAAGGGTTACAGTAAATTTTATGATGATTATGTTGGTTTTTAATCTTTGCACTGTAGTGTATTGAGACTTTAAAGCCTTTTCTGTCAGGAACTGGTGTTGGTGGAAGGTGTGGTGTCAGAGAATAAAACATTTAATAAACAAACTGAAAAAGACAAAACCCACAGAGCAACAAAAAGGTGACAGATGACCTGAAAACCAGACTCTTAAATAGGCTGAGGGCAATTAACTGAAATGACGACAGCTGTGGATCATGATGGACCAGGAAACAGTGTGGCTGAGGGCAACTCAGAACGTGACCAAAAACCAAACAAAACCACAGAACTCTGACATTTTCCTCTTGGAATTACTTTATGTACGAATTGTGCGATAAAAATAAAGTTGCCTCGCCTAAAATGCAAGAAAGGTTTGCTTCTAGATCTCCTTCAACAGTTTCTTCCTCTTGATTTTTTTTTTTTTTTTTTTACAACTGTGACAGAGCTGGGAGGGGTCTGGAGTCTGCCCTCCTCCCACAATGCCTCTGAGTGAAAGCTCACCTGTCCTTCATAAAGATGGAAACACACACCAGCCTGAAGTGGATTAAAGGTGTAATTTGACTTGACGTTTACATAATGGGAGAACGCTGTCTGTGTACGTTTAAGCAGAAGTCTGAACCAATAACTCCATCACACCTACACCCTCCATGGAATTACTCTTGTTTATGACTCCTACTCTTCTGTGTAATGATGCACCATAAAGCCGAGTATTTAGTGGTTTCACTGTCTGTGAAGTGATTAGAAAAGCTGATTAGGTTCTAATGGGGGCTCTAACTCTGACGGGGCCGTCCCCAAAGGGTGGGCGTCCGTCCATGCCGCCCCTCGTCGGTTGTTGCTGTTGACTGTACCGGTAGGAGAAAATGGATGAAAATGGTTGCTGAGCGCTCCCCTAAGAGACTCCAGGGGACGCCGCAGCAGCTGCAGCCCTCCTCGTGCTCATAGCTTCCAGCACATTACACATGGAGATGAAAACACAGGAAGGTAAAGGACGGCGCACCCAGCAAAGTGAGACAGTAGAGTGGAGCATCTCTTCAGTTTAATACCTCATGACTAGTGCATGAGCCTCAGCACAGAAGGGAGATGGATCCTTCACTCTTGAACAGACACCACACGTCTCTGTCATCGGCGTAAACCTGCAGTTTTCACCCAAACCTTCACCTTGAAATGAGACGCTGCATAATGCCTCCGACATTACCTGACGTGGAAGGAAGGAGCTTTCAGGAAGAGGGACGGCCTCTCAGGTGCAGCAGAAGGTGTGTGGGTGAGAACCACAATGTATGAATAATCATGTCAGAAAACATAACTGCTTTCTTCATTCTGCAGGGTTTTATACCAGCATCCAATTAAAGTATCTAGTTTATCACTCATTTTCAAACATTAATAACAAAATCAAACATTTCTAACCAAAGTTCATTAAGTTACATCAATTATTTCATAGTTGGTTGATTTTCTCAGTTGTTGTTTCAGTGGAAAATAATCCAGAAAGCATCAGAAGTAACTTTATCAGTCTTTAGCGGGAGCACAGAGCAGGGCTAGACGTGGTTAGAACTGATCATTCATTCATTAACCAGGTAACGGTAAACCAAACGAGTAGAACTGTTGCTGCACTAAAACAGATCCAGCTCACTTGGTTTCAGCTTTACTATCAATATTACTTGACTGATGAGTTTATTGCAAGCAAGTTTCAGCAAAAAACAAATAAAAAAGAGAATAATAATACATTAAGACTTTAATTTATAAATGATTAGAAAAAGAAAAATGATACTTTCTCCTCAACAGTGTAAGTACTCCTAATGACTAATAAGTGTACTAATACATACACGACACACACACTGAATCTATTCAGTCGAACCTATACTGATTTTCAAGTAGAGTTTCTTTGTTTAAAAAGAATCAAGAAGAAGCTAATTTAAATATTCCAAGTCCTTTTATGTCTGACTTAACTTTTTTTATATATAGTTGCCTTAACAAATATTTTAAGTTATTAATACTTTCATTTACTTCATTCAAATGTCCTGTACATTTTTAAGTGACACATGATAGACGTGGTTTCATCCGGTTGACTGTGTGTGAATGATTGACGGTCAGTTTAGTTCCTTATGTGACGCATCGCCGCTGGACTGCATGAACTTTGGAAACGGTTCCTCTGCAGCTAACGCTCCAAATCCCACCATTTCCGATTTGTCTGAACCTTTAGGTTTTATCAGTAAGTAATAAATGGAATCACTTAACAATTGATTTTTGTTTTGTTTTGGTGTCATCAGTAATGGCGTTCTGATCAATCCCTGTGGAAAATCCACTCATGACACATTGTTTAGTAAAGTTGACCTATCACAGTTTGACTTATTCACATAATTGAATGATATTTTGAGGGGATAAATGAGAGTTCCCTCCTTTGGTGCAGGAGTTACATTCTTTTCTTTGGATGGATTCTATAGTATTAGGGCTGTAAAACTTCTCACTGCACACTTTTCTCAGACAAAAATAAAAATTTTTACAACTTTCTATCTTGTTTAAACCATTTTTTTTTTGCTTTTAAAACTTCAAAAAGTCCAGAAAGAAAACAAAGATCTCATCGCGGTCAAAGATTTATGTAGTTTTAGCTAACTGAACACATTTATACAGGAGACGGAATGGAATGGATTGACAAGGTCAACAGCCCAGCAGGGGGTAGAACACAACGCTCTGTGAATAAAAGCAAAACATCTGCAAGGTGAACTGCAATATAGTGAGGGAACAGTTAACAACATAAATGAATATTCTGCACAGCAGTTTATTATTCGGCTCGGTATTGTCAGGCCTTTGAAAGAGCAAACTTTCCTTTTCTACTTGTCCAAATGTGTGCGCTTTCTATCTGTTTGTTGCTGGCAGGAGAGAATCATTCTGCGGTTAAGTGTTTCTTCTGAAGGATTTTACACACACTCCCCATTCTGTTGTGTGTCTCTGTGTGTGTAATAGGATTATTTGGCTGGACAGGAGTGAGTTTGTCATCTGGGAGGATCTTAACCAACGCTGTGGCTGAAATACATAAATCGTAAAGAGGATGACTCACCTGGGACAGCACAGTCCTATTCACACACACAAACACACACCAGCACACGTCGCAGAGCAGAAACAGAGGCACGCATTAATTCACAATGTCTTGCAGGCGCCTGAAGCACAAAATGGCAGTCTGCTTTTTCTAAAGCTCACATTACCACACAGGAGGATTTCGCCGTCTCCCCCACACACACAAGCACGGCTCGGTGAGGTTCGGCTGCGAGGATCGTGTTACCTCCACATGGAGCTGGTGGGAGAGCTGCTTCAGCTGCAGAACCTTCTAGAAGGTGGTTTGCTGCTCCACAGCCAAGCAACAATAAAAGGCGTGAACATCCTTGTAATTGTGCAAACATGATAGAGCTGACATTTATCAGTGAGAGTTTTTTTCAAAGCCCCAAATGTTTGTGCTGCTCATGTGATAAGTGTTCGCTCCTTGTGTTCAGCCAGACTAACGTATCACGTTATCACGTGCACACTCCGTGCATGCGGCATGTGAGCACGGTCAGTATGGAGTTAGTACTTGTACCTTACCAACGACTAGAGTGTGGCAGTGAGGACGGCGTACGACAGCATCACCAGTACTTCATAGATGTGTGTAACTTCTGCTATCCTTATGAATTCTCTAAAATACACAAACCACACTCACAACAATGGTACATTCCATTTTCATGACGTTCTTTGGGGTGGACATACGAGCCTCAAAGGAAGTAAAAGACACACCTGTACTCCCCCGAAGACGCAGCTGCTCCTCTACAACCCTCCACGAACCCGAACAACCCTAACCATCCAGGTCAATCACCCTACGGCAGCAACCATATGTACCAGACTTTGAGGGGAAAAGTCTCCTTTGGCTGACCCTGAAGATGCAGCTCACCATCTAATGACAGATACATATGTGAAGGTGTTTGTTGTATTCTTTTTGTTGTTCCACTTGAACTGCAGGGATTAAACTGTAGAACTTGATAGTAGCTCCTAATTGGCCAAACACACCTGTTCCAGGTCCATGAAAATAACAACACTGCATTCCCCTTGACGGCCTTCAGTTTGACAGTCCTAATATTTGGTTTAGTCATCATTTACAACCAACGTCTCCTTATTTCACAATGAACTGCTCCTGGGGAGCAGATAGGAAAAGGTTTAGTGAAGAAGGAAAGCGGACATAAAAGGAGGCGAGAGGAAGATACTTTGGATGTTGTGCAGAGAAGCAGCCAGGTGTTGCCGTCTCTTCGCTCGGTAGAACCGGACCCTGCAGCACCTCCCGCTGCGTGAGCGCGCTGAGGCTACTTGTAGCTCCGCTCATTACCCTCTTAATGGATCTGAGACATCTGTTACATCTCTCTTTCCACAATCCTCCTCACATCTTTCCCATCTGCATCTTCCTCACTCATTTGTGCTTCCTCTGCCTCGGAGCTGCTGGGAGAGAACGGCGGGACTGACGGCGTTTGCTGTTCCAGTGCAGAAGAACAGAGGAGAGGAGACAGATGATTCTGCCAAAAGTCCAAGAGGGATGCTGGCGAGAGGAGGAGGCAGGAGAAAATGACTGGAGGGGGAGCAGGGGAGAGGAGGCGATGTGCCAACTCTGTGCTGAGGGTCGGTGCTAATGACACTAATGAGTTAGATCAACATGACTTTTGTTTGCTACAGAACTGTTTCCAGAGTGAAGAAAATAAGCTCAACTTTTAGGATTTTCATGAACATCAGGAAATCCTACGTTACCTGATGGGAGGAGCTTCCTTTGTGGTCGCCTAGTGATCCTGCAGCCGTCAGAGTTTGATAAAGGCTCGTCGTTCATTAAATCTCGTAATTAAGGATGAATGAAGACATAAAAATACATCTCAGGTACAGTACAAGTACAGTTCAAACAAAGTTTATCAGAACTTAGTTCTTCGTTAATGAAAAACCTCCACACTGGCACAGATCTCCGGAGACGCCGTTTAAGTTGTGCTGGATGGGTTAAAAGGTAAAAAGAGGAAAGACTGAACTTTTTTCACTAAATCTACAGATACAAGAGCTCTCAAAAATATTCAATTCAAATGCCACCACAAAACTAAAACCCCCAGGAAGCCAATTACCGATCGTTCCCCAGCTTTATGTCTGGAGTTCCTGTTTTCAGGGCTGAACTGAGCCTCAGTGGAGTTTGGTAAAAAGAACCTTCTGAGAAAGAAGGAAAGCTTCAGAATTTCCAGAAAGGCTTGACAGTTAAAAGATGTTTAACGTGAATGCGGACAAGCGGATCAAGTCTGTTCAGCTGGGATTTGACGGCTGTTGTAAGAAGGTGAAGGCGGTTTGGGCCCATCGTTGTGTTTTTCATGATCATTATTTAATCTTCTCCAGCCCATAAGTGGATTTGTTCAATGGAACTACTTTCACGACTCTAATCAGTCTTTGTTGTCGCATCTCCTGGTTGATTTAGTCAGTTTTTGGATGGAGGTGAACACATTTTAGAGAACCATTGAGGCCTAAACTGACCAATATTTTGGTAAATTTTAATTTGTTAACGTATCACTATTATATTAGGTAAACGTATATAAAATTATGTAAAAAAACAACTTAAAAAATAGTTTCTGTCTTTTTAATAATGCTAGAACAATGCCAACCCCTCTGCATTTGGGAAATTATTACTTTAATTGACGCCTGACTTTATTTCCAGCTATGAAGAAAAAGTGTAACTTGTGTGTTTTTTCTTTGACGTAGCTGCTAAATGAAGGCAAGTTTGACGCAGGAGTGGTTTGATGTGTTTTTGCATCAATAAGCATCAAGGGGTTGAAGTGTTTTTAAAACCGTCTTATAGATAAAAAAACAAAAAACAAACATAACTGCAAACCCAATCTGTGAAAATGTGTTTCAGAAGGTTCTCTTATTGTTTCACATTTTAAAGAAAATATGACCTGTTTGAAACGTTTCACTGCCAGATCGCTAGTCTTTTGTTGTTTGAGCAGCTGAAGTTATCTTTTTTTCTTGGAGTGAGGAAAACATCCTCCTACTGAAAGTCCAAGGTCCTAAGTGTGTAACATCTGACCCGCCTCTTGGAAGGCCCTTCCAGTAGAGATTAGAGCTGTTCCATGCAGTCGGGTGAAAACGTCTCCAGCTGTGGACGCTCCATAAATGCATTTTTCAGGTGACCCGGACTGAAATCAGGCTCCTCTTCGGGTCTCCAAGGACGCTTTCAGTCCTGTTTTCAGCCTGAGCTGCTTCATGATGAACACATGCACAGGCAGGTTGCAGGTAGATGGATGCTGCAGGTTGAGCTGGTAGCATCTGTTTGATACACCTTACAAACTGCTAAATGGAAGCAGAAAGAGGCTGAAATCAGAGGATCTAGAAAAAAAAAGTGATCTGAGGCTATTTCTTGATGTAGAAAAGGTGAAAATGATGGAAAATCACAGTCTGAGGGCGATGGAGACATAACAGGTGCTGGATGGACAGAGAGAGGAGGAGAGAAGGAGTCATCAGGAGGAGTGACGGGAAGATGCTCCAGATGGAAACAAAGCAGGAGAAAGTGGATTCAAGCAAAGCAGAGAAGATGGAAAACAATGAAGGACAGCAGGCGGGTGGATGTAAATATGCATGAAAATCACAACCACGGATAATGAAAAGTTAGCAATGCTCATCTGGGTGTGCGAGAAAACACCAACGTGATGGAATAACGGCACGTATCGATTGATCAAACCCAACTGAAAGCCTCTGGAAGCAGGGATGGAACAGAACGCCTGCATAATTCATGCACACGTTGACCTTGAGCGGCGTGGCGTAAACAGCGGCGTCACTTCCATCATGTGATGTCGGCCTTTGATTGGGAATCGCTCGTTAATCATTCATGAAGCGGCCCGTCAGACTCTCTGATCCGTGTCTGCAGGCATGTCCGGAAATCTGTGATGCTCCTAAAAATGAATCACATTTCGTGTCAGTCAGAGCCGCGGAGGAAACCTTTGCTCTGTTCATTTAAAGCGGCTCATAAGGCAGGACAAGCTGTGTGTTATTCAGACCTCAACAGCCTCAGTTAGACATTAAACACCACAGGCAGAGACATGACTGAACTGGAGGCAGCATCATTCATATGGGAACGATGGAGCTCAGAGATGTTAGAGAAGATAAGTGGTACGAGAACAGAACCCTGAGGAGCACCAGTGAGGGCTGGATCCATTCCCTGGAAGGAGAGCTTAAAAGTTCACCTGGAAAACTCTAGAGTCTGACACAGATGTTCTATTCTCAGAGGGTAGAAAAGAAGAGCTGAACTCAGACAGATCAAGCGGGATTGAACCGAGGACGGACCTCCGACAGCAGCAGAAAGCTCTGACAGGAACGCTCCATGAATCACGGATGCAGACTCACCGTTGCTTTGTTTTCCACTGGAGGAAGATGCAGACCAGAGCAATTATTTGGATGTTCTGTTTTCATGGACTAAACAGCAGCAGATGGACGATGGCGCTGGCATTTACTGAAGACTAAAGGAAATGTCAAACGCAATTACGGCTCCTCAAAGTGTGGCGCTCTGCAGAACAAATGTGTTCTGTCGAATTAATGTAAACTGTAGTTCACATTTAAAAAAGGTGAACTTAAAGTGAATCACTGAGTTTATGTGTAAAACAGGAAATAACAACAAAATAAATTATAACCTTTTTTTTTTCACTCCATTGGACAACTTGAAAATCCACGCACGCCGTTTCTATGAGGACGTTTCTTCTTTTGAACGCCAGAAACACGTTTTATTCCTTTCAAAAAGGTCTTTAAACACCAATGCTTCAAGGATTGATGCTCTGGAAAGATTCTGAACATTACTGTCTTAAAGCCCCCCTATAACCAATTTAAAAAAAAAAAAAAAAAGAAAAACCTTCCCAGTGGGGGTTTTCATTCTGATTTTGACTTTTTACCCCAAATCCCTAAATGCTTCAATTCTGAAGCTTCTGTTCCCAAAATCTCCTCTACATGGGCGTGGCTACTGGTGCTGAGCCGAGTAGCCCCGATCCCCCCGTTCTGAAAATGAGTGAAGAGATTGATCTGGGGGTTGGGGGGGCACAAACTACACCAACTGATGGTCTCTATTCTCAAAAGTTTCTCGTTAGCGATACTAAAATGGTGAAAAGTTACACTTTTTGGTTTCATATCTTTTTAAACAATATGTGTGGGATGACAAAACGAATGTGTATTAATGAAATGATACACAAAAAAGAACTTTGATAAGAACATGAAAAATGTTTTAACGACAGCAGAGTTTAGGCTGAAATTTGATATTTGAAACATGTATTACTACAGTAGTTTTAATAAAGAAGCAATATTCTCATTTTGGACAACTTGTTGTTTTCTTATAACATTTTTCTTTTATTTATGTCACTTTCTATAAACTAGAATGAAAAATATATTTTTCAATAATTGCTTTACTTTTATTTTTGTACAAATCAGAATGGATTCTATTGTTTGATGCATGAAGTTCTGAATTTAAAATAATAAAATGATAAGAGTGAAACAATCTGTACTTCATTATATTTTCTTGTTGTGGTGTACACAGATCTGTTTACTTTAAGAACAGCAATAAATTATGTTACGAAAAATGTTGTCAAACAACAGAGAAGACTAAAAATAAAGATTTTTTTTAAAGGCAGTTAAGTTATTGAATGAATAAAATCCTGATTGTTTATGTTGCCAAATGTACTTTTCTTTTCCTCGATCTGGTTTCTAGTTGTTCCTGCCATGGATTGGCAAAGCGTCCGCAGTCTTCCCGCCTTTGCCCAACTCTAGCTGGATGGGCTCCAGCGACCCCGTGACCCTGAACGGGAGGATAAAAGGCTATGATCCAACATTTGGAGATCAACATTTCCCGCCTGTTTGGAATAAAGAAAAAAAAAGAATAAGGAAGAAAAAAAGAATAAGACAAGAAGCTACAAAGAGACAGAGATTTATTATTAGTCATTGTCTTCAGCTAATTACTTCTGAATCTGGCGCTGCACTCTGAGATTAATTGAATAAATCAAATTAAGATCTTGTAACAGCTTTGGATGTGAAGGTCAGGGAGCTTCGACTTGTTCAGTTTCCTTTGAGCTGAAAGAGCATGTTGTTCACATGTTGAGGATGGAGAAGCTCCCTGATGAAGAAAGCATCTCTCTGTTTGAGTCCATAAGAACCATGATGGAACAGAGCCGGAACAGGGCTGGACGGCAGAACCAAACATGAGTCAAGAAATTGAAATAAAAAAAAAAAAAAACACAGAAGAGGATTTGTTGCTGATGATGTCATGTTTTTCAGCTGATACTTTGGTCCTTTTGCTGTTTGGACTAAAGAAGTCGTTTTAGGTCTGTATTATGATGTATCAAAGTTATCTCAGGTTTGAGAAAAACCTCTGAGAAGGAAAAAAGCCTCGACACAAATCTTCATATCAGCCATAAGTATTGGAGCGTTCTGGGCTTCCTCCTCCTCCTTCCTCCTCCTCTTCTTCTTCACTCAGATCAGTGTTTGTTCATGTTCTGCTAGTATCTGCCTCTGGTTTTACTCCGGAAGGCTTTCTTTGCTCCTCTTGTCACATACTTTTATTCCGTTTGTCTCATAATAAAGATGCTTTCAGCTCGGGGGGGGGTTGACAACGCATTTGTAGGTGATCAGTAAGGAGCCCGTCCTCACACCTTACCAGAGTGCAGCGTCAGGACGCTGTACCACAGCATCACCTGTCCGTCATCATTGTTTGTAACCCCTATTAGCCTCATGAATACATTTTGATACACTTACCACACACACGACAATGGTACGTTCCATTTTCATAAGGTTGAGGTGTCTGTACGAGCCTCAGAGGCCCTGCTACTCTCATACGAACCGACGACAACTCAAACTCTTACAAGTCCAGCAGCACTGGAACGGGTCAACCCACCGTACAGCTGTCAAACAAACAGCTCTAGGAGACATGTATGCTGAGAGTTTCCTGTGGACAAAAACTGTACTTTGTGTGCTGAAAACCGAACGAAGAATTGATCACAAAGGACCTTCAGATTTGAATCGCTTCTTTCTGCTTTTGTTTGTTTAATTCCTGCCCTTTGTCGTCTGGCGTCTTTGTTTTTTTCTTGTCTTCTCTTTTTCTGTGTGATGCGGTGGGAGGAACCCGGCAGGAAACACAAACTTTGGGAGGATCTGTTCAGACGAACGTCCCTCTTGACCAGCCTCGCTCCTCCGAGCTCCAGAGCTGCCCAGTGGTTCGCCATCTCAGCGCGCCGTGTCTGCCTCAGCCCAATAATCACACACAGACACGCTAACCTTGTTATGCAGTAACGCATGCTGCAGCGTTCATCCAAATGTTATTAATGTGTCTGCACCATCGTGTTTCTTGTCTGGCTGTTGCACTCTCCCCATGCGGAGTAGACATCATCATAACGAGATTACTTAATGTGTTTGTCCAACTCCAATAAAACCAGCGCAGTATCATCTCTGCTTTCCCTCCATAGGAAACAAGTGGGTGTGAGGAGAAGATGAAGCAGAAATCCATCCTTTGATTGTGTTAGAAAGAGATTCCAGAGTAAATGAGACGAGGCTCAGACGCTGAACCGAAGAAAACCTGTGTGAAAGCAGAACGTCAAATGTTGGACCTGCTTCTGATCAGATGTCCGAAACACAGTTAAGCTGCATTTCAGCATCCAGGCTGAAGCTGGGATGAAGAAAAACTCAACATCTCACCTGCATGCCTCCTGTTTGCAGTTAATTTATAGTTTGCAGGTTCTTTTCTCTGTTTAAAACATTAAAAATCTGGGACATTTCTTTCTTTAGATAGAAAAAAGAGAACGCATGAAGACTTTGAAATGCAGGAGTCAATATTTTATTCAAAACACAACTTCAAGTTCAAACTTGTATCCTCTACATGAGGTCATTCTAGATTTGACACTGCTGCGGGGCTCTAGTCTGAGCAAAAATGAGCGAGATCCTTAAATATGGAACTGGGAGAACATCTGGACTCATTTAGTTCATGGTACCAGGAAGAGAAACTAAAGGATGATTCTAGAGAGGAAGAGGCTCCCTGGAAGTAAAGATGACTCGTGAATTTCTTAGAAAAGTCCTTAACAAAGTTTCTTAACAATAACCTGCAAGATTTTGCAAATCCACGAAACTGAACACCTACAAACATTTCAGAGAAGCTGGAGTCATCTCTGTGGATCGAGCATCTGCACAAGCAGCAGCACGAGTATCTGCACAAGCGTCTGCAAGGAAAGCTGTTTAAGGGTGCACAAGCATCTGCACAAGCATCTGCACAAGCATCTGCAAGAGCAGCAGCACGAGCGTCTGCAAGGAAAGCTGTTTAAGGGTGCACAAGCATCTGCACGAGCAGCAGCACAAGCATCTGCATGATTTACAAGCATCTGCACAGGAAGCTGCGTGAGGGTCTGCACAAGCATCTGCACGAGCATCTGCACGAGCATCTGCACGAGCATCTGCACGAGCATCTGCAAGCAGCAGCTGCATGAATTCAATTCAGGTGAGAGTTCTTTAAAATAAAATTTCTCAATTTCAATAAGTAATCCACAAAATAAAAAAAACCAGAATGAGGGTTATTTCAACACAAAGAACCGTCTTTTTTTTTTTTTTAAAACTAAACAAAATGAACCCAGAAATCTGTCCAACTCTTCTAGTTACATTAATACATGACGTGCTAACATTAAATTGTTAAAACATCCTTTTGCATTTTCATAATAAATGTTCAAGAAAATGTATGGATGGAACGTCTGTTGTAGCTGAGATAAAGAATTGTTTTTCTATTAATTTCAGTGTAAAAAATATAATGCAGTAAATCTGCAGAGGTTATAAAAAAGTTACTGTAGTAACTGTAACTAAGTAATTCCCAGCTCTGGTCTATTCTATTGAACATTCAAATGCTAAACATTTTCTTTTCAGGAGTTCTATTATGTTAGTTCAGAGATGTGAAAAACAAAAAGGTCTTCTGAGTAACAACAATAATAATAGAAATAATCAGATTTTGAGGCAAAGAAATGAGATTTGGGAGTAGAAACCTTCTGATGTACTTCTGTAAACAGGAGATGGAAAACAGCAGAGTCGTGACCAGCAGGGTGTCTGCTCTTATCCAGGAGATCCTGACTGAGACTGACGCCTCTAATTGGATTTGACACAAAGGAGCTCCTGAAGCTCCAGGCTCCTTTCCTTTGTGTGGGGGGGGCAGATGTTGTACATGCTGGGGGGGGAGCGGGGTCAGGCGCTGGCTGGCAGCTCAGATTGGGCAACAAAACAACAACAAATAAAGGATTCATGGCAGGTGCATGATAAGGCCTGATTAGCATTGCTAACATTGACTCTGCTGTCTGTCTGATGTTACTTCATGTGTGTTTGGACGCGAAACAAAACCCGCAGAAGGAGAAAACAAGTTTAGTTTTGTTTATTTTCTGATTTGGACTGACGAGACCGAAGGTGTACTTTGGACCACGCGATTAGTCGGGATGTCTTTAGAGGTGGAAGCACTGAAACACTGAGGCAAACGGATTCAGGTGAAACTATTCCAGCTTTGTGAACACTGTTGACAGAACAGCACAGCTGTAGAGAAGGACAACAGGTTTGCTGTGAAGGGGCTTCTTTGTTCAGAGAGAAGCAGAATAGTGGCGTAAGGTACGATAACATCATGAGAGCATGCAGTTTCTATTCAGTTCAGTTCAGTTCAAGGGAACTGAAAGAAACACCTGCCCTGCCCTGAAGATGCAGCCACTCCTCTCTACGACCCCCCACGGACCCGGACAACCCAAAACGTGAGCGTCCATACAGGTCAACCCTCGTACGGGTGCACGTGTGCATGTGACTACGGCTTCATGTTTGGTCTGAACTAAATCCGGACCCATTCCTGAATACGACACATTTATTCTCCAAACTGCTCTTATTAAAACTCAGTTCAGTGCTAAACACGTTCTTTAACAAGCACAGACTTTCTGTTTATATTCGTTTGATTTTTAGACCCTCCTGTAGGAGGCGCTATAGCAATGACACCTTGAACAAACAAAACCTTCACAGCTGCTCTTTGGCCATGAAAAATCAAAGTCCATTCCCTGCTGCTTTGATTCTGAAATTGCTTCAGAAGAAGAAGGAAGTGCAGAAAACACTCCTGGGTTTTATGCAGAACAGCAAAGACACTTTACATTTGACTGAAAGCATGCTGAGTTTCATCCGTGTTTCTGTTCATTATTTAATCTAATTTCAATTCCAGCTCAGGTTTCCACAAGGCACCACACAAAACTAAAGAAACTTTAGTTTATACCCGAGTCTGTCCTCCAATTAAGATGCTCAGGTCTCCCTTGAAAAAGAGATCTTATCTCAATGGGACTTTCAGGTAAAATAAAGGTTTGTTGTAATCCAGTTTAGTTGTTCTTGGTCAAGTCTTTGGTTTCCTTTTTGTCAGTCTCACCAGTTTCAGGTTCATGATCCACAGCTGTTTCCAGTTCAGTTCATTGTCCTCAGCCTGTTTCAGTGTCTCTGTATCTGTTCCTCCTTGTCAGGTCATCTGCTCCTTTCTACTTTGCCACCTTTTTGTTGCTCCCCATGGTTTTGTCACATTTCAGTTTGTTTGAATGTTTCCTTTTCTGGCCTCCTGCACCTCCACCACCAGTTCCTGACACTAAATCTGAACAAATATTAACAGTAGCTCATCTAAGCGACCCACAGATGACATCAAAGATACTGAGCAAGCAAAGAGGGACTGACTCAGTCAGGGCGACCATCTGCCGTGACCGGCGGAGGGTCTGAGAGGACAGGAAGGAAACGGGAAACCGACACTGTCATGTTATCACGCCTCGCTTGACAGGAGCAAGCAGGAAGTCACACCATCCAGACACACTTCTGCGTTTTGTTCTGTTTATTCAATTTCTTAAGAGGTTTATTAGACAGTAATGACGAGGTGCGGGTTAAGTATGGTGAAAAACCTGAACAAGACAAAATACTTGATCAATTCCACAATAAATATAACATTAATCAACAGTTAAATTCATGGCTCCATAGTGAACTCAACTTACACAATTGATTTATTAAAAGTGAACTTCATAATTACGAGAATTCATTGAAAATACAGCAATAAATCTATTTCATAAATAGCAGTGCTCTTATGAATGACATTCAATGAAGGTCAAACAAAAATTGGTGCTGACGTGGCAGCTGAGGCGGAAGCGCGCAGTGGATCACCATGACGATGCTATAACTGTGATCCAATCTTACCGGCTGCCTCCGTGGTTTTGATGCTTTTTGACTAGGTCAGGGGTCGGCAACCCAAAATGTTGAAAGAGCCAAACTGGACGAAAAAAACAAAAAACAAATACGTCTGGAGCCGCAAAATATTAAAAGCCCTATTTAAGCCTTATAATGAAGGCAGCACATGCAATATGTATCTATACTAGCCTGCTATCAAAAGGACTAAGTTGCTACAAATACATAATGAACATTAATGATTAAATGTTTATTTGTCCTGCAGTGCATTCTGGGAGAACGACGCGTCACGACGCGTCACTTCCCTTTTTCCTTAGCTTAATTTTTTATTTACTTACTTAAATTCATTTTTTCTCAAGCTTAACAGGATTTACTTTAATACATTTTTGCTTTAGAATTTTGTTGTTTTGTTTTTTGTTTTTCTATTTTTATTTGCTTTTAAAATAAAACCACTTGAAACATCAGTTTCCTCTAGTTTGACCTAACCGACAGGAAACTAAAACATCTGGTTTTTAGAGGCGGGTCTTTGTCTGCAGGAGGAAGAAGCAGATGATTACAGAAATGCAGCAACATCTGTCCATCCTAAACACCAATGAGGAGAAAATGTGTCACTAAAGAAGTCTGTAAATGTCCAGAAAACATTCAGAGATCGTACGGATTCCCTAATGTGTTTTCTGCTAAAGAGGATCCGTCATAAACCAAACCTCATTGTGGTGCCAGTGCGTAACATGTCTGTGTGTGTGGAAACTCTGCACCAACACGTGAACCAAACAACCTGTTGGTTTCATGCAGAAGACTGCAGGCAGCATAATCAACCCCCCCTCCCTCTGACATGCAGCAGATTCTCTCATTATCATCCCAGGCCCCCCGCTGAGGGAAAAGAATGGCGAGAAGGAAGTCACGTGTCTGCGCCGCCACACGTTTTTCCTCGCCAAAGCAAGGAAAAGTGTTCAAGCAGTCATGGGGCTGGTTAGGAATCAACACAAGTGACTGCAGAAGAGGACAGAGGTTTGGAGGTGCTGTCAGTCCTGGTTACTGATTCTGAAACAAGAGTTTCGTTAAGGTGGAATTGATTGAGACTCCATACAATATTCTGCCAATATCTGAAAGTCTTGCAGCCTGTTGAAGGAAAAATGGGAGAAAGCGTGGGGAAAAGTGCATCAACCAGGGAGGAACTGATGAGCCGACATGAATTTCCTGGAAAAGGAGGTCAGTTGTGAGGAAAATCCTTTAGAATGGATGTTGATTTGAGCTCTGTGTTAAAGTAAACCACATATTTTATTGGATTAACCACTAAGGTTTACTCTGTTTTAGAAGAGAAAAGCAAAATACTAAAACGTTTCATCAAAAGTGTCAGATTTTCTCAGTTTCTTTAGATGCTTTCAGAGAGTTTATTTGCATTTTATAATCTTAGAACACTCTCTGTCAGAATGTTGAAAACTACTTTTGATGGTTCATCCCAATGTTATCCTCGCTGTTTCCTTGCTTTTACTGTCTTGGTTCCTGGCTGCTCTACATCCATGTTGATCCCTGCTGACATGATGGCATCATGGAGGATGTGACACGTTCTGCTTCTTTTGCTTCCTGGTCTTGTGCTGCTCTGCCCCCTCCCCTGTGCTTCCTGCTGGAGGTGTTCACAGCTGCACCCTGGTAGCTGATTTTGACTGTCTGCCTATTTAAGTCACTTTGCTTCATTTCTCATTTCTGTTGTTGGAGCGTTCTGCATGGTTGGCATTCATGTTGCTCATGCTGCTGCTTAGTTTGGATTTATTGACTTTTCCCTTTTTGACTTTATTTTTGTTACTATCATTAAACAAACTTCTTTTGCCTCCAAGTCTTTTTCCAAATCTGGGTTCTTGAACTCTAATCTGTAACAGGATGAAGATGCAGCTTGATAAAAAAAAAAAACATGATAGAATACTAAATTAGAAGGGTGAAGATGAAAGAATGAGAAGAAGTTAAGCCTTAGTCCCAACCGCCCACATACGGGCTGTCAGCGAGAGCACAGTGACCAATAAAGGTTGGAGATCATTTTGTGACCGTTCACGCACGTCTTTTTCTGCAGGCATAGTGTGGACGTTAGTGAGTAGAAGGGTAAAGGGGAACTAGGTGAGATCCAGGTGTGTAGTACAGGGTTTCCAATGTTCAATCCCCCCTTAGATCCTGCACAAAAGCCAATCAGTGCTGTTCACGTGATACATGCGTGCTCCTCGCTGCAGCGTGACTGCTTTGTGTGGACGTCCCACGGAAACTTACGCAGCACGTGCACACCCTGTACGTGCCACGTCAGTACTTGCACCTCACTGAGTGTGCTGTAAGGACAGCATACATCTCACCTGTACGTCATACATGTGTGCAGCATCCATTACCCTTACAAATACTTCCTGATACACATACCACACACACGACAACGGTACATTCTACTTTTATGACGTCCTCTGAGGTGGTCGTACAAACCTCAACTGCAGGAGACAACTGTGCTCCGCTTACGTCGGTCCTGTCTATGACCCTCGATGGGCCGGACAACCCAAAACCTGCAGCACGCATACAGCCCCGGTACAGGTGCACATGGCTATATCCTTAGCGATTTGCATGGAAAAAATATCCATGAACATTTTTGCTCTACAAGTTTACCGAGCGGTCAATAACCTTTAAATTTAATGGGGGCCACCTGCGTGTCCCTGAGACAGCCCGTATCCCCCCAAAGGGGCATTTGGCACCAAGCTTGAAGGTTTTACCATGAGGCCACAGACAGGACTGAAAAAACAACAGATGTAGAGAAAACAAAGGGTCGATTACCGACAGAATCATCCGTCAAACTCCGATCCTCAAGGATTAGTCCAACATTTCAGTTCATTAAACTGTTGAAGAGCACATTTCTCCTTACAGGTGTTGGACTTTTAATATGGATCTGAATAAAAATGGTTTCATTTCTTTTCTATAGAAGGAAGGCGGCAGAAGGACAATAGTTTTACAAATTCGTTAAAAGTCAATTTGACAGGCAGTCTTTGCTGGAGTGTGCTGAGCCTGCTCTGTGTGGACCCCCCCGTGCTGAGAGGATCAGTTATTCAGCGCGGGAGTAGGGGTGGTAGATTTGGAGGAGGGAGCCCTGAGAGGAGAGCTGTGCATAAATTAGACTGTAATTAATCTGCAGGAGACAGAGGGGCTAAGAGGAGAACAGAAAGGAGACAGATAAAGAGATGGAAGAAAAGGGACAAAAAGACAAACAGAGGAATTCAAGGACCCAAGGAGGGACGTAAGTGTGCACCGCAGAACGCAAAGGCTGACACAGACTGATAGCATGAACTTGAGAAGCTCACACTCAAAGAGCAGAAGAGAGTATAATTACAGAGGTTGAGCCACAGGGCTCCTCTATGGATCATTAGCTGGCTTAAAGAGCCAGGCCCAAACTCTGCGAGGAGAAGCTGCAGAAAAGGTCACAGCGTCTGCTGCTGTGGATGAATGCTCTGCAGTGCATCCAGGCTAGTTTGCACCATTTATCTGGGGGCCTGGAAGACACAGGCCAGCAGACAAGAGGCTAATAAACTCCACTGATCAAGAACAAAATCCAGTTACGTCAAAGCAGGAGGTTCAATGAGCTACTTGTGGTTCCGACGACCCCGTTAACCCCGCGAGGACAGCAA
Organism: Oryzias curvinotus; assembly: GCA_023969325.1. Lineage (NCBI taxonomy): Eukaryota > Metazoa > Chordata > Actinopteri > Beloniformes > Adrianichthyidae > Oryzias > Oryzias curvinotus. The sequence continues at coordinate 855,787 of CM043718.1, read as the reverse complement.
TGCATCAGCGCGTTTCCACATGCAAGGGCCACACCCAGAGGGGACCCAATATGTGATCAAAGAAAAGGGATAAGATTTCTGTCTTTATAGTTTATATGTTCTTCATGTATTCTCTGTATAGATCAACAAAAACTGCTGAACTGAAAAGGTCATCATCTGGATTTAACCAAGAAGCAACATCAGCTTGGGAAATTTCAATAAGTTATTAACAGAAGTGAGAAAAACTGTAGGTACCCGACCCAAAAGTCACAGGAACACGTGCATTGGTAGAGTTTTTGTAAACAGTAAAGGAAGGAGGATTATTTTAACAAACCTTTTGATTTTTAGACCATGATGGAGAGAGCATGTCCTTGCACAAAAAAAAAAAAAAAACAAATGCATAAAGGGTTGAGCTTTCAAACCTGCCAAACAAAACAGATTTTATTAGGGAACAAAGTCCGAAGCAACTCAAACCTTCCAGCGTCAACGCGCGCTTAAAGACAATGCTGGTCCTTTGAAAGGAGGCGCCATCAAACAGCCGAAGACCGAACGAAGGAGGTAAGACACAGAACAGAACCCTTTTATTCCAGGACAAAAGGATTTGGTGTTCTGTGTCCTCTGACGCCTAAAATAAACACTGCAGCGTTTGATGCAAAGGCCTCCTTATGCCTGAAGTGGTGACAAAAAACAACAGAAACTGAGAAGAAGATGTGATCAAAGTTGCTCCTGCAGACGCTCATCTACCAGAGACGGGAACATCAGAGCTGCTCCCTAAATAAACTTACAGAAAGTCCTGTCAGTAGACACAAGAGCTGAAAAGGAAATGGAACCATGAGGATCAACCTCACAAAGACCACACATCCACTCAGAGCAATAGGCAGTCCTGCTTAGAGTTGTGTGATGGTTTCATCATCATGGCCTCAGATTTTCCACTCTGGAGGTTCCGGCTAGCTCTAGTACTGGATGACGGTTTTAGTGATCCGGTTGGTGTGAGCATCCTGCTGAAGGCGTCATATCAGCCCTCTCACACTCGTCTTTTCAATTTACAAAGCTCCTAAATGTAGAGCCGCCACGATTAGCCTCATGTCTCACTGATGATGTGTCCTTCTCCACCAACTCCACGACGGTCATCAGGAAAGTACAGAAGCGTTTCCATTCCCTCCAGAGACTCAGGAATTCCAACACCTGGCCTCGTCACCTTCTACAAGGGCGCCATGGAAAACATTCTGACACAGAGCTTTGCATCCTGGTTTGGCAGCTGCAAGGTTCAGCAAGATTGTCAGGACTGCGAGGAGGATAATTGGTGCCCTTCTCCCGATCCTGGAGGAGTCTACACAGAGCAACCTCCATCATTAGGGACCCCCAGCACCCCTTCATGGACTGTTCTCCCTCATGCATTCATGCTCTCACAAGCTCCACACCGCAATAAGACCCTATGGATTACCCCAACCCCCACACCACCCAAAGCCACAATACATACATACAGACGCTAACAACCAACCCCCCCCCCCCCCCTTATAAAAAAAGACTGCTGCTAAATACACAGTCACTTCAATGACAGAAGACTGTTTACTTAACTCTGAATGCTGGTCTCTATTTGATTTGATTTGATTGCTATTTTATTGCTTGCCTTCTTTGCAATGCAGTGAGAAACAGCATCTCGTCTCCCCTGTGTATTCCTCTGCAAATACTGTGTGGAATGACAATAAACCAATCTTGAATCTCAGCCAACACCTGTGATGGGGGATAAGGACTCTATGTCTGAATGTTCGACCCATCTCTGGTTTGTGTTGGGTAAAAGTGTAAAAGTTCATCTATTCTGTAAGGTTCTTCCTTATTCCTGCAGGTCGTCACATTTGGGGAGAAAACCTCACAGTCCTTCTGGTGATAATGAGATTCTGCTTCTGTGTGTTGCTGCCGCGCCGCTCTGTGGCCTGCAGAGCGAGCTGGATGAAGAACAGCTGGGTTCTGTTCAGTACTCTGAGCTCAAAGAGCCTTAACCCTGAAGAACCCAAGAACAGGTTCATTCTCTTTAAGGTTAATTTGTCTTTTTTTTGTATTTATTTTGCGTAGCAGCTATTAAAAAATCATAAAAATTGGAATTAAAATGTCTATTAAAAAATCTTGACCAAATGTGACCATCAGTAATGACATCATTTAAGGTCATTTTGCAGACAGAATATTTACCAGCTGTTGCTGCGATTCATTTTCACGATGCAAAGACTTCCTGACCACCTTAAGTCCTGCTGAGGCAGGATAATAGAAGAAGCCAACAAGCTGCCAATTACCAAAGTTTGGAGAGGGCGGTCCTCCCTGCACAGGTAATAACAGTCTTGACCCTCCAGAGAGGATCTGTTTGGGTTCTGCTAACAGCTCTAATTACTGCTGTGGAAAAAGCAGAATCTGCTCTGTAGACACAACACTCCCCTCCTTTCCCTGTCATTTTGATCACCTTAAGGTGTTTACTTCTTTTACACGGTGGCCATTTGGAAAACCAAGTTCCTTGTTGGTCAGAAAATATTCCAAAGATTGTGGCAGTGACAGAGGAAATCCTGTTTACATGTTTTCCAGCATATTGACATTTATACACTCAATGCTAAAGCTATTTACTGAAACTGAAAATATTGTAGTTGATTTGATTTATCTTCATCCTCTCAAATATCTGCAGCTGCTTTAAACATTATTTGGTCACTAAATTTCCTGTAAGAGCCATTAAACATAGATTTTCCTTAAGTTTCTAAGTGGAAGCTTGAAAATCAAATGGGAACTTTGACTCCTCCCACTTTTAAGATGTGCAGGATAAATAAAAAAAACAGCCTCTAAAACTGGTATTTTCTAAATATAATAATAAACGTGATTCCACCATTTCAGTAACTTTATTAGCAGCATCCTTGTAACATTAGACAGATGGTTGCTTAATGATCTACATTTTTATTATTATGGTCTGCGGGAACAACTGTCACAACAAATCCAGATTTGGAGGGAAGACTCCAGGTTTTATGTCTGTTAAATGCAGATTTAATTTATTCTTAATAGAATAGGATAATTCTTCTGTTTCATCGCTGGATCTGTAAAAGAAACTTTCCAAATTTGTCTTATGGAGTAAACTCCCAGCTCATGTAAGAGAGGCCGATTCCGTTTCAAAGTTAGACTGAAAACATTCCTCTGTGGACAGGATTACTGTCAGACTAGTTAGTATTCAGAGAATATTTACCTTAATGTTAATGTTTTTAAATTAAAATTAACAATAGCAATAAAGTTGTTATTAGGCTGCTAGAATTTAGAAGCTGGGGAAACTATGTTTCACTGGGGTTCTGTCCTCTACTCTCCTCTATTCTTGATCATTTATTTATCATTTAGTTATCCATGTCTCTGTTTGGTGCAGTGATTCATGTATTGTCCCTCTTTCCCTCTCCCCTCCTGGGGAGTGGGAGTGCTTCCAGACTCCAGTTGGCCCATCCGTGCTCCTGTTCCTGTACCATGCACCTCGTCTTTGCTCCTGCTCCTACACCTGGCTGTGGACCCCCCCCTCCGGCTTATCTCGTGCCCCCAGCTGTCCCCCAACTCCATCTGGATGAAGCTCGTCTGCTGGACTTTAAACATGTAGTTGTAGAGTTAGATAAGATAATTCTTCTCTAAGAGTTCTGGTAAATCGCCTGTCCGTCCTGGGGGAGGATTCCTCCTTCATGTGGACACCCCTGAGGTTTCTTCATTTTTTCTGGATTCCGTTTATTTTAGGAGTTTTTCCTTACCGCGAAAGGGGGGTTTAAGGGCAGAGGTGCCAGTTTAGTTCAGTCAGTTTGTTAGTTCAGTTTAGAATGCACCTATTGAATTCTATGTATTGATCACAGGTATTGGTGGAGTTTGAAGATTGGTTTATTGTCATTTCACACATAGTTTTTGCAGAGAATTACCCAAATGAGACGAGATGTTGTTTCCCACTAGTATGACAGTCCAAAGAAAGCAAGCAATAACATAGCAATTAAATCAAATAAAAATAGCAGTAAAATAAAAGCATAAGCATTGAAATGACTCTTGTTGCATTTTTAGGCTGTACAAATAAAATTGAATTGAATTTTGTCAACATTACGACTTTGGGGGCTTCAGCATTGCAGTCTGCGCAGCCGCTTTATGGATTTTGATACGTGCTCCGCCGACTTGATGTGTTGAGAATGAGTCGGATGTGGTGGAGAGAATCGAGTCCTTTTCCAAAGTTAAACTTCCTTCAGAATCAGATTAGAAATAAAACAGAAAAAATGGAGGTCATGTCTTTTTTTCTCTGCGCCCCAGAACCAAATGTTCAACAAATCGGTATCGGTCTACGACCTGGTGGTTGGAGACCATTCATTTACAAGATGGGTTATTATGTAAATATTCATCAGTTCCACCTGTTGTTTGGCTTATATAAGCCTGTTGCAGATCAGTGTGATTTTCAGGATTTCATGGTAAGAATATTGTTGATGTAAATATAGCACAAAGCAGCAAAAGCTCCACAAATGCGGGGAAAATGTTTGTCCTACAAGACAAAAGCTCAGAGATGAACCGACTGTTTCTGCAGGAGTTCTGTCAGAGTCCAAAACAACGTGATGGTCCAGCGGTCGCTTCATGTCGTAATAAAATGTTACTTTTGATTCAAGTAATGTTCATTCAGTAAAAAAACAATGATTCTGAATCCTGGGAGGAAATAAAAGGATGAGCATTTGTTTCATGTTGAAAACTAGTTTCATTCTCTTTATTCATATAAATGATGTTTTTATGAGTGAAACGGGGTTCACTTCACACAGATGCACTCACTAACTCTGATCCAGAGGAGGACTGGTCAGGAACCGGGTTCTTTTGAGTCTCGTCTTGCTGTCCTGCTGATGTGGCTTTTGTGTTCGTCCCGTCATTGTTGCAGTGATGAAACGCTCCTCTCCAGATTTATTCAAAATCCTCTTTTCTCAGAGTAATCACGACAAGAGCTCTTTGCCTTTTCAAAACAAGGAAATGGAGTTGATTTGATCTTCATTACTGAGCAGGCGTCGCCTCACATGCAGGCAGAAATGCGCCGCTTCAGCTGCAGAGCTGTCTGAAGCGGCGTGTTCACGGCTCATGGGAGTGGCAGAAACGACAGGTTAATGGAAAGAGAGAGGCCACTGAGCACGAAGACGGAGACTTTCCCATCCTGCAGTCATACGGGAAACATGTTCAGGTCACACGGTGATGATGACCTGCTGCAGAGGTCCTGACTGGAAAAACCAAAACTCGCTGTTTAAGGCCTTCATTAGTTACCATGTGATGCCTCTAATTCCCAGCAGAGTTCATCGAAAATGAACATGAATCAACACTAATCACCAATATCACTTTGAATCTGCATCATTGAAACTGTATCAAAGCACTGAGGATTGATTGGAGAAACCCGATTGGCTCTTCATGTGGATTTATTCTGGATTAGCAAAACCTTTTGGATTTGTCATCTGTCAGAGCTGATACCAGTAATTCATGGCTAACCAGAAACAACACACATTCTTTGGACTACCTTTGACTGTTTAAGCAGTTTCCGTGATTCCCGACACCAAGACGTGCGCTGGGAGCGATGGAAGAGGCGTTTTCGGAAGAGGAAGAATTTTTAAAACATCAATTTAATCAGGGAATATGAATACGTCTCACAAAACAGCAGCAAGACATGGTTCATCATCAGACACAGAACAAAGAATGTTCTTAAAGAACCACAGAATAATGGTCAACAGCTAACAAAAACTGTCCTGTGGTTCATCATAAAGACAGACAACCACATGGAGCAGCTCTCCTGAGTCCCTGTTCATTTGGTCCACCTGGTTGAAGTGGATTTCAGGTGAGATTGTTCTTCACAGCAAAGACCTGCGTCCCAAAGCTCTCTGCTGCTCCATCTGAGGAAGTGAGGAGCGAATGGCTGGACATGTTATTGACCTTTGAGGGATCAACTGGCTAAAGAAGAGGCGATGAGTGCCGTCCACTCACACGTCACATTGATCCCAGAGCTGACTTGAAACCAGTGCAGAGCTCTGACCCATTAAAGCCGCCCAGCAGAATCTGCAGCTGGATCTGAAGATGCGCCGCGTTTGATGAAGTAAATTTACACGGAAATGTCAACTCAGCAGCATCGCTCGCTGCTACCACACTTTCTTAAGACGTTTCCATTACAGCATAAATGCTAAACACCTCTGCTCTCCCCGTGTTTCCCACTGAATATGAACTGATGAAAGCTGACATGTGTGCAGAGTCAGCCTGAGAAAACGTAAGAGCCCCGCTGAGGTTTGACCCTGTCTGCTGCTCACAGAGAATCCCCAAAAACCTCCTCCGTGTTCTCCTGCAGCATGTTTTGCCATCCACGTCCTGTCTTTTTCCTCTTCCGTCAGCCTCTGTCGTGTTTCGGCTTCCATCCATTGGTTTCCCTCACCCTTCAGAGGAGCAGCAGAAGGGCGAGTTCAGAGAAAGTGATGAGATTTCCCCTGACATACCGACAAGCACGGACTTTCCTGTCGTTCCTCTGGTGCCTCACAGGTTTTTATGGATTCCTCTGTGTAAAATCTGCTGGCTCTGCTTCTGTCACCTGAGCTTCCAACACTTTTTATTTCTGCGTCCTTAAAGCCCTTACACTCAGGACGCTGACAGTTTGGTCTCAGAAATACCATAACCCCTTATAACCGCCATTTTTAGTTTTTGGTTTAACGTGCTTAAATTTACAAATAAAGTTTATCGGTTAAAGTTAAACCATTGAGTCACGTGACCCACGGCTGTGACTGAAGGGCACAAGAGCATTCTGGGACACCAGACTTTGTTTTTTAGTGCTTTTAATCAACGACTATTTCCATCACTAACGAAAAAGGCTGAAAACAATGATGAGCATCTTTAAGTTCAGGGTTCCTGTGGTCCACTTTCAGCACTCCGGAACTGTCCGGATTTATTATGTTCAAGCAATTTCCATCCACCCATCTTCAGAATCAGGTTTTCACTTTTTTTGGGGGGGGGGGCTCACAAGGTTGTTGGAGCCTATCCCAGATATTGTTGGCCGAAAGGCGGGGAACGCCCTGAACCAGTCCGTTTTTCAACAGTAGGGGACATGAAGGACAGAAGACTGTAGCAGGGAGGTGCTGCTGGCCTAACAAACTACACTTTATTTTAGTTACTCTAATTTATTTTTGATTTGAAATGGTTTATTTCAAGCAATTAACTAGAAATAATACACAAAAGCAATATAATCTTCAGTTATACATTCATACAGTAACTAATCAAACTTAGGATAATTAGACATATTAATAAATATTGCTTGAAAGGGAGTGGAAGGAAGTGAACTTATATAATCCCACCCCGTTATACTGTAACCATTTTATTACATGATTTATCAATGTCCAGTTCCTAGTTTTTATCAGACAGAATTAAAAATCATGAGGTATCGATAAGGCACATGACAAAGATGAATTACTTAATTATTATGTAAAAAAATAACTATTTTAGAAATCAACATGACAAATGCAGATCAGTTATCTAAAATATATGCAGATTATGTTACTCATAAAAGTCATTCATATGATTATAACATAATATTATATCAGTAAAATACACAACACTGTTTCAGGAATTTTCATATCAAAATTTCATCAAGTATCAAAAGTTAAAAACATGCAAAATTATGCAACATTAGGAAAGATTTTTGAATCAATTTATCCATTTTTGGAGCAAGTGAAGTAATATCATTAAACATCGATCAATTTAACTATTTTCAATAAGTGATTAATCATTTGTTTTACTTTTCTTATATATATATATATATTTTTTTTATATATATATTTTTTTCTTTTTTATATAATAAGATAATGCTGTAAGGGAAAAATAAAAGGGTCCATAATCTGTCGATTGTCCAAGGTTGGCATTTCTTCTTCTGCTGAAAAAACAGCTGATCTTCTGGGTTCAAAACAGTTTCTAGTCTCTTCCATGTTATGTCTGCAGACATTAGATTCAGGTCCATATCCTTCTTCAGCTGATATCATCTCGGTGAAAGCGGAGGTCAACTTGTCTGCATGTTATTCAGGTGACGTCAGACATATGGAGAAAGTGATGAGTCCAGGTGTCATATTTCGAGACTATGATGTGTTTGTGGCACCCAAAAACAAATGCTGTTCAGGTTTGTGGTCCTCCTGTCACATCCTCACCTCCCTCAGAAATACGCATTTAAGCGACCACTTCCAATGTAAATGCTATATAGATGTGCTGGGCTCCGCCTTCAAAAGGCTCGCGTTCAGGCGTCACCACACAAGTTTTTAAGCACATTTTCTGGCTTAACGCACAAAACGCGCAGCCATTGAACGCACACTGACAGTTCAGCCAGTTTGAACTTTGACCTGTCAGGGATTCCCATTTGGCCATGACTTAAAGATGGCGTCCTTTTTTATTGACAGAAGTGTGAAAAGAAAGAAAATCGATTATGAAGGAGGAATAAATAATTGCCGTTTGAATTCTTTGACAACAAGTCTTTCATGGATCAGAATAGAGGTGTGAAAGACAGAGCCTGGAGAGAGATTCAGAGGATTCACACCGCTTTCACGTTTCACACCAAGAATCTTCCTGCCGTGGACACATGCGCCAGTGTGAACACCGTGTGCTGAACACGCGGTTTCTCTTTTTAATTTTGTCCATCATAATAAGCAGAAACCGGCTTTTCTGGTTTCATCTCAGTATTTCCATTGAAACACGTGAAACTTCAGCAGGATGTGAGCAGCTCATCTCTGCAGCTGAAGGCGGCGGCCTCTGCGAGCGGCTGATTGACAGCAGAGCAGATGAGAGCTGAGTGCAGCGGCGGCGGCGGCGGTAGGGGGCGTAAAGAGAGGCAGAGGGGCATGCGGAGAGAAAGTGACGCTGAGACTCTGTGATCTTTCCATTTTTAGTTTCAAAGGCTGTTTTTGTTGGCGGCGCTCAAGGTCAGAGACCCTGCTGAACGCCGACCACGAAGAGAAACGGAGCACCAGACCTGAAAGTTCAAAAACTGTTGCCTCCAAATTAGAATTCTTGGCGTAAAATGCATTAAAATTCCATTAGAATTGTAAAGTCATTTCCAAGTACCTCACAAAGACAAGCTGCTGAGTAATTGGTTGGCTTAATGCTGTCGGTGCTCATTAATGAAGCAGAAAATGTCCCCGGCTGCACAAAAAGCTCCTGTTTCCATCTCTAATCCAAGCGCACACAAAATAAGCCGTCACTAATAAAAAATGGAATCTGCCCGCCAGGCTTTTCAAGAGACTGGACTCACAGAAAAAATGAAATGAAACCTTTTTACTGAGAAATTCCAAACTAAACACTTCCTTTAAGAAAAGTTCTACATTTAGATTTTCTTCGTTAAAGTTCACGAACCGTCAGATGGAACAGCCAGTTCTTTACCTCTGCACAGCGCTGAGTTTATTCTGGAGGGTAAGCTCACACGATTCTTCTCATGGCCTCGTACATCGGCGTCCGGGTGCAACATCTGTCCCACAGCGCCCCCGCCCAGAGCGGCAGCTGCTCCAAAATGACCCCACACAAGAACCGCCACGCTGTTGAACTAACATCCCTGTTCCTGTTAAACCTGCATGAAGAAACCTGCAGTGTAATTCAGTGCAGATTTAAACGCATTTCATTGAATCTGCTGCTCTTTATTCCTGAGTGTTACTTCAGTGTGAGACCATCACCGGTTCATGACATTCTTACAGGAAACCACATTTTTGGAAAAGGCTGTGTTTTGTCAAAGTTTGAACGGAACATGTTTGCTACAAAAGCGCCATCATACTGACGACTGGGATTTTATCAGGAAAAAACACCTCTGGAGGCAGAGGACGACTTCATCTGTTTGTGTTGGGTTGTGTCTGATCTGAAACGGTTTATTTAGGAGTAAAAGTCAATAGTTGTTTAGCACTGCAAACACAAATTGTGCTGCAAGTATGAAGAGAAAGGGGTCAGTTTAGGATCTGAGAAACCATCGGTGTGATTCTGAAACCTTCCACAACCAGAAACGTCATGGAACGAAAACAATTGTCAAGAAAACGTAAAAAAACCTTTTTTTTTTAAGGATGCAAGCTGTTAACCCCAACAGGAGCTGGAAATAAATGCATTTCATCAACGCTTGGATGGTTTATGGTCTTCAGCTCCTGGTTTGGTCACCAACCAGATTTCCAGCTCAGCTGACTGGTTTGCTCAAAGAAAAATCATCCGATCTAAAATTAAAAAATCTGTTTTTTCAGATGATAAAAAAAGTTTCAGGGTAAATTGATGGTTCTGACACCTTTTTAAAAACAGACGATGACCCGGTGACCTTTATCCCTCTTCCTTTTTTTTTTTAAAGGAAAGGAGGGAAGAAGAGAGAGGGATGTTAGAAAGGGGGGATAGGAGGGTGATCATTGGAGGGGGGGGGGGGTAAGACCATAAAGTGGCATAAAGCAACAAGTTACTGGATGTTTATCACTACGGTGAGGTTCAGATATAATGCAAATCTCAAAGGGGCGGGGCCTGTCCACTCGCACACTCAAATGTTTTAAACACACCTGTTAGCTGCAAAAAAGTCCACATGTCAACATGAACACAATACAGATATTGTTCACACACGCATACTTATGCCTTTAAACCAACTAGTGTGAAATATTTCATTCATTCAATCACGCAAACTATTAGTGCAAAGGTGAGCTAACACCTGTGCTCAGGTGAGTGTTTGTGTTTATCCTCCATCCTACATGGAATACAGAGGCAAATTCCTTGTGAGCAGAGACTCCATTGTCCCACAGTTCCTGAAAGCCACAGAGTAAGAACCAAGGTGGGGACACATTTTTCTGGACCGACCTTCCGAACCTAAATCACTTCTGCAGCTTTGGTATTTGGAGAAAGTTTTAATCTGCGAGCTCCAATTAATTTACCGCGACTGCAGCAACTCCGGGCTGTAAACTGAACCGCAGGAATGACAGACCAGAGCTTGTTCTGCTGCTGCTTTTCAAAGTTTGGGGGTGATTTCCCCTGAGGAAGATCTCATCAGTGCGGCGCCATCCTCCTGAGGGGCTGCCGCTCCTCTCTTGATCAATTCTGCTCAAATTGATAATGCAGCCGCTCTTTTTGGGAGCAGTGGAGCTGCAAGCACAACGTCTTTTTTCAACATTTTTCTAAAAGCTGCCCTGCAAAGACGCAAAATAAGTGAACCCCTTTGTAATAAATAAATTGATCAAAAAAATCTGTGACTGATGCCAAGTTCCTAAAAGTTGGAAAAGAAGATTTAAATTTATTTATGGATGTTTTATTCAGAAAATTCCTGAAGTTTTTAGGAAATGTTAAAGATACATCTGAAAACACAAAATGCCATTGAAATAAAAGAAATCTCCTGGAGTTTTGGTTTAAAATTCCACTAAAACACAAAAAATGTCAGAAAATCTGAATATTGATATGAATTAAATCCGTTTTCCTCAGAGAAGAAAAGAGGAAAATCCTAACAAACAAGAACATTTGAGATCATCTGGGTTCCCTTTGGTTTTGTCACAGCGAATCTGTTTTTGCTAAACATTCTTGAAAGTTCTGACATCAGACAGCTCAGTCGTTGAACTGACAGGACACTGCTTTTCAGGACCACGGATAGAATTCAGAGGCGATTGATTGTACGGACCAGAATCAGGAACTCAGCGTACAGATAACAGGAAGCAGCAAATACCAGGTGGACGATAATAATAGACACTCCTTACAAGAAATACAGTCAAAGTCGATGCAGAATCTGAGGTGATGTCAGGTCCAGAGTTTCTTTGTTGTTTAACTGTGGAAGCTCTTATGAACTCTTTTGTGGTCCAGTTCAGAGAAGCTCCAGAACCAAGAGATGGCGGAGCCGAGTATTACAGGAGGACAAAAGTCAGACTGCAGAGAATCATGAGTGCCAGAGGTTTAAAATGTCTCATCAGTCATGAAAGCTCCTCTGCGTTTTTAAGAAGGGATTCTTGCTGGACCTGTGGACAAGCACTCCTGTCAGTGTGTTCCTCTGTAGACGGTCGGAAGCCAAAAAGCATCTTCAAAAACATCTCATCTCTGTAGGTGACCTCCAAAGTGCTGCTCTCTCACCTGCTTAAGCTCCCAGCCCTTCTCCATCAAAGGCAGGTTTAAATCCTTCCAAACGGGTTTCCATCCTGTGTAGTGGTTAGCCCACTCCCCTCACAGTGAGAAGGCACGGTTCAAACTCCAGCTGGCTCTTTTCTATCAGTTTGCATGTCCTCCTCATTCATGTGTGCCTTTTTTCTGGGCATCCCGACGTCCTTAAAGTCCAATAACACGCGTCACAGGTTAATTGGTATCTCTGGATTGTCCCTACGTCTCTTGTCTGCATCAAAGAACTGGAGCGGATGAACTTCCAGCTCCAACCAAATGAAGTCAATTCAGTCGCAATATTTTTCCGATATGGACTCCATGTAGGAGCCAGACTTCGTCAGTAAGCAGGGATTGATCCAAGTTGCTCTGAGCCGATTTTTTGAAGCCAACCACTCTCACCAATCAGGAGTGAGCTTGTTGGAAGGCCACACCCCTACCACTTAAAGCGGGTTCTGGAGAATCTGTCAATCAAGCGTTTTGAATGTTGGACATGGAGCAGGAAGCCCCACTTACCTCTTATTGAGGCATCTGATTGGTCAGCTTATAACTTGATAGTAAAAAATAAATACATCATGAAACAATTCAAGAAGATGTTAAAAAAAAAAAGGTATCAGAGCCAGAGTGGTGCTTCTGACCAATGGAATGACTAACAGCTGTTCATTTCTTCATAGAAGTCTATGGAACTTTCTGTTTGGAGAAACCTTCTGCTTGGAACGCCAGGGGGAGGGGTCACTCAGTCCAGTCTCATATACAGTTGATAATTGGGTGTAAATTTGTGTATGTGTGTGTAATTGTGTAGCTCTGTAACAGACCCTGCCGTTGCCCAACAGTAGCAGGTTCCAGCAACCCCATAATCTTAAAAGGGACTCACCAGGCTCAGAAGATGGATTTGAAAAGCTGATATACTTCAGAAACCTGAGAGTTCATGCTTCTTAAGGTTTTCCAATCACAAACAGTTCTAGATACTGCTGAGTATCTAAAAAGAAATAACTCATCAACAAAGCAGTTTTCCATCAAATGTAACTTTATACTAAAATATGATCACAAAGAAACTCCACGAATGGAAAAAATAACCCAAGCCTGTGTTTCAGCAAAAAAAAAAAAAACTGCATCCACTGCTGATGTTGGTAACAAAAGCACTTTAGCTTCTTTGTAAATCCATGAAAGCCAAGATAATTCTAAGCAGCACAGCAGACGCACGTGTACATTACATCTCAAATGTATTTAGCATTTTGAAATCATAATCCAAAAACCTTAATCTTTCCATCACAGAGCTTTTACACTTACAGCCTCTGAATGAAGGTCCAACGCAACTAAAACACACAAGTCTAAATGTATGTGAACGCATTTTTCCACAGGCTGTAGAAATGTCTGCTTCATATGAAGTTAGGACTGCAACACAAAGAGGAATCATTTATTGGTTAACTTGACACCACAAAAATACATATTATGAAACATAAATAAGAGCGGTAACAAGGGATTTGAGGAGATGTGAAGATGTACATCACACTTACTTTGTGATCTGGAGCAGTGGGGAGTAAAGAAAGAAAAGGGAACGAAAGAGAAATGGCATTTATTTGCTTATATAGCCGGTGGGTTCCTCTGAGAGGTAGAAGCTCTTTTCAAAGGAGGGCTGGCCATGGTAAGCCAGGCTGCGAGTCCGCTGGGAGCTTCCGCTTAAAGTGCTGCTTCCTCTTATCGTTGTTTACTGTGGAGAGCTGAGTGTTACTGAGAAAGTGTTGGAAAGTTTCCATCCCGCCACCAATTCTTTCCACCTTGTGTCTCTTAAGGGACCGAAAGGCTTCTTTTGGCTTGATTGAAGAGATAATAAAGAGGAAAAACCCCACGGAGCATCTTCAGCTGGATGTGAAATAAAGAAACTTGTTTAAACCTGAGGGGAAAGATTGATTTGAGCTTTTATGATTTCACATCATGCAGTGTTTCTCAGAGAGTTTCCTTGTGTTTTATGAAGGAAACTGGCAAATATTTACACTCTCAGGGAGTTTCTTATTAGAGGAGATCTGTGGGGCACATCTGGACTCACCCGGCTGAAACATCTGCTCGTGTTCGACTTCAGCAGAACTTCCAGCAGAATCTTCTCCTTCAAGAGATGTGGGGATTGCTTATAGGGATACACCAATCCGATTATGTGAACATATTGACCATAATCGGATGTCGAATCCCGATCACCTGAACTGAATATTTCTTTCAATAATATTTTTGATCAGCCCTAAATACTGTAGTTAGATGGATGGGTTAGTGTTGCAACAGAATGTAGCTCAAATCTGTATTTTTTCTCCTGCATCTGCTTACTTCTCAGCAATTTGACATTTAAGAGGCACCAACCTCCCTCCGGTCACATTTTGGTGAATCTTGCAAATCCACAAATGTAAAAGTTTGACTCAGGCAAAAGAAGAGATGGAAGCAGTGGCAGCGCAGAACAAGACAAAGTCAAATAAAAAAGAGCTGGACATCGTCTGGGAGCAGATGATTTATGGCTGAATTAGACCTTCTTATCCAATTATTGGGCGTTAATGAATTCTGGAGGCAGAGCAGCGGCTGCACAGACATGACACTTTCAAAGAGAAAAACAGCAGCGCTCATTCTTCTTCTGGAGTAAATGACACAGACACAGAACTAATGATTTATCTCTGTACGTCTGACAGAAGCATATTAAGGCCCTGCAGCACACACTTAAACAGACTCTCTGTTCATTAGTGCCTTATACAGGGACCATTATCTGCTGTTGGAGCCGGAAACAGAAACTCCTGGATAAAAATCACCTGCAGTCCAAATGAGGGGTCCTCGCTCTTGGCTTGATTAGAGTGAGTCATTGGACAGAGAAACACGCGTCCATTATCACATTAGTAAAGAGAGACTTATTGAGGTCATTATAAGCAATCAGAGCAAATGCCCAGACAAACCAATCCAGTTTTCTACAGAAAGAAAATGTTCAGGAGAAAATGTAGGAGTTCGGCCTTGGGCTCTTAGAGAAGACTCACTCAGGCAGTTACATCCGTCACGATGCATGAGGTGCTGGAGTCTGATGTCTGAGCGCTGGCAGCGGATGAGCCACGAATGAACGGCACGTGGTGTAAATGGGCTGCTTGAGTTCTCTCCAGTTTACAATTAGCCTTTATTCTGAGGACGGTGGACTAATCAGTGAAGTTCTACCAGTCCTTCCATCAGACTAACGCTTGTGTCTCACTGGACTAGCCTCAGTGGTCCCACATATCTTAGGTTTAGAAAAACATCCTTTGGAATGACTTGAGAAGTCTGTTAGCCATGCTCATTTTTTGAGAGCTGTTGAATCGCTGCCTCGTTAAAATGCAAAAGGCTTACACCCATGTGCTGTTGTTCTTTTCACCAAAGATCTTTAAAACCCAATGAGAGAATCCAAGAACAGTCGGATTAAACCGCCTGAAGGGATCCTGACAACGTAAAGATGAGCATCAGTTGGTAAAACTGATCATTTCAAGGTGACACTTGATTGATCTTTTGTCCCTAAACTCTTCTTTAACCCAAGCTCCTGCACATTGCTTGTCATTTACATTAAAGAAATTTACAACCTAATAGAGGACCCGATATGAAATATGTATAAACAGTAAAAACAAATAAATAACAGCTGTGCAGCACACAGCATACGTGTTTTTTGCCGTGTTTGTGGACCATCACGCAGCCGGTTCTGTGTGTCTGTGAACAGAGTATTTTTACTCGCTCACTGAAAGCCTTACAACCTTTTACGGCCATATTCTGAGGGCGATGTTGTCCCTTGTTTCGATGTCCCAGTGGGGGGGGTCAGGCTCAGACCATCACTTTTTTCCCTGCCTCTCATTATGGGCTGGTGTTGGTGCGCTACCGTGATCTGCCTTTCTGTGTGCGACTTTACTCAACGAGCTGTAACCGAGGCTTTTGTCCCAGACTTTGTTAAACGATGTCGTAGGTTTTTTCTTCTTCCGGGGGCTCTGTCTGTTTTAACCACCGTACAGAAGCCACTGACCTGTTTTCTGTGTCTGCATAATGGTAACAGCTTTTTTAACATAAATTAGCTTCTACTGAATATCAGACGAGCTCAAATGGGAGCCAACGGTTTTCCCTCGGCGGCACAGAGAACCAACGTGACGATGTGTGACTTCTTATTGTTTCGCTCTCTGCTAGTTTTTCTGGGAAATCAGATAAACAAAACCAAATCATCTGTTGATGCAGATTTGCATCATCTTCCAAAATAAACATTTATTTCAAAGGAAGTTCGGTCCCTCTGGATTTTTCTATGTAAACCAGTGCTTTTCATTGCATGTTTATGCTTCATAGATAACATTCATATGGTGTGTTAAATGGTAAAATGGTCAAAGTGCATATTTGAATCAGGAAAATCACAATCATAGTTGAAAAGTATAAACTTCTCAGAAAGCCAAGTCATACTCTGGGCATGGTTGAATAATTTATTGAATTCAAAGAATTGTCTCTTGTTTTATTGACTGGCTTCCACGAGTTTTGAAGGTTTTTCATCAACCTGCTGTCACTTTCTTCAGCTGGTATTTAATTGTCAATAATTGTTGGACCCTAACCTTTACTGGGGGGCAAACACACCTGACTGTTAATCTGGTAAAGGCTGTTCCAGAGGTAGAACTTTTCACAGCTGTAAAAATAATAAAACTACCCCGCTTTAAGAGCTACCTCCACTTTAAGGTTTTGAAAGTTTCACGTTTTGAAAGAACAGTGGTTATTTCTGTTGTAAATTTCCATTGCAGTGAATGGAGACGGACCTGTTTAAGCAAAAACATACTCTATGGTTATTAGGGACGGGTACCAAAACTGTGAGCCAAGTTGGAACCAATCCCATTGTATAGAAAACTACCAGTATAAAACTTCTATTCAGTCGTGGGCAGGCTCAGATAGGAATAGGTCAGTCAAACTATAAAGGTAAGGGAAGTGAAAGGGTGTCTGTGCTTCACAACAAAAGACTCTGATCCAGCTGTGTTGGACATTCAGGAAAGCGCTACGGGGTTTCATGAACGCCAGACCAGCCCCGGACAAGCAGGGAGCAGCAGGGAGGGGCTTCTTCCTCTTCTGTGTTTCTACTGTGTACTAGCACATTATCTGTCACCCACAGTTTGTAGAGGTGTGGAACAAAAATGTTGAAGTGAACCTCCAGGCTTTTTCTTTCACAGCTCGATTCCAAAATGTAAACAACTTGGCGTGATACAATTCCTGCCAGACACAAACTCCAATTATTAATTACTTCTTCATGACCATGTTCACAACGGCTGTCACTTCCATGTTTTGAAAAGGACGCCATCCATACATCACTACCAAGTCCAAGTCCCTGATTGGTTAAAGTTCAGCTGGTTGAACTTTCGTCCCACTTAAATTTTTTTTCCAAAAATCTTCTTTGATTATAAAGTAAGGCTGCAACAAATGATTTTTGCATCGCTGTGAGGGTTTGTACCAGAACCGGGCCATGCTGGGAAAATGGGTCAGTGAAGGAGCAGTAGGAGCTGAAAATGTCTTCCAGAGCATTTCAGGTGAAGACTAACCCCTTCTGTCAGGAAAGAAATGCCCCAAAAGGTGAAGAACTCTCTTAAGTATTGGATTGTCCTCTCTCTTTTTTTTTAATGGAGGGGGTGGGCGAACTAATAGTCAGATCATAATAAGAAATAAGGATCTACCTTTCTGAGTGGGTTAGAAGCCAAAAACCTCATGAATTAGTAATGAGGGTTTCTAGACGTGAGCTACACAGCAGCTCAATCCAAACTTCTCCATCAGGTTTTAGGACAAATTCCTTTAGCTTTATCACCACACAGTGACTCGACAAATGTTTAATCTGAATTAAAAAAAAAAAATGGAGTAGCCATGTGGAATCTGTGCATTATGAATGAAATACGGGCGCACCAGAAGATAAAAAAAAAAATCAATTTTTCTTCAATGACAGCTGTTTTATGTGGCGCCCTTTTCTATTCCAACTCAGATCCAGCCGTGCAAATACATTAGAGGTGAGGACTATCCTATTTAAACCTATATGATTCCCTTTACAGCTCAAAGTGAAGGATCTATCTATCTATCTATCTATCTATCTATCTATCTATCTATCTATCTATCTATCTATCTATCTATCTATCTATCTATCTATCTATCTATCTATCTATCTCTATCTAGGATGGATACGGTGTGGATGGTGTTGGCTGTCAAACCTCATCTTTGTAATTATGGCCTGCAGGCCATATTTATGCTTCTCTTTTCTCACATCCCATCTTTCTCACTGTTATCAGTGCTGCTCTCTCCCTCTGCTCCACGAAGCAATAAAAAAAAGAAGGAACGTGGGCGTCAATTGCTGCTTCACGTTGCTGCTCGGCTGACAGGCAAGAGAGGAAGAAAGGGAAGCGAGGAGGAGGAGGAGGACGGAGTGAGACAGAAGGAGAGGGGATGAGATGGCGTATGGGAGCAGGAGGGAAAACAGCATTTTGTGTCTGCATGACGGAGAGGATGGAGAGCCGAATGTGCTCCATGTGCACTTAGCTGTATATATTTATGTATACAGTTTGTGTGCTCTTTGCACCCCGTATATGTGCACACAGGCCTCTGAATGCATTTGCTGGGTTATATGGGAAGCAAAAGCCCGGCAGAGTCAAAGGAGGCGTGTTTCTATAGCGAGATGGAGGAGGCTCTGACCTAGATACTAAAAGCATAGTTCACACAAAGGAAATGAGGCTCTTAAGCTCAATGATCTGCTGAAGTGCAGCTACTTGGCTACCTTGGAGAGATTTAATGACCCAAGATAATACAGTTGAAAGAAGAAGTGAGGAAGATATGTTCATTTGCAGAAAATGCTCCGCAACTTCAACGCACCGTCTTGAGGAGTTGGACTAAAAAATGTGGGATGAAGAGCCCTGCATTTCCGATTAACATAAATGCAGGGCTTGATGTCATTTGACGCCTCATTTAGGACTCAGTCCTGAGGTTTGTTTAAGTGCAGCAGTTCAATAACCGAGCCATTATCCCTGCAGATGGGTGTAACCCATCACAGCTCGGGGTGAAGCCTGCAAATGAAACATTACAGAAAGGACATGCTTGTTTTACATTATGTTACTGCACGTCTGAAACATTTTATTGCTGTAAACACCTAAAGAAGCCAAAGCGAAGCTTAAAGTCCAGCCAAGTGAAGTTATTTAACTACATGATTACACTCTATAACACCTTATGGAAAAAAACAAACACTCAGAGAAAACGAAAAACTTCATTCAAAGGTTTGCAGTTTGGAGGAAACCAGAGTTTACCACAAAAACTGGGTATCGAAAAACTGTGCCAACTTGGTACCGTTACCAAAGTATTTGGTACGACTGGTACCGTACAAAAACACCGATTTGGCTGCTTCATGTTTGTGCTTCATTGCAGACATGCCAGTATTCCTGTAAGGCAACGTGAGGGAAAGTTTTTTCTTGTTTTGCTGTGTGCTGCTCGCTCTGCACTGTTTCATGTTTTGTGGTGCACACTGCAGGAACCACTGCAAGTGAAAAGACCTGCATCCTTATCTCCACCGGCAGCTTTTATTTACCAGAAGTGTTTCCTCAGTGACCTCTTCTTGCTTCTTGATGTGTTTCTGTCTTGCAGTGAAGGTGGTGAAGGTGTGAAGCAGGTGAAGGAAAGACAGAGCTGTGCTGAGAGCAGAGAGGTCAACTGTTAACTTTTTAACCAGAACAAACTTTGGAAATTGGGTGAAGAGAAGATGAGACAACACTGAGAGTTGTTTGAACCCGTTTTTATGCAGGTTGTATGAACCAGATACAAGGTAATCAGTTATATGTATTAACGTACATTCTCTGATCATTCTCATGGTCTGGGTTATGCTTTCTGACTGTCAACAGACAGAATTTAGTCATCTGTGAGATGTGGTGGTGGGGATATGATGATATGGGCCTTTGTGAGGTAAGACCAGTTTAGACTCATTTCAATTATTTAGCATAAATGATTGGACAGAACTTGGGGATTTGGGGATTCCTGAAGAATGCTTAAACCCTTTCACGTTGGAGTTGTAGCTCCAGTGTTTAACCCATTAACAACATTTCAAAGCATTCTGATGCAGAGAAAAGCAGCGTTACGTAGAGTGCTGGACAATGTTGCATACCTTACATAATCGTTGCATAGTGTTGCAAACTGTCTGCTATTCTCCACAATCTGCACAAAGCCCCTTCTCTATGTGTCGGAATCCACCGTTAACTGCATCAATGGACAAAGAGTTTCATTAGCTCAAAGAGCGTGTTTGTTATTTTGCCATCACCAGTGTGGCAGACAGAGGGCCACTAACTAATTTCACCTGTGCACACTCCCTGCTTCGTCAGCAGAGGGCTGATAAAAGCCCTTCCCCTCACTGTCAGAGTACAGAATCAGCCTGCGTCCAGCGTCACCTGGCTGCTCCTAGGTGGACCGGCTGAGCGCAGCCCCAGGCTTTATTACTGAGGGTAGCTGCAAATGCCCCTCAGCAATGGTAATGAGTGCCCTGATTGCAGTATCAGGCGCTGATTGGCTGCGTTTCGGCCCTCACCATAACCGGATCACAGGCAGTTTTTGCTGCTCATGCCACTCCTGTCAGTCGTCCTCCTAAGCTGCGGGTGCATTGGACTTTGGAACCACCTCATCGTGTCTCCCTGACTCGCCAGACGCCACCAGAGTCTATCGTTTTCCCATGACGGACGGGCGTCAGCTGCCGCCGGTCTGTGCCATTGGGTGAGGCCCACAGGCATCAGGACTTTGTGCAGTGTCTGGGAATGCGCACTACAGCTGCTGGGGTGGTATGACCTATCCATTACTCAAGGTGTAACTGGTGTTTGTTTCCTTTAGTTTAGGTATTCTAAAAACCTTTTTGTATCATAGATTTGCATATTTTCCTGAAGTACTTTGCTAGGTTTCATGTGTCGGAGCGTCCTGCCCTTCTTTGATTTTTAGTCGTCTGGTGGCGTCACTCAGCAGCAATTGGGGAAACCATAATGCCACACCAACAACAGTAAAGGGTAAACAAAGTGAACTGGCTTCACTGGGCCTGCACCTTGTCAAAGGACACCTTAGCATTTAATCAACTTTTTTTAAACAACGATGTAAATGATGCTCCCTAAGGAAATAAATGAGTCAAGTAGACGTTCTGATTTGGTGGTGACAAAAACTCCTCCCCCATAAACAGAAAAGAACAAAAACCTACAGCTAAGGACGTTTTTGCTTCAAGGCCTTTCAGCTGAACGCAACAAAACTGAATGTGAACAAAACGAGAGCAGAGAAACTGCTGAGTCACTTTTTGTGAAGGTATGCGTGTTTGTCTGAGGATGGAGAATTTATGTGAGAGTCATGATTGCAGCCTCTTTGTGCACCCCCCTCCCTCCCTCCCCATCCCACAGAGCTTCCATGAAACCCACTTTATGTGAAGATTGATACAAGCCAATGATTTTCTTATTGATGGGAATCATAACTCGGTGAAAGCTGGCAGGCCTGGTGTGTGAATACGCAGCGCGACTCTATGAATTTTTCATACTTAGCTGCTCCTCTTCATCTGTCATTTCTACGATGCAGGCAGTGGCACAACATTTTATGTCATATTTCATCAAAAAGGTTGCATTTTCTTTCTTTTTTTGATCAACTCTTTGAGCAAACGGTCTGCCAGACTAAAGAGCTTCATTGTCAGGCAGCAAACCTTGTTTTTTTAGACGATGTTGTGCAACCAACTTTCAGTTCTGACTCAATCCTCTCTGTTTCCATTGATTGCTTAAAAGTCTTCAATCATGTCTGTAAACAACCAGTGGAGCATGAAGAAGAGCGCAGAACATGAAAACCCACCTGCATCACCCCATTAGGGGGAGGAGCCAATAGAAAATTCATGCAAACTCTACCGACCTTGGTAAGCTTCCAAATTTAGCATTTCTACCATTTATTTGTTGACATCTACTGATGCGTCATTCCTTAATGGATTTGATTGTTTTACAATTGATGTATAAAATAAACCAAATATTATTCAAATGAATCAGAAAACATTGAAAGAAAAGTACCACAAACTTCTGTGTTATGACACAATATTAACAAAGAAACCAGGCGATCAGTATTAAAAGCTCATTCCACACATAAAAGGAGAAACTGTCGTCTGGAAACTTAGGAGTTACCAAAACTGTTTTCATTTCTGTTACAAAAAAGGGCTTTTTTTTCTTTTTTTGCCTCCGTTTTAATTCCTTTTTAGACTTTTAAAAATCTTTGCCAAACATTTATGACATTTTCTAAAACTGCACTGAAAGTATAGCAGAAGTTGAAAACATGAAAAAGGTAACATTTGAAGAAAATAAGGCTTTTTATAGCTTCACAGTTTACTGTGTTTTCATCATCGAGCAACTACAAAAAAACAACGGTTCACCAGAATAGATTCACACTTTTAAACTATTTTTTTCCAGACTAGAAGCAAAGTGTGAAGCTTCAGTGTCGTGAAACTCTTCGTGCTGCATCAAATCAGCTGTGAAGGTTCTGGGGTGCATGGGGGCTCTCGTGAGTGGTTTATTATTGGTGTGTGAGTGAGAGAGGTTTAATTAAAAACAGGATTTATATCAACAACAGGAAACGTCTTTGAGCCTCCCTCTTTGTTGGAAAAGGTTTGTTGATCCAATTGTTTCTGGAACAGGCTTTGGCTGGTTAGCTAGGAGTTTGTAGTGACAGTGTAGCACCGGAACTGGGGGTCTGCAAACTGAGGGTCCAAAGCCTCATGCGGTTCTTCATCCCGCCAACGTTGCTCCTTGGCCTGTCATGGCTGTGGCCATATTCAGCTTGGTTTTCCTTTTGTGCTTCATTTCCTGTATCAGAGTAGGATCTCTTTTTTGTGTGTCTGTCTCTGGTTATGTTCAGGTGTGGTGCTGGAAAAGGGCGTGGCTCCCATTGGACCAAGCTGATGGAGGCAACCGTTAAAAGCACAGAGTGGACCTCCACACCTCGAGACGGGAGCTTTGCTGCAACCTGGCTCCACTGCATATGACTCCATTCATATAGTCTGTGTTGCACTTTGTAGTTCTCTGTCGGGTTTTGTGTTCACTCTATGTCGTGTTTTGTGTTTTGATGAACTGCCATTGACTTTCACGTGTTTTCTCCTGTCTGTTAGCCCAGGGAGGTCAGTGTTTGTCATTGTTTTCCCTTTTTCTTTTGCAGGTAAAATCTCTTGTTGTTGTTTATCAATTTGTCAATAAATGACTTTAAATACAGAGCCAGACTTTTGGTGCGTTTGTTGTCACTTCTATGTTTTGCTCCTCTAGGGCCCCTAAACACAAAAAGGGGCGTGCCAGCGTGTTAAATAGATGATAAAGTAAATGGTCAATGGCGTATACTTATGTAGCGCTTCTCTACCTTTCCTCGAAAGCGCTTTACAGTCACAAACCCAGTCACCCATTCACACACTGATGGCGGCTCCGCTGCCGAACACTGGCGCCAACATTCCACCAGAGGCAAGGTGGGGTTCAGTGTTTTTCCCAAGGACCCTTTGAAAAAGGGGAATCAAACTTGCAACTTTATGATCAGAGGTCGACCACCCTACAAACTGAATAATTGTTTTGTCAATTTGATTGTTTTTTAATATGTTTTGTCGGTTAGGTTTTTAAGGTGCCTCATAACAAAATGATGGTTTTAATCTACTGTCAGGGGTTTATTCTTAGAATAATGTGAAAGCCCACGTTCTTGATTTTTCTGCTGCACAGTGGAGCTGCTGTTCAGAGGAAAAGCTCTTCATGTCCATAATTGCATTTAGATGTATAGATTTTTTAAAAAAATGGGATTCTGCACCATTGTTTTTATGGTGGGTATTAATAGTAAGAGGAGAAGACGAAGGAGCACCAAAGAGATGAAGATAGAAAACGTCATGAAAAAAAAAAGAACATATATATTTAAAACATAAATTCAATAAATAAATAAAATACAACAAAAAAAATACTAAAAAAAAAAGTGGTTTATACAAATATACACCGTAGCTGTCCGAAGACTGCATCACCCCTCTTTGGAAGAGTAAAACACAAAATGCCTTCAGCTCTTATCTGTTTGCTCATTTGTTGGACAGAACACGTAAAAAAAAAATGCATGTGTGAGGAGCGGGGAATCCGCGGTACGTGTGTGTGGAACCGTGGCTACAGATGCGTAGTGATTTGTGGCGCTCCTCATTTGTTCCAAACATGAATGAAACTTTTTAAATGATATAGAATTCCATCTGTGATATTTCTAGAGCGTGCCTTGAGGGCGGCTGGGCACTGCGTTGGCGACCCCTGAGCTCGACTATGTGGAAGGCCGACAAAAGGTTAAAACAATCACAAAAACCAGGGTTGGTGCGTCATCATGGCAGACGTCATGATTGCAGACTCAAACAGGGGGGGGGGGGTTCCAGACTGTAGAAAAAAAACATCATGAGGACAAATGTGAAACAAACGTAACTTAACAAAGCTTAGAGGACAGGAAGCAAGTGTGCTAACATCTGACATCCTGAAGGCTCCAAAATAAAAAGCCTGTATTGCATCAGCTGGAATTACCCAGAGTGCACTGACCTTTCCCTCATTACCGCATCGCTGTGGTTTGTTTGCAGGAACATGAAAAAAGGGGAGAGGGTGATCTTCCCTGACCTGATTCTCAGGTCATGACCCTCACAGTGGTTGTGTCTGAATTCCTTCCCTACTCACTCTATAGTGCGTTCGCCATTTTCTAGAGCTGTCCCAATCCACAAATCTAAAATCCAGTACCCTAGAAATTTCCCAGAAGTCTCTGTGAAAAACCAGTGTGCATCGATGCTCACTAGATCTGCAAATATGGACCACAATGCATTGCGTCGGGAAGATATTTTTTACCACAAAAATGTGTTTAAATGTTGTTGTTTTTTAAACCATCAACATTGTTATCTTCAGAACACAGCGGATTTATAAATAATTGTTGCAAAATGCTAAATTGATTTCAAGTTTATGAAATCGATGACGTCATATCCGCCGTTAAAAAAAAAAAAAAGTAAGTGAGCACTGATGTCAGAATTGCAAAGTCCTACACTACATGGTTTCTAGTAGTAGGGGTTAGGGTGGGAACTCAGACACTTTTAGTCTATAATCTCTCTTTTCAGTCAGCGTTTGTCTGTTAAAAACTTATCAACTCCCCTCAACAGTAAAAGTTAGAACATGAGTGAAAAAAATAGAGTTTTCTGGTGGAGCTCTGCTTCAGTCCAGCAGCTCCACCAGTTTGAGGTGGAGTCCCTTATGTGCTTCACCTGAGAGCGACCAGATCAATGCAGCTTTACCTGCTTTTCAAGAATCAGCAACACCTCCAGAGAGCAGATGAGGGAGGGGTTTGTGCCCTTTGGTTTGGTTTCTGTTCTGTTTTCAGGGGTGTTTTTTTTGTGCTGCCACTGTCTCACCTGCTTCCATTTGATAGTCACCCACAGCTGTCCTCACTCCAGTGAATCATCTACAGTTTATTTAACCATCTGGTTCTCCCTTCATCACTTTTTCCTTCCTTGGGTCACAGTTTATTCATGTTTGAGTTTGTTCATTTGTATCCATTTCAAGTTTCTGCTATGGTTTGGGTTGTCCTTGATGGATAAGATCTTGTTCAGTGAGCTCCTCTCCATCACTGCTTCAAACGGTTCTAGTTTGCAGCCAATGACAGAACCCGCCTTCCTGATCAGCTTGTTCACTCTGTTGACGTCACTGACTGCAACATTATAGGAAAAAGGTCAACATTTTGGGCTTTTTGTGTTGCAACACTGTCCGTACGATCTTGGAAGCAACAGTGTTGTCAGCCACTTTACTTTGTGTCTGTTTTGCTGCAAAGTTTATTGGAACCGGAGGAAACAGAAAATGTTTTTTTTCTTTCACTCGAGTGAAGTACTGGTTTAATCGTCATGCTGAACATGAAGTTTGGGCTTCCTGGTACAAAACATTAACTATGTTGTCACCTCGACCTAAGAAGTGGGAACAGTCACACACCAACAATACCAGGATGCTGTACTTCCAGTGTTGGGCAGGAACATCACAAAACAGGAAGTGAAAACCCATCAATGACTGCAATCACATCAACAGGAGGATGAATCTGAGCGCTTAGTTTACAAAGACAGAGACTCCCCTTCCTTTACACTTTGACTGGATAACAGACGATAACAACCACATTCCCGGCGCTCAAACGTTCCCAGCTCGGCAGATCACACATCTGAAGATCCATTTCTGTTTGTTAAGCCTCTCTGTCAATGAGCCGTCACCCTGCACGCCAGCAGCTCTTGTTAAACAATGCAGGCGGTGAAGAGCCAAGCTAAGAAATCATTAGAGCAAACAGGCTGGATCAAAGGTTCTGCTGAAGCTATACGCAAAGTGATTTGCCATCACTTCCTGTCAAACAGCCGTTTTCACTTCGACGGAGGACTGAGGGAGTCTGAACTGAAGTGTGTGCTGCAGATTTCAGTCAATGATCGGCTTCTGCTGGGAATATTCACTTCTCCATAAATATGTATTCTGAACACGAGTATTAGTCTGACTAGAGAGGAACAAACACCTCTTGTTCAAGTCCTTTTAAACTCTAAGTGTTGTGTTACAAATGAACGGTCAGAACGAACTCAGGCACATTTAGGGGCACAGGACTCGTCTAAAACATCAACATCAAGGGCAACACTTTGACCTCCTCCGTAAGGTTTGTTGGTTAGCCCCAATGAGCTATGATTGTGCTTCCTATTGAAAAACAACTGGGTCAGCTTCTCCAGCTCATTACTATGTGGCTTATTGAATAGAAAAGTTTGTCCCCATCGAATTTAAAAACAGTCAAATGTGTTTTAAGGTTAAACTAGTATCTCAGTTGATAACTGAGGTTGGGGTTTCCCCAAACTCTGCAGCGTTGGGCGTGACTTTTGACTTGACACGTGACTCTAAGTCTCACCCAAACATCAGCCTTGTTGGCCGTTTCCCAACAACCATCCAGCGTTTTTGTCTTGGAAATTTTCTTGTTTCTGAAAAGTTTAAAGTTCAAAGTTGCTGTAGTTGGAAAACCTGGCCTAATAGGTCAGTCTAAACCATTGTGTCACATGACCTTTTTCAGTAAAGCTACCAAAAGGATAATCTGGATCTAGACTTACCTGCATCCCTCTGTGAATGGCTATCAGTAAATACCAGAGGAATGACAAACTATTTTAACAAGGACAGATCTCAGAAATGCAAGGAAAGATTTGTACGTATCATAGAGAGAAATTTGCACACAATAAGTCCAAAATCTGTGGCGGTTAGGCTCTGGGTAAATGATGTCAACCCAACCAATGACGCGGTTGGTTGGGTTGTACTCTGACCTTTGATTCTAGACGCTGATGGTGGTTAGAGGCCAGACCATTCCAAAGCATCGCAATCACAATCAAATGGAGAAGAAAGGCGGGGTTATTTACCTATTGGTTCAAAGTCCTAGTCCTAGTTAAGTCCTAGTTCATATTGATGAGCAGACTGACGTTAACCCAGCGTACCTATTACACATGATTGTGTAATATGCTGAAAAATATCTGTAAAAAAAGACAAGCTGGAGTTGTGCTAGAGCTAGATCAATGGGTGTCAAGCGTTGCCACTAAAACTGATTTAAGGTAAATCCTCAGAGCAAAGAGTGAAAAAAATGCTCAAAAATATCTCAGACTACTAAGGGTTGAATCTGCTGCTCATCCAGAACGTTGCTATCAAATCTGGAAGCAGAACCAGGAGAACTGATCACATCTGTTTTTGAGTCCTGACACCGTTAAACTGACGTTAAAGTATTGCAGCAAATACATTAATCAAAGTCAGTGATGTGAGTCCTACGCCACTATTAAGCTTTCCAGTGTAGGAAAATGCAGTTTTTATAGTTTAGAAGTAGACTTTTTTTCTGTTTTTTATGTAAACAGAACAAGCATCTTCACTTAAAGTTGGGCAAATCTTTTTAAATGTTACCAAGTTTAGCTGATCGGGAGAAAGCGGGAAATCAGACCAACGACTTCGTTATGAATGAGCAGAGCAGACTAGAACACATCAGAGCTCGTGGTTAAATTAGTCAAGTGACAACTCGCTTGCGCATGACGGGCACATGTATCTGATTCCATTCCTGCACTTTTGAAGAACAAATTATCGCAGTAATGGAAAGAGGCGTTCCTCGACCTTCCTCTGCAGGCTAATTTGTCTTTGACGGCGTCTTTCAGGAAAAGTTTCTGGAGTTTGTGATGTGTACTTCCTCCTTTTCCTGCGCCCTCGGTCTCTTCCTGTACCTCCTGTGTTGGATGGAGTCACATGATCAGCCTCACACCTTGTATTTCATGTGTGATTTGTCGTGTTGTCAACATAAAGTGACAGAGCTGCAGCAAAAAAAAAAGATATGGAAACTACTGGAAACGTGAGTGCAGCTGAAACTAAAGTCTGGATTAAACCATTATTTGTATGTTTGCAGTCTGAACGTGACCTTCACCAACAATAATACATTTATAGTGTTGTGTTTTTGTTTGTGATGATCTGTAATTACTCTCTGCTAGATTCTGCTAGGTTTTAAGCAGCAGCATTTGTAGCATGCTAACGCTAAAAGCTTCTTTTTATTTTTTTTAACTTGCTGATAGTTTCTTTTTCTGTTTAGACACATAACAGAGCTCTTTGAGTATCATCAGACTTTGTTTCTGTAACAACAGCACTTGAACAAACTTCTCATTAGGGGCTTAAATACAGACAGTTTGAAGATTACAGCTGCAAATGCTTAAAGCTTTAGCCACAAAATGCCCCTAACGGGTGGATACAGGCCGTCTGAGGGCAAACCTGTACGGGGCACACAGGAGGTCAGCGGGAAACATCAAGGTCGAACCTGTAGAGAGAAAACGTTCATGCACATATGCTGCGGGCGACAGGTCATAGTGAACACCTAAACAACCTGCAAGGGTAAGGGTGTCAGTACCTTACTAACAACTAGAGCGTAGTTTAAGGACCTCATACCAGCATCACCTGTACATAACACACGTGCATGTACAAATACTTCATGATACATTTACCACACGCAGGACAATAGTACATTCCATTTTCATGACGTCCGTTGGCTGTGAGAGTCTCAAGGGAACTGCAAGACAAACCTGCGCTCCCCTTACAATGCGGCCGCTCCTCCCTCAGACTTGGCCTTGCTTCAGCTGCAAACTCTAACTTTGTACCCATAAAAAACAGCAAAGCTATTCTAAGGGACTGGGAAGCAGGTTTAACGCGGGACGATGACAAAAAATGAACCAAACTGGGGAAGAAGGTGCTTGAGGAACTCTTGTGTTCATGCGGGGAAAGCTCTGACTGTGAAAGAGCTGCTTTGGTCGCGATGCTTCATGAAGCTGCCGTGGCTGTTGGGGTCACATGAAGCATGAACGCTTTCTGTTCCAGAGAGAATTCTCAGATGAGAGGATCCTCAGAAGCGCTGGTAGAAAGGTTGGGAGATGACAAATTTAATAAGCACTTCAGCTCATAACGCTCTTCACACACGTCTGCGATGCTCTTTCACTCCACGGCGCTGCTCCAGATGTGACAGCTTGGCACAATGCTTCATTTATAAAGCCGTAGTGCTGCTATTTCTGGAAACCCTGCGCCATGTCTATGCGCATCTTTGAGTGGGGAGGATGAGGAGGAGAGAAACCCAAAGCTTGTGTCTCCTCTGCACAGGACGGGCCAGCCTTTCCTCCCTGCAGCAGAACACGCTGGTTAGGACATAATAAATGGATGCTAGACTACAAGTATGTCTTCAAAAGGCAAAATTAAGAGATATGAACTCGTCTCTGGATGACCTGCAAACGTCCTCCAGAGAGCAGCAGCAGGTGGAAGAAGCGCGGGGCAGAAGGATCTCTTGAACCCGCAGATGTTCTCGGGCTGCAGATATTCAGCTGGGAATATTTTAACAGCAGATGCATCATCTGACAACAGCGCTGACCGCATGTGTGTTTGCATGAGTCCTGCCTCAGCATATGCCTGAGAGTAATGGAGTACTCTGTGCATATAAACGCTGTTGTGTGCTTATAGCGGCCCACCTGCCGGGGAATGAACGAAGGGGGAGTAATGTTCTGGCTTCCCACAGTGACCCTTGTTAGATTGGAACAAATGATCTATTAAATGTGTGTATTTGTGTGTTTATGTGCACCCTTTGTCTCCAACTTTGTATGAAATCAGAGGGGGAGGGTTCACGGTTTGTGTGAATAAATTTGGATCTGGACATTTTTCAGTAGTTATAACATCTACATACATTACTGATTGCTTTATTTGACTATTTTTTATGTAATAAATAATTTAAAAATAGTAATAATACCTTATCAAAGTCAGAGATTTTATAATGACGATTGTCAATCGAGTTTCGGGCAGATAACTCGTAGCAGTGTTTCTTAGCTAATACCCTAGGGCGGTTCAGTCAATTAACTCACCTGCTCAGCGTCCTATTTAAGCCAGGTGCGCAGGCGTTCATTCTCTTTCTTACCTTCAGCGCTCATTCTTCGCCGTTCCCCGCACTCGCGGATCCGGCGGATCTCCTTTTCTTCGACGTCTTGCGGTATTCCCCCCGTCCTTCGGATGGATGATCCCCATTTCCTGATGTGGGCTTTCCGTTTTCGACGAACGCGCTGGGCGGCTAGCTGCGCCCAGCGCGTTCGTTTCGCCGCGGTCGCGTGCATCTGCAGGGGGTGCGCTTTTCGCGGTGTTCGGGTTGTCCGTGGGCCCGGATCTGGAGCTGTCCAGGTCTGTCGGCTGCCGTGGTCAGCCGGACTTCTACGGTGAGCGGCGTGCGGGGTTTCCTGTGTCGTTTTTTCTAGGCTAAGAATTGTTTGTTTACTTCCGTGTATGGTCGTGTTCTGGGACTCGTGGTCCGCTCATGATGCTCTTCTGATTCATTTTCTGCTGTTATTCTGCGTCGTCCGATTATTGTTTCGGGAGTTGTGGGGTCTTTTCTGTGGTTGTGATGGCTGGCGGTCCTCGTCTGGCCAGGTTTCTCATGCTGGCTGAATTATTTGTGGTTTTTGCATTTTCTTTGTTGCTGTTTTGTTCTTTAGGTGCTGAAGGTGACTCTTGACTATCTTTGATTAGATGCTGGCTTTATTATTATGGCGGTTCTTCTGTTTATTTTCTTCGTTGTTGTAGCTGCTGGTTAGTCTGAATGTGAATTGGTCTCTCTTGGACCCGTCTCTCCTCTGTGGACAAATTCCTTATGCTTGGTCTCTTTTGTGCAGCGTCTTTTGGCTCATTTTAATCACTCGTTCGTTGCCCCCGCACGTTCTGCA
Organism: Oryzias curvinotus; assembly: GCA_023969325.1. NCBI lineage: Eukaryota > Metazoa > Chordata > Actinopteri > Beloniformes > Adrianichthyidae > Oryzias > Oryzias curvinotus. The sequence continues at coordinate 824,469 of CM043718.1, read as the reverse complement.
TCTGGTTCTGCTTCGCCTGTTTTTCCCCGCTCTGTGTACCCCAGTGGGTCCTGCCCTGGCTGGGGACTTGCGTCGGCCGCATTAGTGAGTGTGTCAGTCTCGTCGCTGCCTTTTTTCTCGGCTGAACAGTTAATTTGTTATTTTCTCTCTGGTTTGGTCTGGAGGTTTGTGGGGGCTGTGTGATGGATTCTTCCGGGGCATCGTTTTCAAAGCCACCACTGAGGGTGGCCCCTACGAAGTGTTCAGGTTCACGTGACGTGATCTGGACCCGTTGACGCCTCACAGTTCATCTTTCTGGGCATCAGTGGCCTAGTTCCTCATGCGCCTTCAGGATTAGTATATATTTTCTTCGGCTGCCCATGCTGTCTCCGCGATTTTCTTCCGAGCACGATATAAGGCTGAGGATGTCTTATCGCTGAGGTTCTCCATGTTCTGCCTCTATGCCTCTCGGCGTCTCTTGGCATTCAGTTGGCGCTCAACACGTTTGTCGGTTTACCTTTCAGCTGCCGTGGCAGTCCTCATACTTTCAACTTTCTTAGCAGAAGCTCTGTAATGTATATTTGTAGGCGATGGGTCCCCTTCACTTTGCGAGTTATTGATGGTTTCTCAGTGGCCGAATTTCCTCTGTATCCCTGGTCTTTTGGATCTCTGTGGGGGGGGGGGGGGGGGGGGGTATTTTCAAATCTGGGTTCCACGTTGTCTATACTGTATGGTCCTCCACCCTTCCGGATTTATTTTTCTTCTATGGATCGGATGGTTCATGGCTGCTTGTCTCTCCCCATTATGTCATCTTTGGCTTTTGTGCAGCGTGTTGTTTATTCATTGTTTGGTTTGAATATGATTTGTCAATGATTGGGCCACCTGACATTTGCTGTGGCTTTGGTCCTATGGTCATCCGTTCATCTTGTGTTCTTGTTCTGGGTAGTTCCGTCCTGGGCCCCGTGTTCCTGTTCTGGATTTCGTGTCTTGCGTTTGTTCCTTCCCTCTCTATGCTTGACATAGTTATGTTATGATGACTGTCGTGTCTTCAGGCTCCCTCCACTTGTTCTTCTGAGGCTGTGCCTTCTGGTTTGGGGGAAAGGATTTCAGAGTGGTTTGTGTTTGTCCGGCCGCCAGAATCTACAGCTCTGATGATTTATAACGTGTCGTCCAGTTATTTCATCCTTGGAGATTATATTAAGGCTGTTTCAATAGTTAATGATAGTATTGTGTCATCGGTTGACTTGGTTAATGTTTAAATACCACCTTGAGCAATTTCTACCCTGACCGTAGGAAATATATCACTTGTGCTCTCAAGCTTAGTTCAAGAGTTAAATCTTGTGTCCACAAGTCAGTCTTCTATCTTCCTTGCTTAAGCAGATGACAGTCTGCTAGATGCTTCCCCATTTAGTGGCTTGTTATACTCCGCCTCTAAATGATTAAGGTTCAGTCTAGCAAAAATACTATCAAAACCTATGATCCCTCATGGCTCTCAAGTTCTCTTTTTATCAGTATCCAGATGCCCTTGGCTAATTACAATTTCAGAAGTCTGTACTTTGTTGTCCACCAATTTGAGGACCACTAATATCAAGTACAAAGCATCAAATCCAGCCAAGCTGCAATCCTTTGCTACGTGGGATGTTGACCTTCCTCATCTACAAATCTCCTTGGCTACTCTTCCCATCACCTACTCCTCGATGGCCTCCTGAAGGTGCGTCCCTCTGAAACTGTCAAAGGTTACTTTTCTTATCTATGGAATATATAAAAATTGGTGTTAAGATTTTGTGCAGGTTATATATTTCACTATTGGAATTTGTAATTATGATGGTTTCTAGGGTACGATAAATCCACAATGGGTCTTTACCTTAACTGTCTACTGAATTTCACTTTCTCAGATTTTTTCTTTAAAAGCACTGTTATTTCATTTATCTCAAGCATTTTGAAACTGATCAGTTTCTGGGTTATTTATATATTCTTGTCAAGTCTAATACTGCTTTGTTTTATCTATGCACCACATCCTGAGCCTGAGAACTCCTACGCCCCGATCGGCTTCTCCGTTTCCAGGAAGTGATGTCTCCCCTGCATTCCTTGATCTGGTGCTGCAACGATGACTGCTCGACGCACCTATTGCTGCACTGAAAGTGACGGGGTGGTGGACCTCCTCTGCTTTCCACTGACACTTCTGACTGAATTAATCAATCAATGTCAACAGCAGAATGAATGTAAATTCTTTGATTATAGATGTTAAAAGAAAATTATAGCCAGGTGGAAGCCTCAAAATTTAGGATGTTCTAAGTTGTATCATAGTATGCGCTGGAGCTGGAATTTGGTTCTTAAGCCAATTTTGTAGTATGCCAATGAAGCATAGTAATTATGGGCGTTGAAGCATAGTAATTATGGGCGTTGAACTCGTTCTTAATATTTGGATGGGATCTCAATTAAATGATGTTCCTTGAGCGCTTATAATTGGTATGCCAAATGGAAAAAATTATGGCTATTAAGCTCGTTCGTTGTACTGTCATTGGGAGCTTCGAAATAATGGATGGACTTAAGCTCGTGTATTTATAGTTGCCACAATGGAGAAGTTCTGGCCATCAAGCTTGTTCTTAGTTTAATAGAAGTTCGAATAATGGCTGTTCAGCATGTCATACTGCGCCATCGGAAGCTTTGGATTGGATGTTAAGTTAGTGTATCATACGGGTTGTTTGGCGGTTTAAATTATAGTTCTGCACAGCGTTTTTTTTGGGGGGAAGTGAGCTTACGTTCTAAGATCAGGTATGAGTAATTTTATGTTGGCTCCCCTTTTATTTCTTTCCCTCTCTCTTTCAGATAGTATGTTCCTCTAGTGGTTTCCACGAACGGGAGCGACCCTACGGTCAATGGTGCCGGGTCACACATAGCAGATCCACTAGATAGCATGTTCCCTTCGAGGCGCTGTACTTGAACGGGGGTGGCCCAAACGGTCAATGGTGCCGGGTCACACATAGCAGATCCAACAGATAGCATGTTCCCTTCGTGGCGCTGTACTCGAATGGGGGCGGCCCAAACGGTCAATGGTGCCGGGTCACACATAGCAGTCATACTGGGAAATGAAATGGAAATGGAATGCTGCCGAAAACACATCACATTTTATTACACACTGATTATACATACACATTTTTTCTTCTTCTGGATAATTTAGTGTTGGGGGTTTTGTTACCCGAAAGTTTTATGGAAATCTCTCATGGAATTGAACGGAGCCTTATGCCAAACCAAAAGATGTGAATGCCAACTAAAGTATGTGGAAAATGTCAAATAAATATTTCTTACTGCAAGAGTTGTCTGACTGAAATGACGATTTTAATCGTTTTTCGGGCAGATACTCGTAGCAGTGTTTCTTAGCTAATACCCTAGGGCGGTTCAGTCAATTAACTCACCTGCTAAGCGTCCTATTTAAGCCAGGTGCGCAGGCATTCATTCTCTCTCTTACCTTCAGCGCTCATTCTTCGCCCCGCCCTCCTCCCCGGCTTCCACCTGTGGGCTCCGTAAAGGGGGTTTTGTTACCCGAAAGTTTTATGGAAATCTCTCATGGAATTGAACGGAGCCTTATGCCAAACCAAAAGATGTGAATGCCAACTAAAGTATGTGGAAAATGTCAAATAAATATTTCTTACTGCAAGAGTTGTCTGACTGAAATGTTATGTGGTTTATTAATAAATGTAATCAAAGTAAACTTTAAGTAAACCACCTCGTGTCCATTTCTGATCATAACGATGTTGCAGTTCCTTAAACGAGGTTTATTCTGCTTTGGTTTCAAAGACTACCAGAGGCTCCAGAGCCTCATGTGTCTCTTTTACTCCTCCATGTGGTTCTCTGATGCTTTTTAAAATGTTTACCATTTTATAAAGTAAGGTTCTTTTCAGACTGTCAGGCACATGAAGAGAAGCGAAACTGATCAGTCAAGGTTTTTGGACTTCATTCACCAGCAGTTGAAGCGCAGTTTATATCACTCTGCCAGGCTCCTGACTACAGTACCCATAATGCTTTAATGCTTTAACAATTCATCACCCGGTGCGGCTTCATGGTTTACCAGAGGTGTAATACAGAGTACCGGGTAGCATAGAAGATCAGTCCAAGGTCAGAAGGTACAGCAAGAATTTACACACATGGATTAAACTTAGACATAGTTATATTATCTGCTATTTTTTAAAATATATTTTTAAAGGTTTTAAGTCTACCATGTCGTCTAAAAAATGTGGTAGAAGCAACTTAATTAGCTCTGATTGAATTTTAGTAACGTTTTCTAATTTATGACTGAGATGCACAAAATACACAGTTTGGTTGTTTTTCCTTAAATCACTGCTGACATAACTTTACCTTATACTACATTTTCTGCATTGAGATGATCCTATGTGGCATAAGCTAAGCTGTCTTTTATTTTGAAAGGAAGTCATGTGAACCTCTGAAAAAAGTTCTAAAATATTTCATGTTTATGTTTTTTATACCGAAAAACAAGGGTTTTTTTTTTTCATAAGTAGCATAAATGCAAAATAGTTTTTCCAAAGAGTGAAGTAAGTACGTTAAATAAGATTAATTTGAATAATCTTCATTAATGTTTCTTAACAAAGAACCAACCTAGAGAGGTCATGGATTTGGTGACCGTCTTGAGGGGTTGTGGTCGTACTATCTTCTCCTCGGTGAGCTCCTCCACCTGCAGCCTACAGTGAAGCTTCCTGACAGTGAATGGGCTGCTTTTTTTCCTGATCTCTTTCACCACCCAAAGCCCTTCCTGACAAAAGGCCCCCCCTCGCCTTTTCTCCCAGTCATGCAGGAACCTCCGTCCTCTGCAGTGAAGCAGTCCCTGTCTTTGTTGAACCCACAAACCGTCTTTGTGAAGCTTTCCCGCTGAACCATGACAGAGACGGTTCCTCATTCATGAAAGTCCTGACAGAGCAGCATCAGGACCAGCGAGCTGGAGCTCAGCAGACGCGAGTCGGACTCTAAGGATTCAGCTTTTCACTTCGGTTGTGAGTGTCGGGCAGCATGTGGAAAAGCCTGCTGCCTTCTTCCTGCCAAAGCTTAACTAAACGAACCACACTGAGATGTTTCTTCTGTTCTGTTGGGTTTTTGAATGTATTTGTCTTTGTGTTCCTGATATGTTATTTGTCAAAGTGACCTCTGACCTGAACTGCTGCCTGTAAGTTAGATTTCTCCATAAAGGCCGTGTCGCACAGCCACTACGTACACTTCTGACCGTCCGGTCTTTCGTGATACATATACGTCATTCATAAGTGTTTGCTGCGTTCGTCATTCATCGATGTGCACAGATGGGGGGTTTCGGCTGACGGGTTTTTTTTGTGAAATCAGTTTTGAGGTGTTCAAAATGTTTGGACGGTTGAGAATTTTGCAGTTTACCTGTATTTTACGTAGTGTATATGCTATTATTATGTAAATCTCAAGCAAGTGTGTGTAATTATTGGAAGATGCATACGCAAAGAGGGTCATGATGAGGGTCAGAGAGCATCAAGAGTCTAAGGTTGGAAGTTGAAGGTGTTGAATGCTGTCAGTGGTTATGACCTGCTGGAGGAGATGGAGGAGCCCTGGAGCGAGACGGACGAGGTCCAGGGGTCTCCTTATTGGTGACTGGAGCAGAGTTTACCGGACAGGTGGAGGTTCGCTCTGGAACGGGGCGGGATGAAGGCCACAGAGTATCTGTGTGTGAATGAGAGGAACTCCAGAGAAACAGTGAGGTCACAGAGAGAAAGGAGAAGAAGGTGGAGCTCTTAGAGTCAACGCCCAGACGGGAAAAGGCGTGTTTTTGGAATGGGAGGAGGAAGATGTCATATGCGATGTGTGACCAAAGGAAAAGTGTTATTTATAGATAGATAGATAGATAGATAGATAGATAGATAGATAGATAGATAGATAGATAGATAGATAGATAGATAGATAGATAGATAGATAGATAGATAGATAGAACGATGGATGGATGGATGGGCGGATGGATGGATGGATGGGCGGATGGATGGATGGATGGGCGGGCGGGCGGGCGATCGGGTGGGTGGATGGATGGATAGATCAGCTGGAAGTAACCGAATGTAGAGCTTTTGTTCCTCTCATTCATTGAGTTTCAAATGTCTGTCAAAGACAGTTTCAGATTTCTGTTCTTTTCTGACTTTGAAAACAGACCGAGATTATTTGGCGATGTGTTCGTGAAACTCCAACGACCGCTTTTAACGTTCAACTTCCAGAGCGCTAGAGCAAACCTTTGGGCTCAAAAATGTGGAGGCATTTGGAAACTCCCAGTAGAAACTAGTTGAGGCGTTTGGCTCCATGGCTTCTGCTCCGGATCCTCGTTGCAGCCGTGGAAGTGGCTGTTACACACAGCAAACATCTCTGTGACATCTTCAGCACAGTCTATAAAAGGCAGCTCCAGAAAAAAAAGTGTCAACCTAATAAATCTTTCCTTTGAAACGCGGTGCCTCTTCTGCTCTCCTGGTGTAACCGACTCCCTTGTTCTCACTGCATGTCTTTGCTATATTTAAATGCAGCCGCAGAGGCTGCGATAATCAAGCCAACGTGACTCATTTTTCCCCACGTTCCACCAGAAAAAGAGGATGATATCTGGGTCACAGGAATTTTTGCAGCTCTTACTCAACATAATTAAATCAGTGACAGTCACATCAGGTGTCGAGACACTGCTCCTTCTTCTCTTTATCACTGAAGTCAGTGAAGCACAGAAAAGGTTTTGTTCCAACAAAAAGACTTTTTCCACCATGAATGTTAAACGTCTGGATTCTGATCGCAGCAGCAGACGACACCATTAAAGCCCGATTGAACACTTTTTTAGGAAGAAAACATGTCAAACATTTTTTGTGAGGTTTCTTTTTAAGCAAAAGACTAAAAATGTTTCTTTGACATTTCACACTAAGACTGCATCTGATTAAAAATAACTGAACTTTCTTCATGGAAGCATATCGCATTATTGAAAGAAAAAAAACACGGCTGATCTTTGTTTGTTCCGATTTTATTAAGAACTACAAAAGCAAAAAACTACAAACTCATTATCCATGAACTACAAGATGCAATTAGAAGTTGAAAAGCCACAATCTGTCCATGTCATCAGCTGCATTTCCATCACACGTATGCGCAAAACTTTATTGGAATACTAGAAATGTAAAAAAAACACAATTTCACATTTACACTGTATTCAGTAAATCCTAATTATGTGAATAAACACAAACCAACTCACAGAATAAGTCATTCACTAACAGGATGTGATTTCTGCCACGGCGCTAGCGCTCATCATCTTCTATCAAAGGAGACGTTGGCGTCTTCTTCAGACCGTGGAGCGGCGAGCTCCTTACGCATGGGAGGGGCTACGGATGAAGCCGTTTTGGGAAATGGTGGTTGTTGGTTTTCCAGGGAGCTGTGGATCCAACAATTCCACATGAGACGCTCAACTTTTGATGAGCCGTGGGACCTCTGGTGGCGCCCGCCGTGCAGCAACCAAGGCCGCCAGTTCCTAGAAGCGCATCGCCAATGTTGGTCACATGACTCATTTAATATGAAAAAATGTTTTCACTGCAGTTTTGAAATATATGTCCATTTTGATACGCCACAAAAATCTCCTCCTCCAAGCACAAAAACGTTTTTCTATAAGTGCGCATTTTTTCAAAATTGTCTTATTTCCATTAGGCAAATATATTATCGCAAATCAAATGTTCGCAATTTGATAGTCAGTGGACACGTAGCTGTTCACATGTGCGCTTTTTTTATGTGTTTGTTATATTACAGAGCAAAACATTAAAGAAGTATCAAATATTAACCAGGATGAACTGTTGATTTGTTCTGTTTCAGTCAATCCCAACAATATCAGGCACACAGCAGCGACTTGCTAGATTCTCAGGTAGTGGGTGTGGCCTTTATTTTTAAATATATATGATTTTTTTTTTCATCGACAATTTTGTTGTTTTTTTTGCTCTAATTATTCTTTGCCCCACAACAGTTGCAGTCCTAAAGCGAGGCGATAAGGTCACGTCTACAACTTTACTGGAACATGCTGGTTCACTCTAACACAGGGGCGTCAAACATCCGGCCCGCGGGCCGTGTCCGGCCCGCCAGAAGAATTAAAGTCCAGTCAGTCATGAAGAATTAAAATTATAAGGATGTTTTTTTTTTTAAAGCAAGTTTCTAGTCCATTCCTGTGGCGAGTTATGATTTTTTTAAAGAAATAATCGAAATGCGCAATTCTCCCACTAGGGGGAGCAAATGAAAAGCAAAGCAGGTTAAGCAGCATTTCTCTGCACCTGCCAAAAGCAAAACCTAACAGCTCTGTGTCTGAGTCAGATGTAGTTTGGTTCCCCGCGAGCCTCAAATGTTACATTGCTATAAGAATGATCAGTAGTGACACGCTAATGACCAAAATGTTGTCAAAAAGTAAACAATGTTAAAGCGAAGCTCTGTGCTTTCCAGGAGAAATGGAAAGAGTTTTATTTGTTCACGGAGCTGAATCTAAAACCTGCATGTTTGGTGTGTCATCAACAGGTTCTCCAAGAATATAACATTCAGCACCACTTTGAGACTCACCATAAAGAAAAGTTTCACCATTTCCAGTTAAGAAAAGAGAAGATTTACCAATTATTGTCTGGACTGAAGAACAACCGTCTGCATTTACTGCAGCCATCAGTGACGTCAGTGATGGAGCAGTGACAGACAGCTGATTGCAGACACGTTGGAGCAAACATCCAAACCATTTTCAGATGCTGAACTTATGGAAAAATGCTGAAGGCTGCAGAAGTCTGGTTCCCCAGAAAGCAGTCGACCTGTGTCAACACGAGTCTGTCAATGATTACGATTACAGATCCAACATCTCTGAGGAGACTTGGACGCCAAATGAAGGAATCCGGTCATTGATTGTATTTTTGGTCACTATTGATGAAAGCACAGAAACAGATATTGTACAACTGTGCATATTTATTAGAGGTGATGAAGAGACGTCACAGTTGATGACATAGTCAGCTCTCTAGTTACTGAGCTGGACAATGTTGGAGTGAACTGGTCACATGATGTCAGTCTGGTCACTGATGGCGCCCATTGAAGGTCAGGAAGAAGGCAGGTGATGCCACAAAATTCAGGCAGAAACCAGGAAAAGATTCTTGGACATTTCATTGTGTTTTACACACTTGAATGACAGTAAATGTGTTTCTGCTCAGGATCTGAATCCTGATATTGATGGATGGATGAAGTTTCAGGAGAGAAAGGAGGTTAATTCCAAATTCTTATGTTCACAAGTGTTTAATTTTTCTTGTATTTGCACATTTACATTTTAGGCAGGTGTTTCATTTTTTTCCGTAGCCCCTCCTGAGTTTATTATCAGGATTGCTTCAGTGTCAGATGTAAAATATTCAGCCTGTATAAAATTGAATAAATCTATTTTTTTTTTAAGTTAAATGCATTTAATTTTAGATCCTCTGTGAATGAATGTGTAATAATAAGTAATTAGGCTACCATGTTGGTTGAGGCATTTTTTTCCAGCTGAGTAAAAAAACAAAAAGCAAAGCTCTAACAGAAAGAGTCCTAATATTAGGGATTTCTGCTGAGTTTATTTTAACAATAATGAGTTCTTGTGATGTTTTTGAGATCATTTAGGGTGAGTCACTGAGAAACTGCTGTTGTTTCTCAGAGGCGTTTTCGTGTACTTTATTGACGGTCCCTGCCTGCCTCTGCAGCTTCGCATCGAGACAAACTCCGGCTGTAACTCCTTTTCTGCATCACCACAGACAAAAATAAGCAGATCATACTCGTCAATATGTAACGTTTTGCTCTGTAATGTTTGAGAAAGAAAGAACAAAACAGACTGGTGATATCGTAAGGCTAGACTAGACTAGACTAGAATAGAATAGAATAGCTTTATTTATAAGTACTTTTTCCAGAAAAAATCACACAGTTCTTTACAAAAGAAGCATAAAATCAAATCAAAACACAGAGAGGAAATAAAATACAATAATAAGAATAATTTAAAAAAGAAAAAGATGGTAAAACGTAGTTAGTCAAGGACTAAAAGCTCTCCCGAATAAAAACGTCTTTACCTGAGATTTAAAACACTCAAAAGTCAATCTGATAAAGGATAATGGGAGCGAGTTCCAAAGACGAGGAGCAACGGCTGAAAGGAGAGATGTCCTCTAGTCTTAAAGCGAGTTTTTAGAACGCTTTAGATTTTGATTGGAAGACCTCATGGATTGTGGATCCTTGCTTTTGTAGTTCTTAAAAAAATTAGAATGACATGTCTTTTTTCTTTTCATTAAATACAATACACTTCCATAGCTTTGTGGCAAACCTAAGGATGTGTTTCTCTAAGAAGATCAGGTCTGTGCTTATCTGTTGAATGTCTTTTGTGTTGAAGAGCCACATTTCCACCCATCATTCCTCATGAATACAGCCTGTTTGACGTTGATAAACGTCTCTTTCTTGCATCTTCCTGCAGTTTTAGTCTCAAAGCTTTGACGTAGCAACGTGTGCAGGTTTTGACCCCTGGAGATGGGGGCTTGTCCAGGATTAAGCCTGGGTCACAACTGTCCGTACGGGGGATACGGGCTGTCTGAGGGTGAAAAATGGGCATATCTGTACGGGACACGCGCCAACAACAAATGTCTGAGAGCAGCAAGCAGCAGAGGAAATGAGGACGACAATCGGCACAAACAAGGTTCGTGGAAATTCTGCTTGTTGTGAATTTTGATGTGCCGCTCACTGGAGACGGGAGGCGTTCGTGAGTCACACGGCTTTGTTTACTGTCGGGTCGGGACCTCGGAGATTCTCCTCTGGAGTCGTTTACGGCTGAAAAGAAATATTTTAATTTAGCTTTGAGAAGGAAGTGTAAACCTGCCTCGACTGAAATGATACAAAAGTACTGGGCTGACAGGAAAAACGTTTGAGGAAATGACACAAAAGGAAATCACAAGTACAAACTTAAATCAAAGGAAGTTTATCAAAATAGAAAAATGTATCAAAATCAAATTATTTTGATGTATTAATAGATGACTCCTGAGAACAGCATTTTTATTCAAGACAACATTGAAATTGATATTTATCTTATATTCTTCAAAGTTACCTCGTGTTATAATTTATTAATAAAATGATTAGAAATCTGAATAGAAACCGAAAAATCGTTACACATTATGCAAACAAGTCATATGACTATTTATGGTGGCTATAATATTAAGAATGTTACTTTAGGTCAAATATGAGTTGAACTATAGTATTATTCTATATTACTTTCTTTTGCTTGTTTTTTTTTTTCTTTTTAATTGTTATTTAAGTGAGACAACAGAAAAACTAAACTGAACAACAACAACAAACACTGGAAAAAAACACAAATCTGACAAACACAGACAACTACCAATACTAACACATAAAGGCAGGAGATACAAAATAAAATATTCTATATTACTATAGGTCTATAGGCTATGTTATAGTAATATTTTATATTCATATCTGTCAACTATAAGTTGAAACCTCAGGGGACAGACAGGTGATGTACCAGAACTCTTAGAGAAGAATTCACTCATCTAACTCTACAACTACATATTTAAAGTCCAGCAGACGAGCTTCATACAGTTGAAGTTGGGGGGACGGCTGGGGGCGCCAGACAAACTGGAGACAGGATCCACAGCTAGGTGTGGAAGCAGTAGTAGAGGCAAACCAGTTCCCATCCTAATCCCTAACTACTAACAAACAATACAACTATCTGATGTGCTGGATTTCAAAAGCAAATCGGACACCACGCCCTCTGCTTTTTTTTCTTTTTAATGGCGAGTATGATTTCACCAATTTCAGGAAGTGAAAATCTGAGAGCTATACTATTTTACAACAGTATTATGAATATCCTCGCGAAAACATTGAAAACATTGATGGTTTAATAAGAAAAAGCTTTTGAATACATGTTTTTTCGCAATGTCTTTCACAAGACATAAATATTCCATGAATTTTCTTTACTTTCTTCTTGTTATCTTCTAGCATTAAATGGCTTCTTTCACAAAAAGCGGACTATTTAAAACGTGACCTCGACTGTGGCGGCAATGGAAAGTAATATCTATGCCGATGATCACGATGTGTTTAATATAGCATCAGTTCAGAGAGAAAGTTCACCATTAACCGCTTGTTTTTGTCCAGATGCTGACGATAGTTTGTTTTAAAGAAACCAGCGCAGTGACACGAAGCATCTGGGCTGTGTGACCGGAACTACTTTTTTAGGCGTACATTACCACTGTCCATCACTTTTTAATCTACACCTGGCAGCCAATCAGAATCGAGTATTCACCCAGACCATGGTATACGATATTAAAGCATCTCTAAAAGATTCAATGATTTTTTTTTCCGTTTCACTTTTTACTAAACAACATCGCAAAGTTTTGCTGAAGTTGTTTTTAACCAATTTCCTTGTTAGAAAAAATTTCTTTAAAAAATCTCAGTTTTGTTTGTGAAACAGTTTAACAATCAAACATTTCATAAAAGAGCCTGAATGCTTTAGGTTCACTGTGTTCCTTTTCTAATATATTCCCTTCATTTGAAGGCGACACAGTCTGTTGTTGTTATTTCTTTGACATTCCAGCATTTTCTTTTTATGATCTTTATGCGGTAACATTTTTTTTGTCTGAAACATTTCCGTCTGAGCTTCATCAGGACTGTGGAGCAGAACAATGATGCATTTTCAACACATCTTCACTGTCTGAAAGTTTTGCAGCTTTCACAACGCCTCATCAAGTAGTTTATTCTAAAAGAAACCCCCCAGAGCCGTCTGTTTACTATAAACACTGCGTGTTGGATAACGTTCACGCAGAGCAACTGTCACTGAAATGAATTTGCATCTGAAAACTGGGTCTGGAGTTCCCAGCCTGCAGATTGATAGTTTTTCTCACCTCTTTGTTTGGATCCTAATGCTCTGGGTTCTCTGGAGGCTTCTGCAGATAAAGTGCAAAAGACGACCACATTGTCATGGACAGAATGTCTCAGCTTCTCCAGAGACAGCTGCTGCTGAGCTGATGATGCTTCTCTGTGATTATGTTGTGACGAGTGCAGAAAGGAGAATGACAGGCGGATAAAAAAAACAAAAACAACAACACATGAATAAATGAATCCGGGAGAAAACACAAATGCGCACTTGTAAATAACACATAAGCACAAACTGCGAACTGTGAAAAAATTAGACACTGTGGTGACTCACTGTGACTCAGCTTTGAATTTTGTCCTGAGGCAAATGTACTAATAAAGTTTCAGATCGTAAAATTTAAAGAGCTTGTTAGTATGAATGTCTGCACGCTTAAAGCTCGTTCCTTAATTAATGTGTGGAAACCATTAATACAAACAAGAATCCACACATTGCTTTTACCTCATGGGTTTGATCTAAGAAAAAGAGATCTCGTCAAAGAAGTTGGAAAAGTGGTCGCACAAAACACTTTCCACAGACTAAACCAAAAAAAATGCAAATCCCTGTGTCTAAAAAAAAAAGCTCCATCCACTTTTTCAGAACAACTTTTTAATATTTATGAAGACAATGAAAAGAAAAAATGACTGAAAAAAAGCTCCACTCCCATGTTTAGCTGAGACATCTGCATGTTTTCTTCCTGTATTTGACATGACCGACACTGTGGAAGAAAACTAAACTATGAATAGTTGGCAAGGAAGTTTTTATTTTTCCTTTTTCACCAAAAATACCTCAAGGTCAATTCTTTTCAGACGTACATCATAGGACGTTTGGTTCCGTAACAAGCCATTACCTTTCACCTAAACTGATAAAAGAACTAAATCTGGAAGAAAAAGGCAAAAGTTTACAGTAATAACTACATGAAATCTTCATTTGATTCCTCTGCTTTGGGAAAATGCTCCTGTCACGTAAACATGAAGACTCATTTGTTCCTCAGGAGGCTCTCTGTGAGAACCACAACGCCTCTTCTGCCTCATGTGAGTCTTCATCACCTCCTCCACGAAAAACAAGCAGTGAAGGAAACAGATTTTATTTTGTGATGTTGCCATCAAAAAGGAAATACCTGTTTGAGTTACATCAGTGCAGATTTTTCTCGAGTCTAAGAAAATCCAGTTTACAAACTATCATTTTTCTGTAGTTCGTAGTTGGAAGTCTAGTTCTTGATCCCTAAGAATAGACTTGGGGATCAAATGTGTGTAACAGCAGGACAACTTGAACCCAGGGAGGGGCCCAGTTAACCCCTCCTGCTGCAGTAGAACCCTTTTGCAAAAAGTAATCTACTACAAGTGTACTACAAGTATGCTTAGTCTATGCCAAAAGTGAAGGAGTATACTTGAAGTTTAGATGCTATCTATACTATATGTTTAAAATATTTCTATTTAGTCTGAAAAGTATTCAGTTATAAAACGTCCTACTCTACATGAACATGGTCTGTTGCATACTTGCTATACTTGTATTCAAGTATTTTTGATGAGATACATTTCAAATGTACTCATTTTTGGTGAGGGACCAGAAAATCATGAGTCTTAAATCATTCAGGCTGAACTTGGCGGTAACATGACGACAGGAACACGCACATGGCGTCATCAAATGCTAGTTTCCCTGTTAGGTAAGATAAGATAGAGATACTTTATTGATCCCAGCTTGGGAAATTGGGTGGTTGCAGCGGCCGCATACAGGCTCAGTACAAGAAAACAAACAATCATTGACAATCAGGAAAACAGTCAGTTCACATAACAGCTCTAGAAAAACAGAAATCACACATCAAATGAGTTTATCTATCGCAAACGGATGAGGAGTTATAAAGTCCGATGGAGTGAGGTAGGAATGATCTCCTGTAGTGTCAAGTACAGGATGGAGAGGATGCTCAGGATTTGTTGGGGGGTGGGGCGACCACGAGTCGTGCTTTTACTCTTTGTATCGCCTGAGTAGAGTCTTCTGACGAGGAGCTGGAGCGCAGGCTCATCTGTTCCTCTGCTTTCCTGCTCGTCACATCATCAAACCTGACAGTTGGCGTCCTTGCCCTCGCACCCTCCCTCCGCCTCCAGGCTCCTCTCCTTTTCGAGTGTTCTCCTGTTCTTGTTCCATCTCATTCCCTCCTCCCTCCACAAATCTTTGTTTTCTGCTTTTCCAATGAAGGAATCTTTCATTTTATGGGCTTGTTTAAGTCCTAACTGTGTAAAATTCTGCTGGAAATATGAAACAACGAGCTTGAGTGCTCTTTGTTTTTGGCTCCAGTTAAAAATAACTTCATGGAGATATGCTTAGATGCTGTTTTATACACTTATTGACGGATGCTCATTGGTTCCGTCCATTCTCCTCAAGGTGTTGCTTTAATGGAGGTTTTGACCTCGCTTTAGGTATCCTTATTTTATCCTTGGATCCCGTAAAGTTTATTCTCCATGTTGCATAAAAATCCACAGGAAAGTCCAAAACATGTCTGACTGTCGCCACTGAAGGTCCACCAAACTACTTCTGCGCATCTATTGGATCTGATGTGGATCAAATGTCCTGCTTCTGGTTGGCAGAACCCACCTGATTAGGGTAATTATTTTGGGGATACCTGAAAAACAAGCGGGACGGTGGATTATGTGGAGCAGATTAGGTATTTTCATGACATTGAAACTTTCAGCAACAGCAGAAATTGCCTCAAAAGATCAGCTTTTCTTCTGTCACAGTTTCTAGCAAAAATGAAGTGAGAAAAAGATTAGCCTGGTCCAGTATTCATCGCCAGTTCGTTTGCCTCTATGGTGCAGTACTTGGTACTTATTCTTAGATCTTCGTCTTACTCTCACGTTTACTCATGACTACCTTCTTGTCTACAGGATCTACCATCATTTGTGCCGACCTGGGTCCACACATCAACTCACTGTCTGATTTACGCCTGAAGACTCAACCTCAAGCCACGACGCGACTTCTCGCCACACAGCCACTACCATCGTACCACAAGACAAGCACCACCAGTTTTCTCCACCTGGGACTTGCGCATCACAACGGAACGAGGAATACGCCCCCTTGCCTTGCACTGCATTCTGCACTAGGACTCGCTGTCTCCAGTCGTCCAAGACGCCATGACAGTTTCCTCCTCCAGCCACAGAACACATCTCCCTGAATACCAGTTTTCTTCTGGACAATAAACTGACAATAAACCATTCAAGTGTCCGGGATCTTTGCTAGCATCTGGGTCTGTTTCCATTCCTCCGCTAAGGTGACAGTTTTTTTTTTTTTTAGAAATCTGGTTCTGTAGTGTTTTCTGTGTTTGAAGATACCTGCTGAGGATCAAGAAGAGCACGGTTCCTGAGGTTTGAGATGTGTTCAGAGACAGTTTGGAATCCTCAGCCATGCTCTCCTGCTCATTAAGAAGGAGAAGGTCTTCACCTGTCATGGAAGTTCACGTGTGAACGGCTCAGTCAGCATTCCAGAGTGAGGTGAAGCATTTTTAAGCTCGTCTCAGTTTGATGAGGAACAACATTGTGCTGATCTGTGGAGGTTCACTCTGACATAGGGAGGGGGGCACCAACCCCTGACCACTGAGTTTGTGGATTTCTGAGAGTTTAAAGGCCCGTACACACCGCGACGAATTTGGCCGGCGATTTTCGTCGGCGAAATTCGCACTAAACAGGCCCATGAGATGTCACCACCAAAAAACGCACGGTCAAAGCGCAAAAAAAAAACGCACGGGTTCGTTTTGCGCTCGCGTCGAAATCCATTCAACCATGGATGCGCTTTGCTCACGTTCTGAGCTTCTGAAGTTACAGTAAACCAACTTGGGGCTCAACAAACTGCTACTGAGCACATACCAGCGAAGAAGATAGACGCAATGCGGCTACATGCGCAAATAATGACGGACATTCTAAAATATCCCCGAAAACGCTCATTAAACATTTTCAGCTCTTGTACCAGTCGATAAAACTCACCATGTTCTTCTGACAAGCGCGTAAATAGTGGCTCTCTTCTTCTGAGTGACAAGCGACTACCTTGTGTACAGCGCCATCTAATGTCAGGGAATGAAATTGCATGTTCAGTCGGCTCATCGTCAGCGAAAATCGCCTGGGTGTGAACACAAAAGACGTGGCGAAAAACGCTGGCGAATAACGCCTGGCGAATATTCGTCCCGGTGTGTACGGGCCTTAAAGAAATCTTTTCAAAGTTTTTTTTTTGTGTGCAAAATGGTAAGAATCGTCCATTGATTTAACCTCAATATTCTGTTAATGGGTCAAATTTGACCCATGATCTAACTCAGTATGAAAATATACCAAATCTCAGATAGCAACCAATATCCTTATTGATCTCATAAATAACTTAGTTTGTATGTCCATGGAAACCATGTGTATATTTGTCCTATAAACTAATATTAGACTACACTTACCAAAAAAAAAAAATATTTGATCATTTTTTTATTTTGAGTAATGAACAAGTGTGACGTTTGTAATGTTACAGGTAAGAACCGACCTGAAAGGATTTACAGTAGGATGCAGATGAAAAGTCAATCCATTTCATAAATCCAATTTTATTACATTTTGAATTAAAAGAGCAAATTTAAAATTAAAACATAAATTGAACTTTGAGAATCTACATGTTAGTATAGGGTGGTGTGTGTGTGCGTGAGCCATAAACATGATGGTGTCAAAACCAGGTATGTGCGTGTGTGTGTGTGTGTGCGTGTGTGTAGGTGTGTGTGTGTGTGAACATGTGTGTGTGCGTGAACCATAAACACGATGGTGTCAAAAACCAGGTATGTTTGTGTGTGTGTGTGTGTGCGTGTGTGTGTGTGTGTGTGTGCGTGTGTGTAGGTGTGTGTGTGTGTGTGTGTGTGTGTGTAGGTGTGTGTAGGTGTGTGTGTGTGCGTGTGTGTAGGTGTGTGTACATGTGTGAACATGTGTGTGTACGTGTGTAAAGATGTGTGTGTGTGTGTGTAGGTGTGTGTGTGTGTGTGTGTGTGTGCCCCGTCTCTCCTCTGATGCTTTCATGCCTGCTATTGACTCCTGCCTGCCTGACCCTGACTGAACTTTGTGGACTTTTAGCTGAGCTACTAAACCTGCTGCCTTTGGATCCAGCCGTCTGCCTGTTTTTGTGACAACTTGAAAACAGGGTCATTTTGACCCGAACACTATATAAGGGTTAAAAGAACCACAAAAGGTAAAGAAACTGGAAGAAAAAAAAGGAAAAATGCATTTGAAGTTTGGAAGGGACCGATTATTAATACTATTAAATAATAATATATTAAATTGAATACTGATATTAAATATTTTGAACATATTTTCTGACAGCGGCCGTAGTTGAACAACTTTTTTGTTGAGCTTATTTTTGGCTCCACAAAGGGTGTAAATACTTGTGAGGCAGCATCTCTTCTGTCCTTGTTCAGCTTCTCCTCCACTGTCAGAAACATGCTTTATTTCATCCCAATCCTTCCTCTCGTCTCCCCGCTGACCCTTCGGTAGCATTTGTCCGTTTGTGTCCGTTCCGCTGCTAAAAGGTTGTCCAGAATCTGGGTCAGGCCCTCTGTGGGTTGCAGCTCAAAGATGTTTAACACGTTGAGGCCGGCGTCTTCGTCACAGTCATGAGGGCGAACTAAGATGACAAGTCACCTCTGCTGAGGACCTCCATGAGACCCTGTTCTGGGTCACTTTAAGGGGTTTTTCTATGGATAGGACTCCATAGCAGGATGGGGTTCTCCCAAACAGGTATCTACAGCTCTGGGCCTTAAGGCCGGTTTCTACTTCACGTCAATCGACCATCGCATCGTTCGTATTGCGTCCATACCGCAATTGTGCTTTAGTTCAAACTAAGGTCGGTTGGTTTTGCTCGAGACTGTCGGCAACAACTGCTACAAGCTTCTGAGTGTCATTTATGCTTTTCAAGCCTGATGATGCAACTGTCTCCAGCGTTTTGGTCGTTTTTTATTGTGGTATTGCTACAGAGATCTTTCAAATTTAGTTTTTCTATGTATTTAAAGGTTGTATTTTGTTCATATTTAAAGTTTTTATGAAGATGCTTACATCTATATAAAGAAGTGAATGGTAAATAACTGGTGCAGATATGACACACACTTTTCTTTGTGAAAAGTAGCTATACCTTTCACAAAGAAATCATTTGCCACCTGCTCCGTATCTTTATAGTATATAACAAAGGTTATAGCTGCATTTGAAAGTAAAAATGTTGTGTTTAATTAATCTTAATAACCCCTCTTGTATTTAGAATGCAGTAATAGCTGTCTTTCCTTGGAAGTCCTGGGACATAGAAACTGACATTTCCTGGATCGAGTTCACGCCGCCATCGCGTCTTCTAATCGCTCGAAATATCTTCAAGTTAAATGGCGTGGTGTGCACGCCATTGTAATACAGGTGTATTCCAATCCCAGATGATGTCATCAGCCTCTCTGATGGCCCTCCGATCCATCCAAGTATAGTTAGTGCCCTCCTGTTTGCCACGTTTACCCATAATTCTCTTTTCAGAAACACGGAAAGAAATGTACCTGCAGGAGGAAAACTTGATTCCTGACGAACTTCTAAAACTTTTGACTGTCAGAGATCAAATCGAGAAAAACCTTTTTTTTTGTCCTTTAGCCATGAAAGGAGCAGTTTTATCCCCAGAGGAATGGTAAATACAAATATCAGGCTTGTGAGGTGAAAAGAGAAAAACAAGGTGAGACACACACTCATGCATGCATGACCGAGGTTATTTCTTATTCAAGGATGGAGAAGCAGAAGAAGAAGAAGCATCTCAGCTTCACAGTTCCTCACCACAAACCGCGAGCTGGCACAGCGTGACTCCTCCATCCAGCAGCAGTCCGGCGTGGCGCTAAAGTCATCCGAATTCCTCCCGACAAAACCATCCCGGGCCAAAGTCATTCGAATTTAAGATGCGCCTTCTGGGTGCAGCATCCACGTCAAAAACACAACCTTCCAGCGTGGATCGGACATCTTTAGTTCCATAACACCCTCTGGTCCCAATTCCTTTCTCCTCCAACACAATGACGTCAAAACGTCCAAATAATGAAACGCCGCCATAAGTTATTCTTACATAGAAACATCTTAGTTATTTTTGCAATGAAAGCCATGTTTCATTTCTTCATCTTTCAAAGGAAAAATCTATTTTCTGTGACAAGGACAAACTGCAGAAGTGTATCTCCTGCAGCACATCTACTTTTCTGCACAAAGCCTCAAGGACTCCAGCGTGGAGCCAAATAAATAACCAGAACAGCAATAAAGTCCAAAACCGTGAGAAATGACCGGCGTGGGAGCTACACCCCGCAGGTCGGTTTAGGGAGGAGGGGTTTCTAGAATAATGGTGCCCATTCATTTCACTGTACAGTTTTCATGACCACACGTTGTTTCATTACAGAGCGAGGGCTTTAACCCTTTCACATCGAGGATTTCACCTAAATAACACGCTCTATGACCTCATCACCTCATTCTGACGTGGAGAAAATCGCTTTTCATATCAGCTTTGCACCAATAAGCAACATTTACAAATGTGGAGTTTTGCTACAGAAATGCAAAAATCCCCTTTTTTCCACAAAAGAATCTGTTGATTTCCACTGATTGAGTAAATGTACATCTTTGTAACTCTGAAACTCATGAACTCCTATCTCCATGTTCAAAGACCTCGGGAGTTCATCAAACCTCACATTAACTAACATTGGGATGTTTTCTCATTTGTCTCCTGACTCTTCCTTCAGTGAGTTTGTTGGGAAATAGGACAATACGACAGAAGAAATGGATCATAAAAGAATAAACTCAACCATGCAGATTAAAAACACATTAACTGAAGTTTTCCTGATGTTTTTCATTTTTACACTGAGTGACTCTCTGTGCAGAAAAATGAAGATAAACTCATGAAACTGTGAATGTTTCTGTGAGCAGAACATCCATCAACCGAACACTTTACAGCTTCTCCAACGTAACATTAAACCCCTCAGAACTCTGACTTCTTACAGTTCTAAACACAAATGTCTCAAAAACCAGAACTGCTCTTTCATCGTAGTCCAGAGCGTCTCAGCATCTTAGACAAACTGAATGCATCACATGACATGTTTTTAGTGTTTTTTTCACACCTGACAAATGCAGCAAGAATCGCAGCCATGCCCGCCGTACCGCGATCTCCCACTCCCCCAGCCTAGACGGGCTGGATCGGGGTGACAGGAAACTCCCAGCCCACTGTATAATAATAATCATTATTATTAGACTGGACGGGGGTGAAAGATCAGGTGGTTTATATACCCGTCATACAATACGCCAATCCTGCATGAACCGTGGCGTGATTTTTGTTTATATGCAATTAATTCATAATTTATGCGTCAATTATGTAATTTTAACGTGATAGGTGCGACGTATACGCAATATAAAAGGTATACATCGGTGGTACATGCATGCAAAGTCTGGTTAGACATACGTGGAACAATGCACATTTGTATGTATCTTGCAGAAATCACACACTATTGCGTATGATTCACGATATCCAGAAGATTTAAAATAGGTGACTGGAACTTTTTTTCGGGGCGTGCAGTTATCGCTGTGCGTTATCACTTTTTAATGCTCGCCCAGCAGCCAATCAGAATCGAGTATTCACCCACACCATGGCATAATTACAATTATAATAGCCTACATAAAATATGCGAACACTCTATACTCTAAACGTGGAACTTATGCAAAAAATGTGTGTGACACGGCCTTCAAGGTGACAGCATGGTCTCCTGAGTTCTATACGGATGTTTTATACTGACAGAATTTAAGAAAGAAACATGAAAGTTTCAACTTTTTAGTTTGCTGAAAAAATGACAAAAAATAAACAGAAAAGAAAAGTCCTTTTCCACCTAATTGTGGAATTCTGATGAAAAAAGCAGAGATAGTCCTTTACATAAATCTTTATTTGCAGCATTGTTGTGCTTCTAAGTCACTCTTCATTTCTAACATTTTTATTAAAATGTTTCCTCACACTAATGAAGCTCCTGTGGAACCGAGCTGACTAATCCCCAGTTTAAGACCAATGAATCAGGACTTTTCCACAAGTTCTTGACTTTATCTTCATTAAAAGCTTCAAAGATGCTTCTTTAGACTCTTTGCAGGAACAAACAGCATTTGTCAATATTACAGGTATAAACCACCAAAGTGTAGCATTAAATCTTGACTCAATTCATTAAAAAAACACGTAATGCAACTCTTCTCCTTTCTGCAGAAAAACAACAACAGAAAAACTATCCTCTATACACATTTATTTGAGGAAAATGTTAAATAACGTCCATTCAATTCCAATGATCATCAATTATCAGCTTCATTTCTGCAGTGAGAAAGAGAACTACCCATTCTCCGCACCAAAACTGAGACGTTTGACTCTGCAAACCGATCATATTTCTCTAAGCATCACCTGCAAAGCTGGCAGATACGTTTAAATCTTTTAGTATTTGCAGAATGCTCCGGTTATGGGTTGGAGTGGAGCATTTGTTCAGTTATGCAGCAGCTCCACTTCCACGAAGGGAAGTTCTAGACAGAGATGAATGAAGCAGATGGATTCATTATCACAGTTCCAGTTTGTTCATGTGTTAATGAGATGGACTGCAGGTGGATCAGCATTACCTATAATGAATAAAAAACTGTTGTTTTGTTTCCTGCCTTGTTTCAATTCAGAGCCAAAGGTCAAAAATTGGTGTTTGTTCCATTCTCCTGTGACGGCAGTGCCAGGATGAGCTTTTCTTGGACGGATTTTCCTCCAGACAAAGAGCGAGGAGCTCATTTATGCGGCGGGGGTTTGGGAATAGAGTTGCTCCTCACATCAAAGGAAGACGGATGAGGTGATTTGGGCTTCTGGTCAGAATGGCTTCCTGTGCAGGTGTTTCCAGCATGTCTTACTGGGAGGAGGACAGAGGGCAGACGCTTGAGCAGCTGCTGGGACGGTGTCTCTTGGCTGACCTGGAGGCGTTTTCGTGACCGACATGGAGAAGGTGGCGGAACAGAAGAAGCTGTGATGGATTCCGCTGAGAACGTTGGTTGATGAAGCCACAAAAACTCATAAAATAATGTTATACATTTACGAAAACACATTTTTGCATGTCTGATTGGTTTTGTTTTGAACTGTACCAAAGGACAGCAGTCATGTTGGACGTCACGAGGCTCATGGGTCCCATGCTAGCAGATGAGTTGACGCGGTGTTGCAGCAGGTCTGCATTTTTTCTCCCATGTGAGGAAAACGTCCTGAACGACGCTCGGTGTTTGTCCAGCCGATAACAGTCTTTAATGTCCGCTGACCGAGCGTGTGATGGCATATGAGGGAACACAAAATCTGAATGTTTCTGCTCAGTTCAGTGTCTGTTTGTCTGCCATCTTGATTTCAGAGTTTTTATCTAGAGGTGTAACCTACAAAGCTTCAGATTCAACAGCTCACAACACAACACTTCAGATTTAGTAACACAATACAAACTAACACACTACAATTCATCACAACATATATGTGAGTTATTGTGTTGTGCTGTGAGTTATTGTGTCGTTTCATGATAAAGGTTCTTGTTTTTGGCCTCAAACACGTCTGTTTTTCTAACCTTTGGGTGAGAATCACCAATGCTTTCTTCTTCTTCAACTTATTTCAAAGTGTTCCTCCCAGTGTGGCGTGCACGTGAAGGTGCAACGACCTGCGGGGCCGTGCACGGAAGGAGCATCAGCGTGCGATCTGAACTCAGCCTGACAGGTTTACCTGCACACGCTCACACATCTGCATCAATTTAAAGCAGCTCTAACTCCGGCGGACACTAGACCCTTCAGACTCCCCCCTCTCCGCACCCGCCCACGATGACAGTAGCGCCAGACCCCCCCACCCCCACCCCCGAGGACACCTCGCTCTTGTAATTCACACGCTGACACAATCGCACAGCCGGATGTCCAACACACGCACAACAGCCCCGAGTGTCTCAGGCTGTGTTCATCTTTAGCTGCTCTGAACTTCACTAACAAGCGTTCCATGTAAGCATCGCTAACAGCAGCGGACAGGTGTTCCTGCCTTTGTGTCCTGTCTGTGCTGCACACATAACCTCACTTTGGTTGCACTCTGCCTGAGGAAGGTGCGGCGGATCACAGCGGACAGGTATCTTTGCAGTAACACTACCTGTCACAAGCACTCAGCGTCTGCTGGGTTCATTATCTCTGTTGCGTAACCGCGGCCCCTCCGTCTCCCAGTTGGTCTGCCTGCCAGTCTTCTGAACTCTCCCGGACCTTTCTTTTTTTATCCGAGCGTTTTGAACATCAGGTTGTGACTGCTTCCAGTCCAAACGCAACACTGCAGCGGGAAGTTCATCCCTGAAACAGACAAAACGCTCCTGAACGTCTGGAGACCTTCAAGGTTCCACACAACGTTCAAAGTTTCTTCAAATCTAAACGTTTGACCAAAAAGAAGCAAAATAGAAGAAAATATTGTGAGAAATAAAAAGAAGATTTGTGTTATTTGCTTTACAGCATTAAAAGCAGCCACTCTGTCACCCTAAAGCTGCAAGGTTAAAGGAATATCTGCATCCGTTTTTGTTGGACCGGACAGAAAAGGAGAGGAAGGAAGAAGAAAGGGGGGGGGGTTAAGGAAATGGAAGGATGATTATAGACGGGGGAGGTAGACCAGTTAGTTTGTCTAAAAGGGGCGGGGCTGTGTGCAGAAACACACACACACACAAACTCAAAGTGTTACCAACACACCTGATGACTCCAAAAATCTTTATACACAAACATGTCAACATGTACACAATACAACAGTTCACACGCACATCCTTATGCATAAAAACCGACACATGTAACGCCTTTCATTCCCACCTTCCTTGTGTAATGTATGTGTGTTTGTGAGTGTGTGTGTGTGTGTGCATGTGAAGATAGTCGTTTCTTAGCGACTTCAGGCCCTTGTTGGTGGGACAACAAATGGTCAGAAATGGGAAAGTGACGAGGCGTCTCCATTTTTCTGAATTGGGATGACAGCTGAGGTTTTCCACTTACATAGAAATAAACAAATCTAGACTGAGTTCCTTTAACATAAAAGTATCTATACTGAATCCATCTTTAGTTTTTCTAGCTTTATTGTTTGGAAAACCTCAGATTCTGTAACATTGTTTTTGCTGAAAATGGAGTCCGATTCATTTATTGGTCAGACATTTAGAATATTAGAGGTAAAATACAGAGTAACAGCAGAAACAGACTCAATGAAAAAATGAGTGAACGTGCAATAATGTGTCCTTCATGTACATTTTGTCCATCTATATTTTTTTCCATTAACTTTTTGGTTTTGCTGTCGTGTCGTACTAGTATTTTTTATTTGGTTAAAGGTTATTTTATAATCCCTGTTTGCTTTTTCAATTGTAGCCACAGCCTCTCCCTTTTTTGTTTTTTAACTTGTTCTGTTCAACAGCTGAGCAGACAGATGAGAGCTGAAGGCCTCTTGTGTTGGACGTGTTTTACTGTTACAATAGCGGTTATGAAATGTTTGATACACTAGGTGTATTTTTAAATAAACCCCTTTTGTAATTTAGGCTAAACTTTATTGATCTTACTCATATCTGTAACAGTCTTTAGTTGGAACGGACGGAAAAGAAAAGAAGGGAAGAAGAGAGAGGGATGCCGGGGGGCGTAAAGAGGGGAGGGGGGGAGAACCGTGAAGTAGCATAAGGCAACTTTTGAAACTTTATGGGTAACAATTGAAAACAAATAAATAAATAAAGAAATGATCAAAGTTGACCATAGAGTGATAACAGCACAACCACACCGCCCAAAAGATTGTTGGCTTTGAAATGGATGAATGCTGCATTGCCCAGAAGGAATTTTTTATTTCACAGTACGTGTGACAATCAAAATGAAGATCTAAAAAAAGTACAAAAAATATATGTTTGTGAAAAATGCTAGAGTCGGGTATCGAACCAGCGAGCTTCTGCACCAAGGATTCCCCATTTAGTTCAATGGAGGCAGAAATCCTGGAATATCTGGAAAAGTTTAAGGATTTGAAGAACCAAAAGTCACAGCTGGAAAAAGAGCTGAACATTTTATTATTGGAAGGGTTAAAATGGGAGAAACATTGTAGGAGGAGTTAAGCAGCAAAAATGGCAGAAGATACTAGAATAAAGAAAGAGAAACAGGAAAACAATGGGATGAAGGCTTTATAGCATCAACCAACCAGCATAAGACCCACTTCTGAAGACTCCGACTGGATGACGATGGAGTTTTTCTGGTTTGGTGAACTGGAGTAACAAAGTGAGTGAATAATACATTTATTTTCCTGGAAGTCTCATCGTTCGTCTTATGAGGGAAAGGTTTGGGACTGCAGATGGAGTGCAGTTGAGGAATATATGATGTTTCTGATGGAGGAAGAACACAGCTGAGGCACATCATCTCTGAGCAAACTGACAGCTGTGTGCTCTCAACAAGCCATCCCAGTGACATGAGGCTCCGTGGAAGCTCGTCTTTGTCAGGTGCAGTTTGTATTTTAAACTCCTTCCAAGAAAACTCTTCACTAGTTATTTTAAACACAAGAGTGGAATTCAACTACAGACCAACGAACCATAAAGCAAATCCTCCTGAACGATGGGTCAAGTGTTCACCTTTAAAAAGACTTTTGTTCATTTTTATGAGGTCATCTCATGAAATAAAACGAAACTATAGTATGTTACATAGTTATGTGGAGCATTAGCTAAAGTATAGTAATTATATTACTACACTTTATATTACTTTTCCCTGTTGGAAATCAGCCTTGGGAGTTCATCCAATACTTGATTACTGGATAGAATATGGAGATGTCCTGTCAACGCTTGGACAAATCGGACATTATAAGAAATCAGATAATGATCTGATGTTTGGCGTTCATGTAAACAGGTTCAATGTAATTTTAGACCCTAAGAGGCAGAATTTTCTTTGGGGGGGAGGAGCTGTCAATGCATTAAATGCATATTAATGAAAAAAGTTTCTGCAGGTGCGACAACCATCCAAACGTTTAACATTTCTACGCTTTAAAATTCATGAAGCAGCTTACTTTTTAAAAAAAAACAAAACACAAAGAAAACTGAAAACTTTGGTCAGTGAACACATTCATGCATTTCCTTTTAATTTGTTTGCACAACTGGAGACAACTGGGGTCATTTACAGCACAAGCCCATTGAAGAAGGACATTAGTTTGCAGGAAAAAGTGGATTCTGAGCTTAGAAATGGACTTCTAAGAGTCAATTTGTTGTGGAAATGACATTAACTTATTGTCTAATTTATGCAATAAGAACTGATGTAAAACAGGAATCTGCAACGTGTCACTTACTCTAAAACATCACGAGTCGTGCTTTGAGAATGACTTCATGGTGTCTTTTGTGACGTGTGCTCTCATCATATGTGAATGGTGGATAACATGCGTGTAATGGGTAACAGATGCAGCACAGGGAGAAGGATTTGATGCACAAACCTGTGCTGAGCTAGAGGGGGGGGGGGGGGGGGGGGCACTGCATGAACTGACAGCTCTGTGATAACTCCTAATGAGGACACAGGAGGGAATGAAGCCAAACAAAAACACTCTGCAGGACAGGAAGAACACTACAGACGTACGACACCCACGGATGGAGACGTTCAGAAAAAGGTTCCAGAAACCAAAACCTGAACGTGAACAGATGATGTCAGCCTGCATTAACTGGAGCTGCAGCAGCCTGGTACCCCAGCTTTAATGCAGGTTGACTTATTTGCAGGACCTCCTCCTGTTTTGGGTCTTAGATAGTAATAAAGATAGTTTTCTTTAGCTGTGGCAACCACCTGGGAAAGGGCAGAACATGACACGCAGCTTTGAGCTCGTTAACATCACAAAAACTGGCTTTTAAAACGAGCAAAAGTCTTAGTTCAAAGTCTTATTAACAAAAGAAGGTACGAAAAAAAAGAAAAAATCTTTGAGGAATGATGTCTCATTTTGTTTTTCTTTGTTTGTTTTTTTACCTCAACTTCAGACAATTTCCAGGATCAGTGGTTAGTCCTTAACAATGGATCAACATGCTCTGCAGGGGTATTTAAAGAATGGATAAAAGTGAGACGTCACTCCTCCAAACTGAGAAGAACCAGCATGCAGTGGTTTGGATTCCAGGTCAATATGTATCCTGGAGGCCTTTTTGCAATGCATTGTGGGTGATCTAACATCCCTGGGGTCTCCTGGAGGAGCTGACTTAAGGATGTCTGTTCTTCTGTGCTTTAGTTATTGCTGCCCTGACCCAAACAGAAAAGAAGTTGGCTGTGTTCTAAAAGTGCCAAATGGATTTTCAGCTCAAATCGGTTCCCTTTGTGGCTCTCTGACCTGAAGAAGAACTGAAACAGCTAGTATGAACTCACGCCATTGCAAGGTTCTCCTGTTGAAATGAAGTGTTGGCCTCACTGAGCTGTGGCACAGAACCGACCGGGTCTTTGTGGAGAAAGACCCTGAGGCAGAAATGGTGACGGATTGGCCAAATGCTACAAAAGCAAGAAATCAGTACCACAAATAGAAGCTAGAGGGTAAAATGCCCAGAGGACAACCATGGAACACGTATCACGTAACACCGTCACACTCACAACAACAGAGAACCACAGACTCACTTCAAAGGCAGAAGATTAGAGTTACATGTTAACCACTGAAACTTTTTGGATTGTCTCAGGAATCCAGAGTGCCTACAAAAAGACACACATGACAAGGCAGCAGAACTCACTCCAGGGTCTGTCAACGTGCAAACTGTACACAGAAAGGACTTAAAAACAAAAGCCATGGCCTTCACGATGAGGCACTTAGATGCTCACCACCATGCAGCTCCAATTCAATTCAATTTTATTTGTCATTCATTCATTCATCTTCTTCCGTTTATTCCCTTCCGGGGTCACAGGGCTGCTGGAGCCTATCCCGGCCACTTGTGGGCAAAGGCAGGGGACACTCTGGACAGGTCACCAGTCTGTCACAGGGCCACATATCACACATCTATTCAATCTGACACTCACACCTATGTTTGATTGTATGGTTGGGTTCTCTCCGGGGTCTCCGGCTTCCTCCCACCATCCAAAAACATGCTTCATAGGTCAATTGGCAATTTTATTTGTATAGCTCAACATACCCAACAACAGTTGTCTCAATGGGCTTCGTACCGGTAATTGTAAACATGAAATCAAAAGGATCATCAATACATAGAATTCAATAAACTGAACTAACTAAACAGACTAAGCTGAACTGGGCATCCCTGCCCTTAGACCCTCCTTCTCTGTAAGGACCCCCCCCCCCCCATTCCAGAAGAAAAGAAGAAACCTCAGGGGTGTCCACATGAAGGAGGGATCCTCCCCCAGGACGGACAGGCCATGTACCAGAACTCTTAGAGAAGAATAATCTTATCTGACTCTGCAACTACATGCTTAAAGTCCAGCAGACGAGCTTCATCCAGAGGGAGTTGGGGGACGACTGGGGGCGCCAAACGAGCCAGAGGGGGGGTCCGCAGCCTAGAGCAGGGGTAGCAGGGACACCTGGGATGTAAAACCGGGTAAAGACAGAATATGTGAATCAGTTCTGCTGATCGACTCATATTTCATATGGAGAGATGTACATATGCACAAATATCAACACTTATTCTCTGTTATGCCATCTTTGCTGGTGATTGATTGGCAAATAATTACCTTTTAAATAACCTCAAATCTGGAGAGAAAAAAACGTCTCATTCTCAGTTAGGAACCCACAAACATACACTCCGTGTTTCTACTGACATTTTAGCATAGAAGTAATGAGAGATTTTATAGATTGAATCTTGAAAGTGAAGATACACACAAGGAAACGCTCAGTCTAATGGGATAATCAGGTACAGCTGCACAGGTATAAACAGCACAGGTGCTGAGGAGGAGAAAAAGCTGTGGGAGCATTCCCCCCAAACCTCTAAACAAACATATGATAAACACGTTTCAAATATGACAAAACCTTTCTGCAGTCCTTCCTGATTTCCTTCTATTTTCAGCGGTGGCATCGTTTCACTGCTCACACGGATGAATATTTTATGGAATTGCTCCTGTGGTCTCACTGTTAAAAACAACAAAAGGTAGAGATTTCACCCAAACGCTAGACATCCTTCTGTGGACTGGATAAAAAAAATCAAGGAAAAGACCAACCAGAACAACAGGTGTGCCTGTCTGCGTCCCAGAAAACACACTACCTGCAGAAGCATTTTCACTCTCAGGAACTAAAACCTGGATTCATCACTTCTTATGTCTGATAAAGTTGATCACGGTTTCTAGGAATCCTTTCAAACTCGAAAGACTGATTCAAACATTGAGGAATTTAATGAAAATTGTGTTTTTAACATGTTCTTGCAGTATTTTTCCAATGATAGAGAACATACATTACAAAATGTAAGATTAAAACTGCCTTTACGAGTACTGACTTATTCAAAGCATGGTGAATCAGAAGCAGACAAAAACACGCAGTGGAAAAAAGCCTCTAGCTTTAATGCAGCTTTTACGATGGGTGGGGCAAAAGCTTCCTGCTCCGCTCCATTCTGATGCGACCACAAGAAAAAGATCCAATAAAGTCTTAACTTTTTCTCGTCTGAGCCGGCATCTGGATCAAAACTGTACGGCTGGAAAGCTCCAATATTGCTCGCTATTTTTGTTGCACCGGTAATGTTAGCTTGATGGTTGTAAAGGGGCTGTAAGCTAGCAGGAGAAGGAAGGTAAACATAGAGATCACGGGAAGTCAAGGGAGGCTTACGCCCCACCAAAAACACACCAGCTGTTTTATATATATATATATATATATATATATATAGTATATATATATATATATATTATATACTATATATATATATATATGAATAATGTGTATATATCTACACATATATATATTTACACGTATATAGGTATATATACGTGTACACGTATATATATATATATATTTATATATATATATATATATATATATAATATATATATATATATATATATATATATAAAGAACGCCCCTCTCACCCTCCGCGGGTGGTTTCTCCTCCAAGCTCGGTTCCTCTACCAGAGGCCTGGGAGCTTGAGGGTCCTGCGCAGTATCTTAGCTGTTCCTAGCACTGCACTTTTTCTGGACTGAGAGGTCTGAGGTCTTTCCAGGTATCTGTTGTAGCCACTCCTCAAGCTTGGGGGTTACTGCCC
>CM043718.1:460913-788413 GCA_023969325.1 Oryzias curvinotus | reverse complement strand
CATAACTGCAGGGTGTAAGATGATGGCAGGTAAAGCATACATGGAGCGCCACGATCAAACGGCTGGAATCATATACAGGAACATGTGTGCAGAATATGGACTGGAAACCCCAAGGTCAAATTGGGAAACACCCCCGAAGGTGGTAGAGAATGAGAGGGTAAAGATCCTGTGGGACTTCCAGATCCAGACTGATAGGATGGTAATGGTGAACCAACCAGACATCGTAGTGGTGGATAAAGAACAGAGGAAAGCCGTTGTGGTGGATGTGGCAGTGCCAAGTGATGGGACCATCAGGACCTCTCAGTCCAGAAAAGCGCAGTGCTAGGAACAGCTAAGATACTGCAGGACCCTCAAGCTCCCAGGCCTCTGGTAGAAGACCCAAGCTTGGAGGAGAAACCACCCGCGGAGGGTGAGAGGGGCGTTTTTTATAATTAAAAAATAAATAAAGGGAAAAAAAGAAATAAAAAAGAAAATTACCCTTTCAAAAATGATTTTTGTCAAAAAACAGCATAATCATAAGGAAAAGACCACTGGGATACGAGTGGGACTAAAAGGAATAACAGATACATGTCGAGCAGTATTGGTTGAAAAACGTATAAGACTTTTCCGGTTTAAAAGGTATCAAATCAATCAACAAGTGAATATTCGGTTTCTGTCAATGGTTGTGAGTTTCTCTTCCTGTTGTGTCTCTACTGTCTTTACTTTCTTTATGAACATGTCATGCAGACAAAAAGACGTCAAATCACAAGCTTGCGTCTAAAAAGTCGGGTCAATTCCAATTGACTGAAGGTGAACCACAACAGTGTGTGTTGTGTTCACTAAACACGTGACAACCAGGTTTTAATGTTTAAGGCTTTCATGTCAGACATTTTGCTTTTGCTGATTAAACGAAAAAGAGTTTCTTTGTTAGAAGACGTTTTTATTTCTAGTTTGAAACACCAGATGAATAAAAATATCAAGATTGATTCAGAATTTGACCGTATCGCATCAGCATGTATTTGTGGACCATGGAGATGCAATTGAACCATGTGAGAGGAAAGCTAAAAAAAAAGAAGAAAAAAACTCCCATAATGCACATTGCCCACTACTTGTCTTTCGTTTTTTTGTATTTGTGATCACTTTTATTTTCTTTCCTTTCCTGAAGTAATTTAGGCTCAGTCAGTAAATGGACTATATAGTAAATGGACTCCATCCGAAAAAAACAACTGCACACTTTTTTTTCATATCCAATTTTTAGTTCGTACTTAGACTTATTTGGTGTTTTAAAAACTCTTTGTTTTCTCTTTGTATTTGTTATATTGGACATGTAAATTTACTTAGAAAATACACGTTTGAGTCTTTTTATACTTGAATTGGACATTAAAAGTCTTCCAATTCTGGAATGACCCAAAGCTGCACATGATCTCTGAATTTTCCGTCAGGATCATCTCCTCTCTGCTCAGTCCCATATGTTTGTTTAAACTGAGAGGATTTGACTTAAATTAGGTTTTATGTTTGTTCAGTTCAGACTCTTTGTGTCTCATTTGCAGATCACACCAGGTTCAGGTTTGTAATCATGGCAGCTGTTGGTGGTTCTGGTGATCAGACCCTCAGTGTATTAAAGCACACACTGTGTCACCATTGCTGCTTTTGTTTTGCTGCCCTGCAAATGTTTGACCCAAAACTTTTAGAAGCAAAGCAAATCACTTTTTCTTTTCTTGGCATTTTTAATCAAGGCTGTTGTTTTTTTTTTATTTCTTTTTTGTTTTGTTGAACGTACATGGGAAAGTTGAAATGTAGTTAATTTTGCTGCAGTGTGCATTGTGACGTTCTGGAAGCATTATTCCCAACCTACTTTATAAGAAAAGCCTTGTGGATAAATCTTACCCAGCTCCATCATTGTAGTGCTCATTATAGCAGTTGTGTACAGATCTCTAATGAGCAGAGCCGACTCCCTGCAGTATTCTCTGCTGCAGTAAACCTCATTTCCCAAGGTCAATTCTCCAAGAAAAATCAGCCAGAACTTGTATTTACAGAGAGAAATACATGCTGGAAACACTTTTGGAGATTAAGAGAACAAAACCAACAGTGGGAAGAAGCAAGGTGGAGGAGATTTGTTCTACTTTTGAACCCATCGGGAGGCTTGTTAAGCTCTATCTTTTTTTTTCCAGCAAAACTTTGCTCTGACATCAGTTTTTATATCCACAACAGATTATTCATGCTCAGGTTGGTGTGTCATAGGGTGTTGATTATTTTGCACACATTTTACCCTTAAGAGGTATTTCTGGATGAGGAGCTCAGCTCTGAACACGAGAGGTTGATTGGGTCAAACAAAGCCGACGCTCAATGGCGAGCTTTGACCACAGAGCTTTAAAAGCCTTTAATGTAAGGAGTGGAAATCCATCCACTCAACTGGAACACGAAACCATATGGCTGGTGTCAAACCCAGCTCTCCACATTTGGCTCTGTCCAGTTTACTTCTGGAAACCAGACCATGAAACGTGGGCACACTATGGTGCAGGAAATGAAGTCTTCATGACAAAAAGTTTCAAGTTCAGTTGACCGTCTCCTGTCTGACTCCATGTTGTCGGCGTTTTTTAATGTTGGATTTTTTTTCTGTGGGATGTGTTTTGAAGGTAATGTAGGACAAAAATCCCTCCCAGATTATCCTGAAGCTGTTTGACCTTAGCTCAGCTCATGGGCCATGAAACATATTGAGGAAGGAGTGGATTTTATCTCAAAATGTTTTCACTCTGCCTCTGTGAATCGGTACAAATCTCCACCGTGTCCCAAAGCAAATGCAGAAAACAGAGCGTCGTGTTGAGCAGACAAGCAGAACCATGAGATGGAACGATGACCATAGGAACTGGTACCATCAAAGGCCATCCAGATCCACATTCAGAGATCATAGTATGAAGCGCTTATCAGAATCCCAATGCATGTGTGGCGAATGCATACTTTGAGCTTACAAGGAAATATGAAGTACTAACAACTCAGAAATACAGCGCACATGTCATGTTCAAGTGGTGTAATTGACGCTCAAATCACTACTGAATTGCAAATAAACAGCGCAATAATCACACGGTTCATGTTCTGTTGATTTACGTGTTCTTTGCGTTGTTTATTCGTGATACATCTGTGAAAATTTCACGTAAAAACCACGTTTCTCACTTTTCCAGCTATATTCACGTATGATCAGTTTTCATCAGTTGTGGGACACGCCCCTTCAGAGCCTACAAGTCAGAAACCTTCTTTTGTGATTTTTATTTACTGGATTACAGTCTTACCTGCAGGTGAAATAAACTGACGGCATCATTAAAAAAAGACTTTAGAGAAAGCCTCAGTGGAAATAAGTGTTTATATAATTCTTTACTAAAAGCTTCTAATATTGATTGGGTGTTGGTTTGTTGGTGGTCCCTCACTCCTGATGTTGTGGGAGGTGTTATTTTGATAAATGTTTTCTGATTCCAGCTGCCCTCCCTGAGCGTTCATGTCAGTCTGGAGGATGTTTGGGGCAGATGGGGCTCGCTGAGAGCCTCCACACTCATCACATCAGTCCCAGTTGACCCATGGAGGCACCCGGAGATTCAGTCTCATTTCGGTTCTGCACTTAACAGCTGCGGGCGCCATGCTGAGCGTCGGTCAGAGCGCGACCCGCGTGATCACAGCCGTCTTTTCCAGAGCCGAACAGCCCCGCCGTCAGCTGGTTGTGCTCACCTGGAAAATACGGCTGCAGTTAGAGGAGAAAAGAGACGCAGCGGTTTTCCTGCTGTTTGCTGCGCGTCACTCCTGTCAAAACAGCTCCTGTGACACAGGAAGTGCTTCGGTGTGCTCACCTGCCGTCTTCTGACAGGATTAGCCCGTGTTATAATATTTACCTTTAGAAGATCTTTGACAGGGTTTGTTTGCTTTGTGTGTCTTTGTACATGAACACATTTTCTGTGTGATTTAAATGCTCTGCTGCATAAACTGGAACATATCATTGGGATTATGGAACCTTGAATGCTATAAAGCCTTCATCCCATTGTTTTCCCGTTTCTCTTCTTTTATTCTAGTATCTTCCACCATATTTTGGCACTAAACTCCTTCTACAGTTTTTCAGCTATTTTAACCATTCAGCTATTAAAATGTTCAGCTGTTTCAGTTTTTTCCAGCTGTGACTTTTGGTCCTTCAAATCCTTGAACTTTTCCAGATATTCCAGGATTTCCAGGATTTTTACCTCCATTGAAATAAATGGGGAATCCTTGGTGCAGAAGCTCGCTGGTTCGATACCCGACTGGCATTTTTCACAAATCTTTTTGGTTATTGTGCTGTTTTCACTTAACTTATTTTTTATTTTTAAACCAAAGAAATGTTTACATCTCTTTTACATGCTTTTTTTATGCTTGTCCTGATTAGCGTTCCCTTCCAATCATCTTTTGTTCTGTTGTAAAAGTGCTCCCAGTGGTCGTTTAATTATGATTTCTGCATTTTTAGCCAAAATCCAAAATTCTTATTCTTTAGAAATTCACCCTGAGTTGTGGACGGGACCTTTGGCGCAGAGCAAGCTCATTAGGTAAATCAATCTTCCTTTTTGGTGAGGTTTTGGGTTATTTTATTTCCTCCTGCTTTAGTTTCAAATTTCTGCCGACTATTGATAACTTTGTGTGATTTTAATCCTTTTCTTTGGTTTTTCAAAATCTTTGATGCTTTTCTTTTATAGATCCCTCTCTGGATTAAAAACTGTAATTTAGTTTCATGTGAATATTCCCAGAATCATCAAAGACCCTGTTTGTCTTTCAGAAACATCCCTAAACCTCCTTCCCAGCTCCTGCAGGGACACATTTCTGTGGGAGCAGATTCATTTGTTTGACGGAGCCCTCCTCCTCTCGTCTAGACAACCTGTGAGTCGCTAATGAGGATTATTGACACTGTGCTGCTCTTTCCCTCCTTTTTTTTCAATATTTTTCCCCAAAGCTGCTTAACCCCGGCGGCCCCGACGTGACCCTGCGAACACCATCATTGAAATCAGAGACGGCTTAATGATGAGAGAGACGCGTCAAAGAGCGGGCCTCAGTCTGAAGGAGCTGGCTTCGTGGTCGGAATAATGAACGGGTGTTTGAGGTTGTTCATCGGTCACAGCAAGTTCCAAAGTCCTACTTTCATCGTTTTAACGTAATGACAGCTTAATACTTTGAAGAAAACGGCAAGTACACCTCCACCACTCTGCAGCTGTTGTTTGGAAAAGACAGAGAGATAAAAAAAAAACAAAGTGACAGCAGAGAAGCAGCGACTGCACCGCAGAGAAGTGAGACACGAGCAGGTGACAGACAGACAGGCAGACGCAGACAAAGCTG
Organism: Oryzias curvinotus; assembly: GCA_023969325.1. NCBI lineage: Eukaryota > Metazoa > Chordata > Actinopteri > Beloniformes > Adrianichthyidae > Oryzias > Oryzias curvinotus. The sequence continues at coordinate 783,097 of CM043718.1, read as the reverse complement.
CCATCTGTCCATCTGAGCGACAAATGAAAGAGAAACTGACAGACACACAACACAAGGGTGGAGAGCGTTCAGGCAGGCAGGAAGAGTCTTCCTCCAAATGTTTGCTCGTTGCTGTTTCAGCACAGCTCTCCGCTGACGAAGGCCAAAGAAGATCCGTGTTTCCACACAGAATCAGAGACCGATGCTGCGTTTGTGGAGCTTCAGCTTCTGGCTCATCTGTGCGATTGACGTCTTTGACGTCTGATGTCCAAAAAGCCTTTTCTGGCAGCAATACCTCCAATCTGTTTTTATAAGCGAATATTCCGAATGATGGAACTTAACCAATAAGATACGGTTTTGTTTGGTTAACCAAGATATTGCAGAGTCCAGAGTCTCCTGAATAGACAAACAAAAAGATCCAACAAATCACAACACAGGAAGATGCATGAACCAATCACAACAAAGGAAAAGAGAACCACCCGTTAGACTCTTTGGACACGCCTACTTAAGTTTTCACACCAGAAAGCCAGTAGTCGTAGGAAATGTCTGGCTGTGGCTTAAAGCCTCCTACAAACCTTGCCCTGTTGTAAATCCTCCATTTCTTCCATTTCATCCCATCCATTTGGGTCTTTCCTGTGTTTACGCGTCTTTCCCATCTATGTGGGTCTTTTCCTATATACTCCTATATACCTATATGCTAAATCTTCAAATATTTATCATCACAGTTCAACAGCTGATTGTTTCTGTTTTGTCCTTTGCTGTAAGTTTGCAGAGTTTTATTCAGCAGCAGGTTGTTGTTTTGAGGAAACAGGAAAACTAAGAAGGAAAGGACTGAGGAAGACTTCCGTTTGATGCCAGGGGATCGTTAAAGGCGTTTGTTGTGCTTGAGCCTCAGTTTTCACTTTGCAGCCTGAAGACAAACAACCCACCCGGGATGGGGCGACACCCCAGAACCAGCGATATCATGGAATCATCACTCGTCCCTGGAGAGAAGAGGCTGGAGCATAATGACAGGAAGAGGGTTATGTTGGTGTGCAGCCTGCAGAGCGCTCTACCTGCATGAAATGTATTTGTTTTTCTGCAGTCAGAGATCAAGGTTGAGTTATTTTCACTCTATTATTTAGCTCTTTATTAAAGTTTAAGACCAAAAAGCCCTTTGGAGGTCACAGCCTTAATTTTTGGCTACGTGAAAACCTGCCGTCACCTTTGCAGCCGGGATAAGTGGCTCACTGAACCAACAGTGAACTCCGTCCAGACTAAATAACTAATGAGATGTTGCATCAATAAAGGTGAACCTCCACGCTCTTTTCCTGCTCATTTTTACTTCTGCGAGCTCCTGAAAAAGGGTTGGCACTGAAGGAAAAACAGTTTCAAATCAGTTCATGTTTTTCTCTGACATCCAAACTGGTCTGGAATGCATCGGGTGGTGTTTTCAGGTGGAGCATGTGTCTCTGTGGTTCCTGCATAGAAAGCAAAGGCGATGCATCGTTTTGCCATTCCAATATTAAAAGGAAAATCCATATTGTCTGATTTTTTTACTTAATTTTTTTTTACATACCTTAATAAAATGCCAATTTTCTTTTCAAGGATTTTATCTAGACGTCTAAACTAGACAATAAAAACCAAAAATTTATCATTTCCATTTGAAAAACCAACAGCACAGAAGAGAAAAGGATGTTAAATTTTAAAACTAATGACAAAGACAGAAACGCTTCATTTACATGAACGTAGTGTTTACTCTCACCTGAAGCTGCTGGAAACAAATCCCAACAGACTGTTCATTTACATTTTCAGGATTAATGTTGTGTCTTAATGTGACAATGAAGTTGACCTCTCTGTCTGACGTTGACCATACAGGTTTCCAGATGCTGCATCGTTCAGACACAGCGTGAAGGCCTCACCTCCAGCAGTCATTATCTTCAGTGGGAACATCAGGGGGTTGAAAATGAGCCTCATTCAGCCAGAAAGTGATCTAAGGTTAATGTGGAGGAGACAACTTTTGTTCTTCCAGACTTCCCAGTGTCAGAAATGAACAAAGGGCTCAAAAATTATTAGTAAAATTAAAAAATATGTGAAGATAAAACCAAACCCACTTTTGAGAGGGAGATTGCAGTTATATCATAGCACTGCTCTCTACAGAAAGGTATTTTTCCTGCTGTCTTAAAATCTGCAGGTGAAACTCTTACTAAAGAAAACCAATTTAGACCAGTCAGCTTTAAAGAACTCCAAACCTGTGTCCAACTAGCCATTTTAAAGCTTTATTCAGCCTAATGACTTTCTCTTGCAAAACATCTTTGAGACGAACAGATCTGGCTTTAGAATGAACCACAGTACTGTGTTGAGGCCGGTCCCCGCCTGTGGTGGGCCTGTGCCGGGGCCGGTCCCCGCCTGTGCCGGGGCCGGTCCCCGCCTGTGCCGGGGCCGGTCCCCGCCTGTGCCGGGGCCGGTCCCCGCCTGTGCTGCTGTGTTTGGCTGGCTATGCAGCTATACACAGAGAGGAAGGTCCCAACTACTAGTGTTTCCAATAACATTTTGTTTTCCCATTGACTATCACACTCAGTTAGGGGGTGTAGGTCTGAGGAGTGTGCTCAATTTTAATTTTCGTGTTTGTTTTTATATTATTTATTTTGTTCTGTTTTTTTATTGTAAAGCACTTTGTGCTGTGTTTTCATAGAAAAAGTGCCAGATAAATAAAATTTGAAAAGCTCTTCCATCCTCTGCAGCCCTGAGGGTCACCTGCGGGCCGAACCCTACAGACATGTCTCACCGAGGCTTTCTCTGTGAGAAAACCTTAATTAAAAGTTAAATATAAAGGTCAGCAAAATATCATGTTTTAAGTACAGAAATGTCAAACAGGAAGGAGTAAGACTCAAAAACTGTTAAAATGCAGGAAGTTGATCCTCCAGTGGCGTGGTCAGAATAGTTATCGCACAGACACTCCTGATGGAGAGGTAAATTCCTTCTGACAGAAACCGCAGGACAACATTATCAGAGGGAAGGAGGGGAAGAACTTAGAAAAAACCAGAGACCAAAGAACTGAGCCCTGTGGGACTCCATAACATAAATATCAACTAGTTTTCTCTGTGGAGTTTTCTCCAGACAGTCCAGCTTCGACCTGCACAAACTGAGCTTTGAAGAAGGCTCTGTTTAAAAATCCATGAGGTTCCTTTGCGTGTTTTCTTCTGTTTTTCTCTTTTCTTTCTTTCTCGGCTTTGTTTTCTTTTGACTTCAAACAGGAACAGATACGTGGATGTTATCAGAACAGCTCTTGCAGCCGACTCCGTCGTAGCGTCATATTTGTATGGAGCGCAGCAGAGGTTGAAATGGATGTTGTTCACTTCCAGACAGAGTCAGGTTTCAGACAAATATAGACTTTAGACGTAAAGGACAAAGAAAGGGCAGAGAAATGAAACAGGATCTGGGTTTTGATTGAATAAGTGAGACGCATTGATCTATTCTCAGCAGGCTCACAGGGGTATGTATGCTTGATGTACACCAACAAAGCGCCCCAGGGGCTTTTCTTTGGATGCAAATCAAGCACAGCCCCCAACATCTTCCATCAACGGTAGCAGTCTTGAAAGCCCCCCCCCGTACAAAGAATCCAACAAAATTGGGTTTAGAAAAGACTTTTCTTTTGAAATCTAACGCCTATTCTGCAGCACATTTTCTGTTTTATGGAGTCCACAGAAGAAAAGATTTCTTTAAACCTTCTGAACAGAGAACAGACTTTTGTTTTACAAGATAATTAATGAAGGATACGCCTTAGTCTTGGGGGGTTGACCCATACAGCTACTCTTGGTTTTTGGGCGGACAAACATAAGACATGATGACGCAGTATGACCAGACATATGATCAAAATTCCTTTTTATGAACCTTTTTTGCAAACAAACAAAAAAAAATCAAACATTTTGATGCAAGAAAATGCTGATTTTTCCAATTGAGTCTTAAGGTTTGAAGCTGCAGTAGGTCAGGTGATGGTCAGAGGGATGCTGATATGTGTAAATAAATAATTCATCTTCACTGCTGTAAACCCAAAAGCAAATGGATGCAAACATCCCAAATGATGCAACATTAAAGTTTGCAAAAGGAGAAAACATTGTTCTGAGACAGAAAAGTCCAAAACCGTCCATCTCAGCTTTATGGCAGTGAAGGGAGCAAACCGCAGTCAAACATAGAATTAAAATGATAGATAAATGATGAATAAAATTAAAAAATACATAATGAAAGCCATCATGAAAGAACGTCTCTATTTGGGTGAACTTTGTTTTTTTTATATTTGTTTCATATGTATTTCAAACAGATGTTTATGGAAAAAAATGCTTTTTTCCTGCGTGCACAATCCAGAACCTCAGCCTTTTAAGTTTTCTTCTCCTAAAGACAGTTTGTGTTTATTAAACATGAATATAATCAACACATTTAGCCAAGACAAATGGAACATAAAACCAAAAAGACTAAATCAATCCTGTCCTTACAGACTGACAGTCGCTCAAACTCCATTAGGTGAGTTTAAGTTAGCGCAACTTTAATGACCGTTTCTGCTCCAATGTAGGTTAACAGGAGAGAATGAACGATAAAGAGACCCAAATCCATATTTTTTGAAAGCATCAGCTCAACATATTTCAGAAGAATGTATTAGACCTGAAGTCTTGGTGTAGGTTTAGGAGTCCTTTGTAGATGTCTCCAAAGAGGTCAAAGTGGAAGATCATTCTGGGATGGAGGGCAGAGGGTGAGCCAATCAGCAGTCCAGCCTTCTGGAGCACTTCCTGTACATCACTTCCTGTTTTCTGAGGAGATTTTAGACTCCTGTTGGTTCTGTTGAATCCTCTGCACAAAACATAAACCAAAGTTTAGCAATTTTTACTTATATGCACATCAAAGAAAATGAGTCATATAATCAGAGTATTGTTCTATAGTTTATGAACTTTTTAAAATATCTTTAAGATAATCACTCTAACAATCCCTCAATATTAATTATGTTCTAATTGATAAAAAAAAACTTGAGTGTGAAAGAGCTGGGTTCACCACGGCGCAATGCCGAGTTTGGAGATGAAAAGTTGGAGTGAGGCTGAGGTCTGCTTGGTCACTGCCTTTCAGCTTTGATCTGCATGCTGGATTAACCTGCGGCTGAGAGCAGTGCATGTCCTGCTGCTCGCTGACCTTTACCCACGCTCGCCTGACAAACACTTTCCACGGCCCAACTCAAACAGATCCGTCCATGACGGCCAGCAGGACTCTCTGCTGAAACACACAACTCTATTCTGTAGAAGTGAGAGGTACACTTTTGGAGAAGGATTCGTTAGGTCTACACCAGAGTGTGGATGATAGATCTTGTTTCATTGTTTTCCCTATTTTGTTCAATAGTTTTTTAACGGTGGGGTGAGGAACGTTGAGGTTACAGGGAGCACAGGTGAAGAAGGTGAGGGACTTGGGGTCAACAGTCTGCAGGTGAAAAGGCGTGTGCTAGCAGGTTGGTGTGGGTGGAGGGAGATTGGATGTGTGACCCAGAGGAAAGGTGCAGAAGAGCAGCCATGTTGGTTTGGAGAGACAGGAGGCAGAGCTGGAGGTGGCAGAGATGAGGATGGTCAGGAAGGATCAGGAATGAATCCATCAGAGGAACAGATCATGATTGGTGAGGGTGGTTGCCATTGAAACAGTTCAGTGTTGAACTGATGACGTCTGACGCAAACTAAGCTGCAATTTGATTGGGCGACTTAAAAGACTGGATTTGGATGGAGCTGGAAGAAAACCATCTTCTATGAATGACGTCACACTCAGTCCAGTTCTGTGATGCAGTAAATGATCAATGATCACTAGAACATAGACCACAATGCATTGCGTTTGAATGAAATGTCATTTACAAAAACAAAAGAAAGCATGTATTTATTTTATAAATCATCCAAATGTTCATCAGAACTCAGTGGATTCATGAACAGTCTTTGTAAAATTGGGTTTTAAGCTACTTTAGAAAAAGAGTGACATTATATTTGATGTTTTAAAAAAAAGGAAAAATAGAGGGAATATGTCAAAATTACGTGAAGATTCAGGACATCGGATAGTCCCGCTCTATAGCATATCGGGGGTTAAGGAATCTTTTCTTATCTTAATGACCTGAAACTGCAGACAAACTATACCTCCTATGTGCTAATCTCCCTGTCCAATCAAGAGAGGACCTGGTTGCAATGTGGGCGGAGCATTTTGGGGTAAAATAGGATAATTGTCGTGTTTTGATCTCTTCACATGCACCAAAGCCGTCGCCACTGAGCATTTGGGATCTGCACAGTCTGTTTTTTGACAAACCTCCACAAAACCTTTTTCGATGGCCAGACTTTTGACGTGTCCGGAGACCAGGCTCTGCTGGTGACCTTTGCTTTTATCAGCATTCTTATTCTGTATTTTACTTTTAAGCTGTTTTAATTTGTATTTGCTGCTTTTATGTGAAGGTGCGGCGTAAATAAATGAGATTAAGCTTAAACTCCCACTCGAACAGGAAACAAATCAGAGCCAGTGTGATTTGGATGTGTGTCTTTGTGTGCGGTTACACACAACTATAACAGCACTATGTTTAAATATTGTGAGTGAAAAATGCCAGAGCAGCTCCGGCTGCGTTTGTTTGCTTCACGAAGGATCTCCATGCAGCCTAGGGGTCTGCAGTGAAGACCTGCTGAACTGTGAAATGCACAAACACGCAGCTCTGCACTCTGGGAGTTTACAGAAACACATATGCGTCCACTCCAAATGCATCCATCACTGCTCTGCTTCAGTCTGGAAAAACCTCCAACTTTTGCCAGTTGATCAGTTTCAAACCGTAGAGGTTCTAATCACAGCATCATCACAACTACAGTTCTAGTAGCTTACATTCTAAGGTTTTTGTTTTGTTTTTATTTTGTGCTGAAAAGCTGAAACTGTTCACGTTTTTCCTTCACAGAGAATCTGAGCAGATTTCATGTGTTTTTTGAATTGGTGGTTGTTGATCTTTTCCAGCATGTGGCAGATCTCAAACAGATCTTTCTAATTAAAGCTCCATTCCAACAGAAGATCTGGACATTTACATTCTTATGAGTTTTCAGTGAAACTGAAAGTGATGCAAATGAAAATAGTTTGAAACAAAAAAGTCAGAAACCGGTTGTTGAAAAAATGTAGGTAAATTGACCAAAAACTGCTGTTTTAACTTCATAGAAATCTAAAATCCCAATATTAAGTCTGCATGATTGGCACAATTGCCCTCACCAACATAAGGCAATAATAGATAGAGAGAAAATAGAATAAAATTTGATTGTTTTATCGTCATTGTTCTTTATACATTTTTTTACTGATTTATTGATTTTATGATCTAACCACTATCCTTTCATATATGTTGGGTTTATTTCTCATATGGAATGTTTTTACACAAGTTGTTCAATAACTATAAGCACTTGTAAACTGATTCGAAAGTGCTTATAGATAAATTATATTATTATTATTATTATTATTATTATTATTATTATTATTAAAATAGGTCTTTAATAATCCCTAAGGAAATTTAAATATTTTTACAAGTGTCAATATTGTCCTTGAAAACTTTGTTTTTTAGCCTCTTTAACTCTCTCAAAAGCCAATAAACCCAATGATGCTGAAAGGGTTTATGAACTCAACGCTGTTTGAAAGAAAAGGCTCCTTTAAAATAGGAGAGCAGACCAAAGTGTTGTGTGGAGTCTAATCCACCGGGTCTTCATCACCCCTCCTGCTGGACCCCGGCTCATCCATCTACGGCTGATCTGTTAACCGTCCCCGGGTAATGACTTTCACTCGCTGTTCCTTTGCTGAATGTTAAGTAGCTCTTTGCAAATACCAAAAGATGAGCCGGGTCGGCTCGCCGGCGCTTCCCACGCTTCCCACTCAAAGCGCTGATGTGCAGTAAGAAACTCTGCTCCCGCCGTTCTCTGAGCCGCAGACTCTCCTAATGTCACCGTGGATGTGTCAGCCCCTAAACTGTTGCAGCCTAATCTGTTTTTGGTTTTCATTGAGTTGGATTAAGTTTCTTTCCCTGTTAAAAATAAAAATAGTGATGCTGCCATCACGTGTTTTCTGCTGTGATGTCACTCGGTTGGTTGGTTGGTTGGTTGGTTGGTTGGTTGGTTGGTTGGTTGGTTGGTTGGTTGGTTGGTCGTAAGAAAAGTTGTGGTCTTTACGTGAAATTTTCCTCGATGCATTACAATTGAACCACATTAAAACCATGGAAAAAAATACAAATAAACCACGTGAATAACATATAAATCAAGGTAAAAGCCACGCACTAATTTCTGCAATGTTTATATGCAATTCATTAGTAACTGCATCCAATACGTGATTTGAACGAGATATGTGGGCCGTTTACACGATGTTACAGTGAAACATCAGTGGTACGTCAATAACCGACCGTTAGACATACGTGAAACGGTCGTGGAAAGACAGAAATTAGTATCTTGCAAGAAAAATGCACGATAGCCTAAGATTTATGTAATAATTGTGGATAAACTGCATGTAATACTCGTAAACTGCTTAATTCTCAACCAAACAACTTTAAACCCAATCCACGTAAAGACCCGTCCGCCGAAATCCCTCGACCGACATCTGTGCACATCGACGAATGACAAACGCAAGAAACATTTACGAATGACATAGATCACGCATGGCTCATGAAAGACGAAAGTTTCATACCTGGAAAATACGCAAAATCGAATATGTGACACGACCTTTCCATGTCGTTTATTAAAAGGTGCATGAATCATGCGACCACAGGGTTTGTTACGTCTGTGGTTCATGTGTTTCTTGTCTGATCTGCTCGTGTCTTCCTTTATGGTAAACTTTTAATTTATATCTATCCATGTACAACATCTCTAGTTACAATTTGAATTATCTAGAATGTCCAGAAGCTGTCGAGTCACATCTGGGTTTTTATCACTTTGGTTGAAAACTTTACGGTGTTGCACAGACTGAAATTCCTCCACGTCTTTCATCTGTAATTACCTTCAATAAACTGTTACCTTGAGTATTTTTATGAGTTACTCAACAAAGATTAAATTTCACTCCCTTACACCAGTCTAGGATTATATGTACTTTCATTGTTGACAAAGTTATCATTTCTAGTCAAATTATTCCACCTTACATCAATGCTAATTGATGGAAAAATGAACGCTTGTGCAGATTTTTAGATGGTTTAGTCCTGGGAATAAAACAGCTTGAAAAGTCTGAAAAGCTGTTTTCCACAGAAATCTGACAGTGCATGTGCGGATCTTTAGACAAACATCTGTTCTGCTCTCCAACATCTGTTCATCCTGTCAGATCAATCTCTGAGACAAGCAATCTACAGGAATCTTCCAGAGTGACTAAGAAATACATGGTTTTTTTAGAAATCTGCCTGATTTCCAAATATCTTCATCCATCTAAGCGCTCAGCTGAAGACCTGAGACCTCAACTCCTAACCTACATCCTGGAACCGGCCTTCGGCAGATGTTCTGCACAGAGAAGGACATCTTTGTTGGATCCTATTAGGAGGGTGGTTTGTGATCCGCCGTGGCGCTCCTAAAGGACAAATCAGATCCACTAAGGATGCCACGGCGCTTCGGACCTGCTTCACCACCTGGATGCATGAGGAAGCTACTCCAGAAGATTCTTGGCTTCTCCCCTCCTCTTTGCCTCCTCTCCCCCTCCATGCAGGAAACTGCCCACGACGATTCTGACGCAGGTCATTCCCTTCGCTGCTCCTTTCAGACGAATAGAAATAAAAAAACGGATCAATTCAGAAAAAAAATCAGCAAAAAAGCTTTTTTTAGTTGTTCTTTCTGATTTTTTGATTGCATAAAATCTAACCATTTCAGTTCAAACCTCTCCTATTGTTGTTTCTGCGTTTCAGATGGTTTTATTTTCATGGAGAACTTTGAGCAGCTGTAATCCAGTTTCCTGAAACGCCCACTCTCCTCCGAGGACCACCACAAATCTAATTCTGTTGTTCTGCTGTCAATATGAACGTATGGCAAAGAGGAGGAGGCGTAGGAGGATGAGGAAGAGAGCGGTTCACTCAGTGATTTCTCCCCTGAATTTCAGATTCTGGTGGGGGGGGCTGCATGGAAGCCTGCTTTCATCCACCAGACTGTAAACAAAAGGCGTCGCTTCACGACATTCTGCTGGGAATCTTACAAACACGGACTCGCTTCACTTGACGATGCTGAGTGGCTCATTGAAAGACGAGGACACAAGTGAGCAACTTTTACAGAATAAACGACCTTTCATTTGGGTTCAGGAATTTGACGAGGAACCAGCCGTCGTCCCATGCAGCAACCACGACTTCACCTCCACAACCGGAGCAGGACGGCCCCTTTAGAGAGTGGATTCAACTGTTCTATATGGGGCTGCAGGTGATTAGTCACATCCACACGTACAAGGGGGTTGACCCGTACGGGTGCTGCAGGTTTTTGGGTTGTCCAAGTCCATGGAGGGTCGTAGAGAGCAGCGGCTGCATCTTTAACCCTTGTGCTATCTTGCAGGGTCCAGATGACCCCACCCTTCAGTTGACGTGTTCTCCCTACCATGACAAAGATGGATGAAGGGGGAGAGGATTTCATGTACTCCATGGCCACCAGTAAAGATCACAAATCATTGAAGAAGAAAGGGCCAAGCGAGCGCAGGTGTGTCTTCCAGTTTCCTTGAGGTTCGCATGGCCACCTCAATGGACGGAAATGGAACGTACCATTGTGGTGGGTGTGGTGAGCGGTCGTGATGTCTTCATAAGGGTAATGGAAGCTACACGCACTTAAGACGTACAGGTGATTCTGCTGTATGGTGGTAACGCTACACTCTAGTTGTCAGCGCTGGCTCCTTGCTGACCCTGAACAAATGCAGCGCACAAAAAACACTGGATCCCATAAGACACTTGTCCGATGTCCACACAAACTACACCCTGATTGTCTAATTCCCTCATTTTCTACAGCCGGGCTGCAGTGAGGAGCACACAGATCACGTGAACAGAACTAAGGGGCTCGTTGTGCACCCTGCAGAAATCTGTACAACAACCTGTGTCTCACTTACTTCCCCCCCCCCCCTTTTTTTATGGTTACGTGTTCTATAAGTGTTCACCGACCACAGCATGCCCACTTTCTCTCTACGGGTTTTCCAAGCGTGGTACCACCTTGATACTTCCTGGGATCACCTGCATTTCCTGTACAGGTTTGACCTTTACCCTCAGAGAGCCCGTGTCCACCTGTAAGGGCAGTTATGACTGAGGCTCAAGCTGAGTCCTGCTGACTCTGCATGGCTTTATGTGGGTCTGACAGCAGCAGAGAAAAACATCTGCACCTCTGTGTGATCAGCAGTTTCACCGACAGTGTCGGCTATAAACCTGCTAAAGCTGTGGTACTTAAATGACCATCGATGTAGAAATGATTACCTGCTTGACGCTCGTGTAGTTCTTGCTCTACTGGGGGGGGGAAACTGTCAAAATCTCCTAGTGGTCAATGTCAGTGTTCCTCTGGACCCACCAGCCTGCATGTTGTCACTGCTGCCTCCAGTGTCATTATCAGGCGTCTGCAGAGCTGGAACATGAGCTGCATGTTGAGGCAGAACACCACACGTTTGGTTCTGAGGTCTGAAGGTGAAACTCTGCTCAATGTCATGAAAATCCTGAGATCCGATGTGAGTGACAGCAAGTCACTTAGTTGTACATGTTTTGTCTTAATCACCTGAACTCTGGCCCTCTTTACAACGAGGAGCTTTGTTCACTTGCAGATGAACTCTGGTATGGTTCGCTTCAATCTGAACGCAGACGGACCAACGAAAAGGAGGAGAACCAAAAGGAGGAGAGGCTGCAGGCTCTGTGAGTTTGGAGGAGAAACAAAGAATGAAGAAGGTTGGAAATGCATGCAGGGTAAAGGAGGATCAGAGAGGAGCTGCAGGAGCTTCTTCCTACAAGACAGTCGGAGGACGAGCAGGACGGTTTTCTTCATCCAGCTGTTTAACGTCTTGGTCAGAGCTTGTTTTGGACAGTAGCGCCCCCAGCACCTGGTGTTCTTGAAACCAAACCAAACCAGATCAGCGTTCAACTTCATCTACATTACGCTCACTAGACTTATTTTCTTTCTTTTTATGACTGAAGTTGCAATGATAGTCTTCGATTTATAAAAACTTTTATTCTTTTTGGTTTTTGATGTTTTTTTATTTGGTTCATTATTGCAGAGGTTCCCTGTAGCTGGACGGACAGACGGACGCTGCAGCAGCAGCAGAAGGCTCATCTTTGGAGTTTCAATGCAAGTTCCATTAAAAGCTGTTCAATTGAATGGTCCCTCTCTGGTGCAGTTTCGTTTTTTTCTCCGAGGCATCTGTGGAAACTGTGATCTTTAGCCAGAGTCTAAATAAATGTGCTGCATTTGCAGTAAAAAGGTTACTGATGATCCGTGGAATCTGGAAGCAGGATTTATACCACTCAAGCCTCTCAAAATAGAAAAAAAAAAAAAAAATTTTCACATTTTCCTCTAGAATATTCCGAACTACTGGGGCATGAGAACAGACTGATTATTTTTGGCACTGGCAGCACATTCTCTGAAGTCTCTGGGTGTTCTCTGAACTTCATTATTTCATTTTACCTTGGATATTTCTTATCTAACAGTAAAATGTGGCTGTAAAGCTCAGCTTTACAGCCACATTTTACTTCAATAAATCTCAGTTCAGGTGACTCACTTCAGGTCAGACATGTGAGGGACGGGAATCTTCTGGATTCTGTGGACCCATATGTCTTGATTGCAGGGGACTACATGGGGCTTTATCTCTTGCTCCGTGTGAAGCAGAGGATTTATTTAGTCCGGCCTGCAGGGCTGCTGGGGCTTGTTAGTGCGGCCAGCAGGATCCTCACCTGAGACCAGCCCAGCTCGGCTGTGGGAATAAAAAAATAGATAAAATCCCACAATCTCTGCAGAAATAAGGGATGAGCTGACTCACCAATATATTTGCAGTGACGCTGGCGGATCCCCGTGGCTTTACGACCAGAAAGGAACGAAGAGGATTAAGCAGGAATTAAACTCCCTGCAGATGGGAAAATGTATTGTTTCAGAGCCGTTAAACTCTGCACGCAAAAACAAAAAAATGTCCTCACTATTCTCCATTCTCCCTAAATGCACTGTAAGCAGCACTTCCGTCTGCTTTATTAATGCACTTTACGGAGTCAGAGTCCATTTATTTCAGCATCAAAGTTCAGTTTTTAGACTTGAGCAGGCAGACGGAGGAGCAGACATTTGCATTTAATGCTGAAAGCAGACCTGCTCACTATTCACCCGGTCAGGTTGTGCTTAATTGCTCCTTCGTTTTAGTTTGCATTTAACAAAAACGGAGGAAGAAGCAGCATAATGTGAAGATCCAGAGGGAGCTCCAGCTGTAGAAAGAAAACGATTTTCTGCTGAAGCCCAGCTCACTTCTCCAGAGTCCAGCTGGAACTTCCAGACAGTTTTCCTGTTTTTATTGCTCACATCCTCTGCACGGACTTCCATCCAACTTTATTTTCCATCAATGACAGTTTAGAAACACAAGCAGACGTGTCAAAGGACCCCCACTTTCTCTCTGCTGGGATTCCATGGCATTTTCTGCTTTTTTATGGGTATAAACGAGACATCCTTGGAGCGTTTTAATGGTATCAGACAACAGCTGAAGCTCTGGATTTCTGCTTCTCTGGTTTCAGTGTTTTGCTTTTAATCAAGCTTTGTGATCATGTCTTTGTGTTTTCCATGTTTTCCATGTTTCATTATATAACACTTTTATTTCAGACTCAGATGTGGTCCATAGAAAAAATATACAAATACAACATACACAATAAAAAGTAAAAAGATATAAATTAAAAAGAGTATAATGGCTGTATCCAGTGTTTCCTCAGGGCAGAAGTGTAGCGGCATGAGCTTCTTTTGGGATCAGTCAGAGACATGATGATTGAGTTCTTAGATTTGTCCAGGCGTTCCATGAGGCTGTATGTAAGCTTTCGTAGTAGAGCTTCACAAGTGGGGATGTGAGCATCCACAAACTGCTGACTGGCTCTGTACCACCTGGGCACCTGTAGCAGAAGCCTAAAGGCATCATTATAGGCCACTAAGAATTTGCGGAATGTCCCACGTCCATAGTTCCACCAAAGAGGAGCCGTATACAGAGGAGTGCAGTAAGCTCTGAACAGCGAACACTTCACTTGAAGAGAACTGTCTCTGAATGTCTCTATCATCCCTCCAATCATCAGTAATGAAATGTCCAAGATATTTGATAGACAAGGTTTGTTCCAGAGGCGTTCCACAAAGCCTAAAAACAGGAAAGTTTACATTTCTGTCGTCTTTGGTCCTTACAATCATTACTTTGCTTTTGGGGGGATTGTATTGTCTTTCAAAGTCTCTGCCATAGTCAGAACAAACTTTTTAAAGTGTTTGTATCCCAACACTGTAGGGGCTAAAAATGACAAGGTCATCAGCATACATAAGATGATTAAAGGTTTAACATCCAATAACACATTGGAACTCATTGGAATCCACAGGCGTTTTCTGTTTGTTAGCTCAGTTATTCTAGATTGTAGTTTCCAGTTCCTCTTTGTCAGGTCATCTGTTTAATCTGCCTTTTGTTGAACCTTGTTTCTGTCAATTTGCAGTTTTAAGCCTCAGTCACATTCACCCCCTACGTTTGCCCATCTACCCCAACCCATGTACTTTAACCACCACAGATGCTAGCACTGTTTGGTAAAAAACAGACGACCCGCTTTCCTTTTAACAAACTCCTGACCGCGACAAGAATCTTTGTGAAATATCCAGCGTCTGACTCCCTTTTGATTCCAATGAACAACTAACAACAAGACTTCCACAGCTGTGCTGCAAGAACAAACTGCGTCCACTGCTGCCGGTACATAAGACCCTAAACATTACAATGCGTATTTCTAGTGAAACAGAAAATGTACAAATTCAATACATTAAGCTGTTATAACAGTTCAAATCTTCATGTCTCGTCTTTTTCATGTTCATGAAGCACAGAGACTGTAAACGCTTTAAGGAAATTATTGTACAAACTCAAAGCCTCCCGCTGAGAGAATTTATTACCATGTGAGCCTGCAGGTAATTTAGAATCTTACATAATTCTCCTTCTGACACCTCCTGTAATGGCAAACTTCTTTTTGAAGCTTTTTTAAGACCTGTTATCTGTTAAGGTTTTCTTCCACCTTCGTGAGCAGAAACCTGCCAACATTAGACTGTGAACAGCAAACACACTCATGGTCTGCTTTGGTCTGTGGATTAATAAAAGAATAGGAAGCTTAAAGAGGCAGAAGGACGGGAAGGAGGCATCTAAATGTTGAATGATGCGTCACGGCAGTGTGCATCATCCTAAACCAGTCTCTAGAGAAACATTTTTAAAGGATTTACCAAAGAAAGAAAATTATGATAGATTTTTTGCGCTTCTAAGCAAATGTTGAACTTTATAAAAACAAAACCTGCCATTAAAATATATGTATGTGTATATATATATATATATATATATATATATATATATATATATATATCCCCAGCTTGGTCTATTTACTTAAACAACTATATCGTACTCTGAGCCTATATTACTGGGTTTATGTTCTGCCTGATTGGGTCAAATCAAAGCTTCTAAAAATAATTCCTACAAGTCCATGATGCCTTTAACTGGACATTTAAGCAGTGAGTTTTACAGATTGCTTTGGTTCATAAATGTTACGCGCTTCATCCATCTATCCATTCACTCTATACCTGCTTAGTCTTGTTTAGGGTTATGGAGTCATCAAAGTCTACAAAGTTTGCCACTCCACAACAGGACCACCACATTTCTGACATCACACACAAATGAAAAAAGTAAGATTAGAAACAGAAACGTTGGAGTTTAGGGTCCCTGGGACCCATAACAGCCCCTGAAAAGTTCTCACTTTAAACAGCTGGGTCCCATCCAGGACTGGGCATCAGAGATGTCTTACATCTGTCCACAGGGAAACCCGCATTCCACACCTCCACATTCAGGGATGTTTGTAAATAAATACAGTATTGAGTTCATTATGAGGCATACCTAAAAGCTTTAAATGGCCTTTAACATGCTTTTCTTAAGCTAAAGTCTCTACCTCCAACCGTACTTTTACTAATTCTAGGAACCACAAGCAGTCCTGCATTTAGTGAGTGAAGTATTCTGATTGGATGGTAAGGGACCATGAGGTCATTGATGTAGGATGGGGTCATACCATGTAAGGCCTTATAGGTTAACAGAGCTTAATTCTAGAATTAATGAGATCCACTGAAGTGAAACTAATCTCTTCTGCTAGTTCCTGCTAACAATCTAGTTGCTGCGTTCTGATAAAGCTGGAGACTTTGCGTCGAGTTAAGTTACCAAGATCAGAAGCTCAACCAGTTGAAGTTAATGTGGCCCAGCAGTTGACTACCACTGTTGGGCCACAAGCTCCACAAGCTCACACACATTCAAATTGAGATGAATGTGAACCAAAATAAAAGCCTTCGCTCCCTCTGAGTCACAGAAATGTCAACCAACTTTTCCAAACATTAATAGTGTTGCTGTAATAGCTGAAAATTGTTCTAATGAGACTATTTCATGTCTCTGCTGGATGGAGCTCATGTGTTGTGGTGTTTTCTGTGCAGCGCCATATCAGGCATTTTGCCTGCAGCGAGATAGGAGACCAAATAGGCTCTTTTATGGCCTCTATCAGCCGCTAGTCAAACCTTTATTTCAGCCCGAATGGTCCCATTAACCTTGGACGGCTCCAGCGCTCGATATTAACGCGGTAATTTAATGAACTGTCAAACTTTACTGTAGGAGACGTCACTGCTGTGTGGAGCAGATATGTGTGTTATTAAAGCGCCTCTGATGATGCACTGATGCTACACCTGTTTGTGTCTACCTGTGCTGTGTTAGCAAACAGGCTCCATAAAGTCTCACTGTGTTATGGCAGCACTCCGTCCGTCCTCTTTTTTTGCTAAAGTTATAAAACGTCTCCCATCTCTTCGTTGTGTCTTTTTACATCGTCTTCATATCCTTTTCTCTTTCTATTCACACACTAGTTTCTTCCTCCACCCATTAACTCCTCTTCGCAAATATTCAACTTCTGATGCTAAAGGTCGTTCTTGTTGGGGTTTTGTCGTGTTCTCTTTGCTCTTTCTCTGCCACTTCATTATTTCCATCAGCACCTGTGGACGCTTTATGTTAATAATGTACCTCTAATGACAACAACTCACAACACAACAACTCACTGCACAACACAATAACTCACAACACAACAACTCACTGTACAACACAATAACCCACAACACAACAACTTACCTTACAACACAATAACTCACAACACAACAACTCACTGCACAATACAATAACCCACAACACAATAACTTACCTCACAGCACAATAACTCACTGCAAAACACAATAACCCACAGCACAATAACTTACAACACAATAACTTACAACACAACACATTAACTCACAACACAACAACTCACTGCAAAACACAATAACCCACAGCACAATAACTTACAACACAATAACTTACAACACAACACATTAACTCACAACACAACAACTCACTGCAAAACACAATAACCCACAGCACAATAACTTACAACACAATAACTTACAACACAACACATTAACTCACAACACAACAACTCACTGCACAATACAATAACCCACAGCACAATAACTTACAACACAATAACTTACAACACAACACATTAACTCACAACACAACAACTCACTGCAAAACACAATAACCCACAGCACAATAACTTACAACACAATAACTTACAACACAACACATTAACTCACAACACAACAACTCACTGCACAACACAATAACCCACAACACAATAACTTACCTCACAGCACAATAACTTACAACACAACAACTCACTGCACAACACATTAACTCATAACACAGTAACCCACAACACAATAACTTACAACACAACACATTAATTCACAACACAACAACTCACTGCACAACACGATAACCCACAACACAAAAAACTTACAACACAGCACATTAACTCACAACACAACAACTCACTGAACAACACAATAACTCACAACACAATAGCCCACAACACAATAACTCACAACACAATAGCCCACAACACAATAACTCACAACACAATAATAACTCACT
Organism: Oryzias curvinotus; assembly: GCA_023969325.1. NCBI lineage: Eukaryota > Metazoa > Chordata > Actinopteri > Beloniformes > Adrianichthyidae > Oryzias > Oryzias curvinotus. Next base: position 764,974 of record CM043718.1, on the reverse strand, counting down.
GCACAACACGATAACCCACAACACATTAACTCACAACACAGTAACCGACAAAGCAATAACTTACAACACAACACATTAACCCACAACACAGTAACTTACAAGACAACACATTAACCTACAACATATTAGCCCACAACACAATAACTCACAACACATTAACTTACCTCACAACAGAAATGTTTCTAGATTTGCTCTGGCTTTTAATCCAACATGAGACTTCTGTTATTTTAGTGTTATTGTTCTGTTTTTATCTCCCCGTATTTTAACGTGTTTTAGTGTTTGTTTTTATTTTATTTCTTGTCTTCAGCACTTTGTGACACAAATAAAGTTGAGTTGAGCTCCAGCACTGCCTGAAGATGTTTTCTCCAGGAGGACTGCGCCCAGTGCTCCTGATTACATAAGGAATCAGCTGAACACACTCTCAATCATCAGCATCTTTCTTAAGTTCTCTAACAATTTATGGTGGCAAGTTTCCATGTATTAATGAGCTCTCACCACCCACACAATTATATCCTGCCCCGAAGACAGCATCAACAAGCCTTTTCAAAGAATTGCTCATCAAAGGGGAGGTTCCTGTGACACCCAATGGCTGCAAACAGCCCAGAAAGCCTTTAGAAACTGTCTATAGTCATTAATGAGCATGTTTAAAAGGAAAACACCCCCCCCCACACACACACATAACAGAGTGACTTGGGTACGCAAAGATAAAATGTAATTACAGTAAAGATCAACCATCTCACCAAAGAATGAAGGAAAGATTGTAAATTTGATCTGTTAAGTTAGGATTGGAAAATCCAAAAAACGTTTGTTTCAAGCTTGTTTATATTAAAAAAAAATTTAATTTCAACAATAAATGGATCATTTTCAGTTCAAAGTTTTATATTCCCAACTTTCCACCAAACGGAGTAGCAGGCAGCACCTGTGAGCTCAGCTGCTGTGACCACAAACACAATCATCTTAGCTCATTTGGATTCAGTTCTTGCCTTCTGAAAATAATAATCCACATGTGAAATGATGTCCAGGCAAATTGTACCTTTTTAACTGCAGGCGTTTTATCGCCGCCGCCGCTGCAGCGGGAAAAGCTATGCTTTAACAGAGCCGCTTTATCAGGCGTGAGCCATTACGCTGAGTTAGGGAGCAGAAAGCCGGGACTTTGGAGCCAACTCAGCAAAACACATGCAATCATTTGTAGCTCCATTATTAACAACAACTGCAGAGACAAAAATGGATCAGGCCTTCCTCCCAACATCCTGTGTGTGCGTGTGTGTGTGTGTGTGAGCGTGTGTGTGTGGGTGTCAGAGAGCAGCAGTCCTAAAGTAACATCCTTTCACTTCTAATGCTTTGCTCGATTCACATGCATATCATAAACGTGATATTTTCAGCAGAAAACTAGTCGAATCATTCACGTTAAAGGACCAAATATAACAGCAAAAAAAATAGAAGAAATCAGGAGTTTGAATCTGTAAAAACAACCAAAGCAGCAATTCCGTTTTCTAAGTGCTCTTGGAAATACTTTCCTTTTTCTCCTGCAAGTTTTCCTTCACATCGAGGAGCAAATGCCTGGTCCCTTGAGGGTGTCCAGTAAAACACAAGGTCGGTCATCACCAAAGACCGGAACGTTGGAAATGAAAACCTTTTTTGATGTTTCCCTTTGCCCGTTTAAATTCTGGGCTGTTTTTGTGTCAAAGCAGTCACTGTTGAAGGAAAAAAAAAGCAGCACCGATCCGACCTGAGAGGAAGGAGGGGTGAGTCATTTCACGGCTTCCCCAAGGACGGAAGTGGCACGGCTTGCAGATGACGGATGTATAACACCGTTGATGGTGATGTCCTGACAGCTCAGTAATTGGTCACATGAGAGGACAACATAGAGGAGCAAACACGCCCCCTCTGCTGCACTGAGCCAACAAGAAAATCAGCTCATGAACAATCAGGAGTGAAGCTGGGAGATCTTCTCTGTCCTGCACAAAAGCATGAATGAGCACAACAATGACCGAGACATTCACCGCAAAATATTCTAACCACAAGCCATAGTCAGCACATTTTCACTGAGCCCTGGCGGACAGAGGCTAGAAGCTGCTGGTTCGAGCCTTAGTCACATGCACCGGTATGGGGGGGTGACCCGTATGGGTGCTGGGGGCCCATAGAGAGGAGTGGCTGCACCTTAAGGGGTGTGTCTTGTTGCATGTATGGCCATGGTATCATATAGGATCCTATCGTACATTTACATCGATGGGTGATGTTCTCCCAACCTTTCAAATCAAATTCCACTTTATTTACAAAAAGACTTCAGATGCACAAAGTGCTTCACAGAATACAAACAAATCCTAGTCCTTCACAGAAAAACCCCCCCACAAAAACCGTCACTCAAACTCTCAGACCAAAATATTCCTAACAATGTAAATAAAAATTAAAAACTGAGAATAAACTCAGAGAGAAACTCTTCCTGCTCCTTCCCTTCATCCAATTACAGGCTGGCTAACCTGTGACAGTTTACCTGTTTAAGGTAAGTTAATTGAGAATCAATTCTTATTTGCAATGAGGACTTGGGAATTGAAGCCATTGGTTCCAGTTCACTCTTCATTCCTCCTCACATCACCATGGTCGGTGTTGTGTGCGGTTCTGATACCTTTCTCCATCCTTCACATCCCTCTTTCGTCTGTGTCCTTGACTTTGACCTTCTTGTATTTTTTTAAGGTAATTTGGTTGAATTTAATCAGAGAATCATTGTTTAGAGAACAACTCTGGACTTGTTTAAGCTTCATACATGCATTTCAGTTGCCATAGCAAGTTCTGATGCTCCAAGTTGAGGTTTTCAGCATCTAAGCCTGCCACATGTTAGGACCTCCTATGTATTTTTCCATCGCAGCGTCTCAACAGTTTTGCTGAGACTCCTCTCTGATGTAAAGGACAGTTGCTCTGCTTCGAGTCCAACACTGTGAGCTCCTCCAAAACGTCACTGCATCTTCAATCAGTTTACCCCTCAGTGAATACAGCTCCAGCTCGCGCCCCCTGACTCTTTTTTTCTTCTTATTTCTTCAGTTTGAAGGGCGGTTTGGTGTAATCTCTATGCTGCAGCATTAACAAAGGTGGACAGCCTCATCTCAAACAGAGAACCACACTAAAAATGCAGCTTCTCTAATTACCGAGCTTTTTCTGACACTTGGCAGATGTCAAAGAGTTTTTTTTTTTTTTTCTTTGCTGCACCTCATAATGAGTCATTTCCTGCCCATCAGCAGGAGCTCCTTTTGCACAGCTGCAGAGGAGGTGATGGAGCTCACAGAATGCCAATGCATTTTCCTTTGATGAACCTCTATGAGTCTGTCAGGAGCTTTGTGGAGGGAGGACTGACACACCACCGCAGCCAAACACTTCATTTTCATTTCTTTTCACTACAAGTCTGTCCAATCCATTCATCTTGTTTATCTGGTTTCATAATATCCAAATGTCTTGAATCATCAGATTTTTGGAATCAGTTAAACCGGATAATCCAATGATCCTGAACCCTAAAGAGGTTTGGAGGTCTCTGAGACTTTTTTTTCGTATTTTATGCTTTAATCATATTTTAATTCAGATTTCCATGTTGCAAAGATGCTTTTGTTTGTTAACACCGTTGAAAACACTTCTTACATGCTTTTCTGTGTCTCCTTCCTGCTGTGACGTCATCCTGAAAGCTACCTTGTAGTTTCCTCTACAGAATTCTCTTTGAAACAACACCCTAACGATGAGACTCAGTAACTCATCGACATGTGATTGGATGAATTCAGACTCATCAAAACAACTTTTAGCCTGACACACATTGCTCATCACCGTTTTCCTAACAATCTGTGTGTCATAAACAGGTATTAGCCGTCTTCTTGCCAGTATTGCCCTGCAGCTTCCACTGGACCAAAGCAGCAGTCAAAGGTGTTGAGCCTGACGTTGATCCAGACGAAATATGAAGTTTGGATGAACTCAAAGCGCAGGACTTCCATCATTTCAGTCTCTAGTTGCCTTGCCGCACTCTCGTGACAAATGAGTGAAGAGATCTTTAGTCAAGGAAAGGCTTAAAACTCGATCCGGACCAAAGTAAGCGGACTGGGTCCGGCTCAAACGGGTTTCCCGGTCAGAATTCACCCATAGTCCTCTTTAAGTCTTACTGCAGATACTAACAGAGGTTAAAAAGGAAAGTGACCATGGAAACCTGCTGAGTTAAATGGAATTTGGTTGAGAAAGTGGGTGCACCACACCTCTCCTGCTGGTGCACCAGTGCAACAATGTAGTCCAGAGCCCTGTGTATATATACATACATGCATCCTTATGATACTATTATCAGTGCTGTGCTGATTAAAACAGAGCTGAGGGTTTCTGAGAACCTCCTCCTCTTTAGCTCGGATTCTATTTTAACTTCAGCTTTCGCTCTTGTCACATTACTTTCACACATTGATGTCAGTGACAGAAATGCACCACTTTTCTCATTCACCAATTTTGCCTTCAAGTGGTGGCTGTGAGAGGATTCTCATCAGGCGCCGAGGCCTGCTGCATGACTCAGCTCGGAATCTAATTCACTGTAGCTGCACCTGCATCTCCTCTGGGCTTTTTTTAATAGCTGGAGCACCTCCACCACAAATACAGTCTGTGCTAGTGTAACCACAATCCTGAGTGTGTTTAGTTCAATTTAAGGCGTGTCTTGTCTCGGGGTTCATTTAGGCGATTTTGCAGAAAAGTGTAGGTATAGTCTATTCTAACGTTTAACAATCCACATAGAATTTTTTTTAATGGAAATGACTTCCTACTCCTGTGAAAGACTGCATTTGCTTAAGTTAAGAATATTTGGTTGAATAAAATTTACATGATGAGATGAACTTTGGATCTCACATGAAGAAAAATGTGCTGCACATGCTCTGGTTTAAATGTCAGTGCTGAGAATTGCAAACATCTGTCTACGGGAGAATTTTAAACATCATCATTTAAATAACAACAACAGAATGATTGTTTTTAGCCAGCTCTGTAATTTCTGAGAGGGTGCAGCAATCAACCCCAGAGGGTCACGAACAGAGTTTTAATTACAGCTGGGGCACAAAGCGCCTGTAAGCTCATCGTTCAGAGACTTGGTATTCATTTCTTGTAGGGATGTGAAGGAGAAGTACAAGAACATTCTGCCTCAAATATTAAGTTTTTGCTGCTTTTATCTCACTTTCAGCTTAAAATGAAACTTCTTAGTTTGACTGCTGGTACTTTGACGTGATGAGGAATGGGTCTCCTTCAACACAAACATGTCCATCAGTGGTAAAGCCTCAGTCGGACCAATGACTCAGCACATATGAAGATTCAAATGACAGCAAGTCTGAGCGGCTCTCTAGAGACCTCCCTGTGGGCACAAGGTCTCTATGAGGTAGCTAATATACATATAGTGTTGATGTCTGATGGACATCTCCATTGTGTCAATCTATTAGAGGTCTACCAATGGTGTTCTGACAGATATCTGCACCTAGGGGTCTACTACACAACTACTTGTACCTAAATCTTTGGATGTTTCTAGATGTCTTTTACTAGATTTAAAATACTGCAGTGTTTACAACTGGTTTTACTTGCAGACAAATGTTAATTACAAAATTCTACATTCCAAGATGTAGCAGGTCTCAGAAACTTGGATCAAAACAAGAAAATGGATAGCTCCAATATCGCTTTGATCTTCATTTTTTGACAATCTTCCAAACCAAAACCCAACCAGGGGACATGTGCAGCACCCTCTGCTCATGAACAAGTTTACTTTGGAGACTCACTGTCACCAAAGCGAAGCGATCCCAATTTCAGACACCATCTATTCGTCCTTTAACATTGCAGATCCTGCTGTATGCGTCTGTATAAATACTGTCCTCCGTTGGATCAACTGAAAGTTTGAACAACGGCCTCTGAGTTGTCTTGAACTTGAGTTTGGATCCATCAGAAAAACGTGGATCAGGTTGAGGGTTTTGGAAGCAAAATGGTTTGAAGACGATGTTTCATTGGAATGACCTTCAGTCTCTTTGGATTCTTGATTTATTCCAAACACAATGATGCTTCGGTTCAAGTGCCTTTGAGCAAGGCGCTAAAGCTTCTTTAACCCTTGTGCTATCCTATGACCCCCCCCCCCCCTTCCATTGATGTGTTCTCCCTACCATGACAAAGGTGGATAAAGGTGGAGAGGATTTCATGTAATTCATTGAAACCAGTGAAGATCACAAATCATTGAAGAACAAAGGTTCAGAGCTCTGTCTAGTGGGTCTAGATGACCCCACTCCCAATAACAAAGTGCCTAGGATAGCACAAGGGTTAGAGTTTATCTGTAGTCATAAAGCATTGTATGGTGTGTGCAGCCTGTGGCGAAGGTAGAGACAATCCAAATGTTTTCATCACATGTTCTATAATCCAGAGAAGCCCTGACAGGCCCTCAGCTGGGGTTCAGCTCCTTTCTGCTAAGACGCCTTGGTTTCCGTCGGCACCCGACGCACCACGCTCACACCTGAGTGCTGCGGCACCCTGAGTGTTTTGGATCAGAGATGACAGTCTATTTTTAAGCTGATTTAATAAGGCAAGTTGAGACAGAACAGGCTTATTTAGAGCAGCAGTCTGGGGACTGGTGCCAACTCTCTGAAAACACCAGCGTTTGGCAGTCTGCTGCTGAGGTTTGTTAGTTTGCTTGTAGTGTTTAAAATCTATTAATGCTGTCCAGAAGCTAATTAAAACCCAAGGCAGCACACACACAGCATGGGAAGTCACCTCAAAGTGCTGCTTAGACGCCTGAGAAAGCCACAGCAGAACTCTGTTCTTCCAGGCTTTGCTGACGTTCTTGTTAGAACTTCCTTCGACTTTGGTTTCTGGCCATCTATCGTTGCAGGAGGGCTTCAGTTGAGTTTAGATCCAGATTCCAGCTACAGACGAGGAAAACAAAGACGTTGGCGGATCTATTTGTCTGAAGGTGGATGCATCAGAATGGAGTGGAGTATATTTTAGCATATTTGTTACATAACAAATATGATCTTTTTCATCTTCTCCTAATTCACAACCATTTTTATAAAGAAATGATCAGAAATGCATCTCTGAGCCTACTTTTTATTATATATGTCCTTCATCATCAGAAAATACCACAAGAACATGTTGCAAACACCAAAAAACAGCATTTTTACTTCTGCATCAGATGACGGTCATTGTGTGGTCTCTGCATAGCATTCGTGATACATCTGTGAAAAATTCTCCTATATTCACATAGGACCAATTTTCATCTGTACAATATGAGTGAAATGTACGTAGTGGCTGTGTGACACAGACTGAAGACCTACCCCATCATGCGACACATTAAAACGACAGGAAGAGTGCTGTAAAATCCTTTAAAATTATTAAATGTTTTGACATATCATTTGAGACTTTAATCTTACCATTGTTTTTTTTTATCGTTTTTAAAAAATTTTGTCTTCGATTCTCTTCATTTTCTCTCAGTTTGCGTGTCTTAATCTCCCTCTGGTATTTTTTTGTTGTTTTCGGCGTATCTTAATTGTCCTCAGAATCAGCGGCGTTTCCCTCTGAGGGCAGAGGATAAACCCACAGAGCGATAATCTGTAGCTAAACAGTCATCTGATCCCTTTAAGAGCCACGTTACAGAGTTTACATGGCCTCTAGGAAATGTGCTGCTCAGCTGGGAAATTCAGTAAGATGCCTCCAATCCTGGTAGTTTCCTCCTCTTCCTCCCACTTTCACTTATCTTTTACAGTTTCACAGTTTGCTGAAAACATGTTTAAACTAGAAAAAAACACTGCAATGGCATGCACAAAATACGTTTAATGCGCGCCAATGTTTGACATTAAACGACCTCGGGAAAGGTCAGTGTAAAATGTCAGAGCCGGCTGGTGGATTTCTCACAGCTTTTTATTCATATAGTGGCACACGACTGGGCTGCTTCTCAAACAGAAAGAATACTTTATGTGGAAACCCGCAGATATCCATCATTCATATCTTTCCATAAAGAAAGGCTTGTGTTTGCCGAGGAGAAGTAAATTAGATTTCATCTGAGCGTGACCTGTTAGCTGGGGCTGCCAGCTTTGCCCGAGTCCTCACAGCCAGTCAGTCCTAACATTTTGAACAGAGAGAATTTAAAAAGTAAAAAAAGAGGGGAAAGTGTAGCTCGTAACTTTAACAAACCACCACAATGGGAGTAAAAGGCGTGAGGCCAACAGAGATGCATAGAAAACTCTAAAGCAAGCTGAAGCGGAGGTTTTATGTCCTACAGGAACAACTGAAATACATGTATTCCCTCCATATTGCAGAGTTACATTTATAGATTTCATTTATATATTTATTACTTTGATAGACAAGAGTAGCTGTTGGTCGTAAACTCGTACCCAAATTGTTCAATGTAATGTGTCTAAACTAGAGGATTCCTTTGTCCTTCTAGTCCGTCTAAAGCCAATATTTTAGGGTTCTACCTTTCAGAACTTGGTTGGCGGCTCTAAGATGATCCATGACTTTTGTCCTTTGGGACCAAAAACCAGGAAGTGCTGGGACATCTGTTAGTGGAGTTAGGAAGAGTAGATTCACTTTCAAACCTGCAGGTGAAGCACAGAGTGAAAATCATGAGACGGATTTTTTAAAAGTCACACTAAAGAGACGTGTCCAGATCAAGGAATGCATTTGCATTAAGAGCTGCAAGGAGGGTTTATCTCATCAAGAAAAATAGAAAACAAGACAAAATCCATGTAAACTTTCTGTAGCCCATGTATGGGACTCCAATGGTGTTGAAAAGCTCTTTCTTTTCTTTCTTGAGAGGACAAACATGTAATTTGGGGGAAGAAGATGTATACCTTGTTTGTACAGAATATAAAACTCGAAAGATTTCACTAAAACAACTGAGTACCAGATTATCGCGTTTTATCAACAAGTATGTTAAGCCACTTGATGAATTAGTATAAAAGCTGCAGAAGAAAGCTGGATATGTCCTAATTGCTTGTATTAAGTCGGGAAAAGTGTTGGTGTAAGTAGGTTAGGCAAGCTAGGCATGTATAAAAAAACATGTTCTGGGGCAACAGAGGCTGTGTTGAAATCCAAAATTTTACTTTAGTGCTGAGCCAGTACTTTTAAAGCGGTGCCTAAATGGTGCTGGACCCAGCGCCTTAAATATAAAAAAACAAACAAATGTTTTCCAAAAACAGTTGGAGGTGCTGATGCTTCCCACGTAAATGACAGGTGAAGGAGCGCGCTTAAATGTGGCTGGGATGCTTTATTTCCTTCTCTCTGACAGTCTGTACTGCAGACTCCGCCTATCGCCACGACGACGGTCTGTTTCCAGAGCGTCGTCTGAAATGAAGCACTGAAATCCACATGTTCATACGGAACCGACTGCATCGTACACGTCGGTACCGACTTATTACCGTACCATCCCCAGTAGTTTCATTAAAGGGTGAAACTAAATGTAAACAAAGAATAGCATCAAATGGAAAACCCTCCATAATCAACCATCAGTTCTGATAATGGAATGAAGTTACGGCTCCATGCGATGGGATCACAGCTCACAGATTCCTCATCGCCATGGGAGACTGACTGCATTTTGCTAATCTTCTTTTCAAACGACGATTTGAAACCTGTTTCTCAAACACAACCTTTACACTTTTTGCCTCCGTGAGACCACCAATGTATAGTCATCTATGATAAGCTGGTCGGGTAGTGATGATATGCTGTTTAACATTTTGGCTCAGAAAAAAAAAATGTAATTGTTATCTTGACAAAATAAAGTATTTTTCTTGATAAAAGCAAGGACTCTATTGTCCTGAGAAATAGTTGTTGTGTCGTTATAATGAATTATTAAACTGTTGTCTGTTAAAAATCAAGCTAGAAAACTACATTCTGTACGCATGCACACATGTTGTGTAGAGACACACATCCGTGCAGAACAGCTTTATAGATCTGCCCACATACTCACATAGATTTAGTCAAATGGAATTTTACGGTACAAATCTATTTAAATGTCATCATAAAAGAAAAGAGCCAGATTTTAATTATCTGTCATCCTGACTGTGTTTTCTTTTTGTCATGAACGGCAATAATCTAACTTTTTTTGTAGAAAATGAACCTTCTTCATCTTTTTCGGGCGATTTTATAGAAGCACAGCAGAAGATCGGTCCGAAAAGACTCAGGCACTTCAGTCAACGCAGTAAGTGAGAAAGAAGGAAACTGGCTGCAGCCGCTGCACTGGCTGCACTGGCTTCAGCAGCAGCCACTGCAGCCAGGCCTTTAGCGCAGATCCGCCGCAGCTCAAACACTGCTGCTGACTAAGAAAATCCTGCTGCCGCTGAGTCGGTCTTTGTGTTACTGTGGAGCAGAAAGGCAGGAGCTCTGTGTGTGAAACCTGGTAAACAGTCTTTTAAAGTTTCTTTGCGGTGTGGAAACATTTGACAACAGAGAGGAAAGCGGGTTTCCAGCTGAGCTCCTGAAAGGCGCATGAATGCAGGTCAGCAGGTTTGAATGAACGGCCTGGAAATCCCCTAAATAAACGACAAAACACAAAATCGGACACTCCAAAAAAATAAAAAATAAAAAAAAATAAAATAAAAAAAATCGGACACTCCAGTGTCAGTTTGTCATCGTGTTTCCAGATTATAAGTAAAATAGATTAACTGAACACAACGTAAACGCACTGACTCAGACAAAATCGTGTTAGCTTTCCTTTTAGCCTCCTCTGTGATCCAATCCCCCCAAAACAAAACCTCCTTGACCATCAAGTGCTGGCGGTTCACAGTTATCTCTTCTGACAGCTTCTCTGCGTTTGGTTCTCAGACTGACGCTCCTCTCTGAAGACGAGCTCGGTGTTGATGGAAGGAGGAGACAAACGAGGCAAAACCACGAATACAGCAAGATGCTGTTTGACTTCCTGGTTGATCCAAACAAAAAAAAAGAAGACATTCCTTTAAAACCTTAAAACTAAAAAATACAGTTCAGGAGCAGCGCAAACAGCAGCGGTCAGCTTTTTCATGTCAGTTTAGGACTCCACCCACTGATTACATCATCAAAACATCACGGGCCAAACCTGAGTTCCTGACTGCTTGACGAGATGCAAATTCTTCGCACTGCGAATAGTTACATACTGGAACACCCAAAATGCAGCGCCGCCAGACCGCCACGTCTGACGGAGAAGTGAAAACTCCCACAAACACAAAAAACAAGCGCACACACCCAAATAAGGGGTCAAAGGTCATGACAGTGTGGTTGGATGGATGTGAATCCGAGTAAATCTTACTGAACAGGGAACCCACATGTTAGAAAAAGGCGGGATGCAGTCATATAGATACCGTATATGTATATGTGTGTGTGTAGATTGTGAATCCTGGACAGCATAGAAACAACATGACACGGCCTCTTGAATATCAATCAGTGTCTCATTAGAACTCACTAGAGTGAGAAGTGACTGAAGGGGAGTCAGTAATGACATCATGTTCTGAGCTTCAGAGCCGAGAGTCATCGGTGGAGAGGCCTCTCCTCTGAAACAGTCCTCATCCATTAGCATCAGACGCTCCTATTAGCGCCGGATCTGCCCAAGCGTTCGATCCCGGTTCGTCTGATCATTAAAAGATCCATCTTCTCCTGTCAGACGTCTGCTCTGGTTTGCTGGGGGGCGCAGAGACGCAGACTTGAGGCTCACGCTGAGTTAAAATGATGTCCTGGAGTTTCACTTCCACTTCATGTCGCAGGTTTGTGTGTGTTTTATCTGAGCTTTTAGGGGGAAACGTTTGGCCTCGAACACCAGCTGAGAACTGGAAGGTGCAGCAGAGCTTCCCCAGCATCTGCTACACAACTTCCTGAAGTGCTGTGCTCTTTTCCTGGGATTATGAGCCTGAAACAGACCTGTAAACAAAAGCTACAGCGTTGCAGAATGCAAAAGAGGCCAACTGGAGGATGAAGAGTAGAACTCAATGAATGTGGAAAAAGTCTTCAGCCGATTACAAATTAAAAACTGGAAGCAAACTGACGCCTATTTTCACAAATAAGAACTTGATGAAGACCTGAAGGAGCTGAAGTCCAAGTTTATGTTTACATGAAGAGTGATGGAGATGGAGACTTAAGCCGGCTCTACTGGTCCGTCTGCGGTGCGACTGCGGTCTGTCTGCAGTCCGTCTGCGGTGCATCTGCAGTCGTGTTAACACAAAAGAGTAGAACATTTGTTAATCGATCAGAGCGTTTACATCATCTCTGTCATGTCTGCCTCTGACTTCCGTCTGACCAACGTAAGCTTTATGTAGGAGTTTTATTTCCAGTCTGTCAAAAAGACGGGGAACTGAAAGACGTCCAGGTTTCAAAATAGAAATGTTCAAATTTTATTTTAGATTTAAGGTGATGTGCCCGTGGTTTTAGTTATGATGGGCGTATACTATCCATACGCCGTCATTAGAACCTCCAACTCCGTCTCACTGAAGCATCAAACTCTCTCTCTTTTCTCCACACGTTTCCATGGAAATCAGCAATCCATTGAAAATGCCTTGTTGTTAACGCAGGGTTACCGAGAGGAGGTTAATTAACCAAACTCATAACTGCCGTTTTGGAACCGACATACGCAAAGTGAGCAAGTTTAGGGTTAATGTCAGGGAGGGGTAATATTGCTTTCTGGAATACCCCTCTGAATTAAATTGTCAGCAAAATAGTGACAAAACAAAGACAGAACCCAGCTGTGCCTAATGAGGTGAGTGGATGCAGGTGGGGGAACGAGGACCAGCCGGAGAACTGGCAATGCCAGAACCTATAAAAGGCAACACAGCACATGCAGGAAGAGGACAAAGACATGTAGAAATATATAGTTTGGATAGAGAGGACACAGAAAGCAATGAGTTGAGTTGATTATTGATGTCACTGACATTTGTTTAACAAACCCAGGAGAGACTGACTCCTATCAGACTTTATACTTTACCTCATGCCAACTTAACTATGCACACAAGATTTTCAAAATAAAATGAAGAATAGAGATAAGAAGGAAAAGAAATCTTATTGAATCGTCTACATCAACACCAGATAACAGATAATGATGGAGTAACTCTTTCTAAAATCACGTGTCCTTCCACAACTGATGCAAGTTGCCAGTTTACACTTTGAGTTTCCATCATTGTAGTTTAATGTTTTACCCTTAAAACACTTTTTTTTTATTTACCTGTTAATGTTTGACCCGTAGGGTTCATATGACTTCACACCATGAACGGGTTTTGTGCAGATACTCTCATGATTACTAATGTAAACTCAGGATTACACTTGCTTTGTAAGATGAGCCTAAAGTTCATACATACGGTCCTGCAGCTGCTGTGGGCATTCCAATCCCATAACCGGTTTATTTTTCCTCTCTGGTTGTTCTTTCCTCCTAACCTGAAGTGTTTGGCTGTAAATCTTCAGACACAAACTGCAGATTAACAGTAATTCCACCAGAACGACAGTCTGACCGTGAATGTTTGCTTTTTGCTTTAGTTATTCCATAAATTCTTCATGGATTTTATCTTTAAATGTTCCGAGGGCTCGGCTTGATTTATTTTTTATTTTTTTTCAAGGTTTTTAGGAAGAGCATGGGAGGCGGTTCCGCCTCGCTGCTCCTTCCTTTGTGTTTTAGAAAAGGGCTTTTAGAAACGAAGTGAGTAACCTTTGTCAGATGCTTTTTCATTTTTCATGGAGTTTTAATGGTAAAATATTCCGCTGGGTTCCTGTAATGTTCCCTCCTCCTCCGTTCCTGCCTCTCACTTCTGCCAGCAGAAACAAAACACAGATTTCTGCAGATACATATAAATTATGGAAGATTTATTAACGGAAAGACGGCAGGCAGGCAGAAGAAATCAGGAAAGTTACGGAAGGACAAGAAATGAAATATTTCTAAAGGAAAAAATACTTCAGACATTTCTAGATTTTCTTCTTTTCTTTGTCTCACTCTGGTTTCGTTCTTTGGAAACTTTGTTTTTTGTTGTACTTTGTCATCAGGAGATTCAAGTTTCTTATCAGTTTGGCTGCTTTATTTCAGCAGAATTTACTTATAAATGTATAATTTAACACATTTCCCACGTGTGGGATCAATAAAGTATTTCTGATTCCGCCGATGAATTCTGAATTTTGGTTTATACCTGACGATGGTCTCATTTTTTACTGGTTTCCTGACTTTCTAACAGTAACAGTTTATAAATAAAATGATTAATTCTGTCTGATTTTACGCTTCAAACTCTTATCCAAAATTTCCTGGAAGACTTGAATTTAAATGAGCTTTATGGTTCCACCAACTAAAACAATCATTTATTTGTTTTATTCAAAACCCAAAATATGTTGTTTCTGGATGTAAAACCAACCAGAATGTATAAATCCTGCAGTTCCTTAAATGACCACAGGTGGCTGGTTGCGAAAGGGAGCAGTTTTCCACTGAAACTAGTGTTGAGAGTCCATCCACACAGCCCAGCTTGGGTATGTGACTGAGTTGACTGGACCAAACTGTGGTCAACATTTGCCAATTTGACTGACCTGATGTCAGATTATCTGGTCTAGAGTCGTTCTAGAATCTTTGGAATTAATCCTAAATATCTCCTCATGTGTGAAGCTTGATTTGGTTGGAATGAGTATAAATCCCTTTGAGTTTGGTTTGCTTTCCGAAAAGAACCAAGGATGGAAGAGGAGCAAACTGCCTCCAGAATCACAAAACTGGTCCATTTGGGGGCGCTGTTGTCCAAAGCGAGTTTTGTATTAAGCGCTGTAGTAAATAAGGTAGAAGAAAAGTGACATTTCCTGCCGTGCTCTGATCAAATGTTACAACATTTTCTTGATCTGTGCTCTTCTTTTTATGCCCTCCACTCTCATATGTTTGGCTGCACGTCTGACTGCATTCCTAATGAACTGAACCGCACCAGAGTTCATCTGCAAGTGACCTGTAATTTCTGGAATAACGTGAATGATATATATGTTTAAAAAAAAGTAATTAAAATAGTCAAAGCATGATAGGAGTGGGATTTATATAAGTGTGCTACGTTCCTTCAACTTCTTTTCAAGCCATTATTTAAACTGTTTGACAGTGTAAATAATTGCTTTAAATAATTGTTTCTATTAGAATTATGATCAGGAGTAAATATAATGGCATCATTTACATGTATACATGAATGTAATATGTGTGTCTTTTACTTTTATTTGTAAATCATGTTAAGTATAGATGTCTTCTTTGTATGTTTTGTTTTTGATTGTTTAAAATAAATCATTTCCAACTGAACAGAGGTCCTGGTCCTGCAGAGGTCTGTTTGGTCCAAACCAGGGCTCAGGTGAGCTTTCGTGCCTCCAGAACCAGGAGGAGGAGACCCAAATGTGTGAATGATGAACATGCAGACGTTCCAACATGTGTCTGATCTCTGCGGGCTACAGGAGGAACAGCACCTTTCCAGATTTTTCATCTACAGTTTAACTGTTAGGAGCAAAAATCCACTTGCTAATTATTTCCAACAATTCCAAAACTAATTTTCATTTAATTTGAGGATTATTATGTAACGCTGCCTGTTATTTTTTTCATTCATTTGAACACAAATCACTTATGCAGCATTAAAAACCTCTGGTTTGTGCACATTCCTGCCCACATGAGCCGCTCCGCTCAGCGGGAACGCGAACAACCGAGAGCGGGATTTATGGAGGAGCTGACATTTTATTAATGGCCATAAAAGTCTGCTGTGTTGTAGGAAGGACACACACAAACGTCTGCACACTCATAATGAAATCAACCTTCCTCTGCGTATGCGCGGCTGTATTACAGTAATTATCATCCCGCCGTGACACAGAGTCACACGTTTGCCGGTAGCGCCGACATGTTTCAGGCCTGACATTTTCCTTATCGCCGCTCCCGTGAATGAGCTTTTGCGTGCATTCACACAGACATCTGCACTTCTCTGAGACGCTCTCGTCTGAAGTGACTGTGGAGCTCTCTCCAAACACGAGGAGGTCCCCGTTTGCTGCTGGGAAAGGGACTTTTCCACCAGACTGAAGAAACCAGGAAACCTTCAGTTCTGCTGCTTCCAGTCGAAGCAGAAACTGAATTGTGGTTTTCTTACAGCAGATTTTCCAACAGTTTTTGTTTGTTTGTTAAGGAACTAAAATGTTCACTGCAAAAAGATGCATCACCTAAAATATAAGAAGAAAATCACTAGAAATTAGTATACTTAGTCATTTTTACTTAACAAGAAATCTGATCATATATCAAAATCTAGAAACAAGCAAAAGAATCTAAAACAGCTGTTAGAATGACTTCAAATTGAAAGTCAAATAATAATAATTAGTATTTTTTTTGCTAGTTCTAAGAAAATGGTTTGAAATGTATGACTTTTATTAACCTAATTGGAGTTTATTTTGATTAATGTGACAAAAAAAACTAGTGTAATAAGTGGAAACTGCTCCTTTTAGAGCAAAACGGGACCAAATCTGGTCTAAATCTTGATGTGCAGCAGCACTCATTCTAAGAACATAAATCTACATTTTCTACCCCAAAATAAAACAATGAATGCCTACCTACCACACTTCCCACCATGAATTGAACTTTAATACAAAATCAATTTGAAACCTGGTAAAACATCTTGCATGTCTTAAAAAAGGTTTTATATCTTTTCAAGTATAAAACTGTTTGCAGTGCTTTTTTAAAACTTTTTCTCCAAAATAAAAACCTGTTTTTAGCCCTACGATAGTCCAAACATCCTTATTTTTGTAGAGACAGACAAAAATGACACATTTTAAGATCACATTCAATATTAATTGACTTGAGTCGTTACCTGAACATACCGGTAAAGTTGTTTTGTCTAAAATGAAGCGTAAATAGATCATTGAACCAGAAACCTAAACTGGTGTTGATATTTAGTGTTTTTGCAATGTTCTGTAATATTTTCTGAATATCCGTTCAGCTGCAGCGATCGGTTGAATATTTTATTTGACCACATGATCGCTGACTTTTGCGTGAATGCGGTTCCAGAGACTAAACTGAAGATCATTGTCCCTGATTTAAAACCCTCTTTGTTTAAATGAAATCCAAGCAGCTGAGAGAAGGCTGTGGTTTTAATGCAGACGTTCTTTTTTGTCAGATTTATCACCTGCCTTGCTCGCATTGCGCGCTGACACCTTGATTCCTCATCCAGGTGAGTTAGTGCGGCCTCCGTCTGCCGTCTCCTCACAGAAACATCAGACTCAGCAAGGCAGAGCTGAACGTCTGCTGGTGATGGATGGAGTGTGAAGTAAAGAACATTTTATTTCTATAGCACCTTTCACAGACTGAAGTCACAAGGTGCTTCACAGGTTAAAATATAAATATATCTAAACAAAACATAAAAGATAAAAGCATTCACCATGTAAAAAATGATCCAAAGCCCAAATAAAAACAGTTATAGTTAAAACGCTTTGGAAAAATAAAATTAACAAATGCAAAAAAAATATAAAAATAATTAATGATAATAATAAAAATAAAAAATAAACAAATTAAATAAAAACTAAAAATAAAAAACATAAATACATACTTAAATAATAATACATTTTAAAAAATAAATGATAAAAATAAAAAGTAAAGTAAGTAAAGCTGCGCTCCGTCCGGACGGAAGCCGTCACAGCAGACGTTGGTGGAGTCGACATTCCTGCCGGCGTGTTCTTCTTCACCCATGACGACACCTGAAAGCTAAAATGGGATTCCATCCCATAAAATCGAGTGTGATTTAATGTATTTATGTGTTGGAGACATGTTGATGGTTCCCACTCTTTTACAGGAGCTTATCAAAGCCAGATTAATTGCCCCCTTAACTTCAAACTGACACCTTGAATTATTAGTGCTGCAGTTAGCTCACGACAGATGTGCAATTATGCAGATGTCCCTCTGAGCTGGTCTACATGCTCATTTGAAGGAAAGAAATGAACCGTTCAGGGCCAGACCACAGCAGGATGGGGGTGGAGAGCTGCTCCGCCGTCGACTCCACCAGCAGTGAGGATCACTCAAAGCTCCTTCAGAAAATCCCTGATGGATGAAGGTTTTCTGTCTGCGTTTCTTTATCTGTAGGAGTTTAAAGGTTATGCTGTCACTTTAAGAAGTCACTCCTGTTCTCAGTTTGAGCAGTTTTTCTAGAGGGTCGTCAAATTTATAACGATTTAGGTTAAAAAAAAAGTAAAGATTGTAAAAATTCGAAAGGATGAAACTGTTTCTGAAAAATGGAGATTAATTAATTATGAATTTTTTACCTTTTTTTAGGCAAAGTATACTTTTTTCATCTAAAAAAAATCATGCGGGACATTAGCAACCAAAAAAAACAAAAGAGTATTCTGTATTGATGTTCAGTCTCTCCACGACCTCACATCCATTTTCTGTAATAATGAAGGTAAAACAAATTGGAAGTTACAGTTGTTTTTACTAAAAGTTGCGATAGTTTATTGATAATTTTTAACTAAATTAGATGAAAATTTGCCCAGGAAGTTGTTTTTCCTCCAGTTTATTCAAATGTCATTTCATGTAGGGTTAAGCATTGTCAGACCGGACCCTGGGCAGTGGCGCTCGCTCAATCCTCTTCCCCTGTTCGCTCGCTACGCTGGGTTGCCGGATGCTGTCCAGGTTACTGTTAGGCGAGCGCCATACTGGTCGCCAGAGCCCATGGAGCAGGAGCTAGCAAGCGCCACCGCTCAGGGTCCGGCCGGACCGCGGGGCTGTCCAGGGTCAGTAACCCTGACAGCCTCTGGTAACCCCGCCGCCTCAGTTGGATTTATTCTTCTATCCTTTGATCAAGTCATTGGAAACATCACATGTCCAGAGCTGAGTCCCTCATTGGTTGATGCGCTGCCCAAATTGCACCTCAGGACCTCAGATCGCGTCTGTATATTGACTTAACATTGAAACTCGACACCCCTGATGTGTCCGGTGTGAACGCAGCATTAGAACAGTTGTTTGTATTTGTTGTGCTTCATGGCACTTAACAGCAGCACAGTAAGATGGGCTGTCTCATTAAACCTAAGCATCATGGGAGATGTAGTGAAAAGCAGTGGTCCTGATGCTGGACAGACTCGTGTCTCTTTTTTCATTGACTTTTTACACGGGAAGCTACTAGGGGTGCACAGATGACCCGTCATTCGCACAGATCACCAGCCCCGGTTCTGCACAGGCGTTATTTAAAGTAGAATTGTGTTCCTGCTGATCTCACCTGGTCAGAGCCGGGGGGCCATCAGGTGAAATCTCTGCTCAGAACCTTCATCCCCAGAAAGAACAATCTCCTTCCTTTTGGTTCCTCAGGTTCTCTGGACTGAACTGAATGAAGCTGAAATGTACCAGAAAACACTTTTCCAGGTTTTTTTTCCTCCGTGCACAACATCTGCGATGGTACCAAGAGTGACGTCCTTCAATGAAGCCTTGAGGTGGCTGCTCAAAAATGCATTTCCTGATGATTTTAAGCATATCATGTTAAAAAGATGAGCGTTGGTTTTAGCAAACACAGGTCTGACAGGGAGGTGAATGATCCATTTTCCAGCTTCTGAACTGGGAAAAGTGCCGTCTGTTCTCAATTCTGCACAGGTGACCTCTGACCATCAGATGACGGTGATGCCGGCAGCTGGATCTAGTGAGGCTAAGCATTTATTACAAGCCTAATGAACCTAAAGAACACAAGGTAACGTCTGCACCAACGCAGACGCAGTACGGTGGAGTTTGACCGAGCAGCTGGTGTGTGATGGTTGGTTAAACCATTAAATAGACCAGGGTTCATTTGATCCGGATATAGAATCCACACGAGAACCATCAGCGGACCTTCATCCATAAACACACCTAGAGAGGACTTTTCAGGTTCTCGTACACCTGATCCAGGTAATCAGACACAAGCAGGCAAAGAAACAGGCATAGTGGTCTGGGCTGTGGATCCTTACTTAGGGGGCAATCGGATTCACAAATCAAGACCAACAAGTCCCAAACCATAAAACGTGAATATGTTTGAATGTTTTCCATCTGTATGTCTGTTTACTGCATGTATGAACATTAAAAAACAAAACATATAACAGATAAAAATACAAGGATTTTGAAAGAATTGTTATGTTTGTAACTTCAAACATGTTTTCTGTCAACTTCCTGGTTAACTTCAGCAGCAAACAAAACATAAACATCACCTTTGTTTGGATCATTTATCAACAAATCCTGAACATGTTCTCCACGGTTTTTCCATCCTCAGATGACAGTTCCAGTAGATCCATGACAAGAAGACAATCAATGAAGACGCAGCAACACCTGGATAGAAACAGAACAACTAGAAAACACTCGCGGTCCTTTCATCTGAACTGACAACAGTTTCCAACAGAAAACATGTTTTTCAAACAGAATTTTTTCATCTTTAGTGGAAAAAATAAACCTTTAGAAAAAAACACAACAAAAACTTCAAATGAACATTTTACAAACGTGTTCCGATTCATCCAACATGCTAACACGGTCACATGACGTCACATCATTGATCACTAGATTGTTGTAAGATTCTTAATTACATATCGTCAGCCTAATAGCATTTCTGCCTAACTCATTTTTTTGCCAAATTGAGATATTGGCCTAACTTGACTGTAAGTGTTGAAAAAAAGGTGTTTTTTCTTCTTTTAAAAAAACACTGAAAAAATGAGTTAGGCAGATATGCTATTAGGCTGACGATATGTTCTATTATTTTATGTAAACTTTCTAAATATATCAAAAAACAACACATTTTTAGAGTTAAATTTCTTTTGTCATTGAAACACACATTCACTTCCACGTATGGGCGGGTATCGAACCTTCAATCTTCCGATCAGAGGTCGACCGCCTTACTTCAGCACTTTACTTTAAAGGTTTATTTACTTCTGTGACATTCAGTTTGTTACGTTTATCCAACATTATTTAGTACTTTAGAGTGACGATTGCATTGCCTGATGTGTATTTTTACTAAACTCTACTACATTTGTAAAGATTGTGAATCCGTGATCTGGGATTTCAAGTACTTAAGTACTCGAATACTCATTACAGCCCTCATGGAGGTAGATGTTGAGGACTGGGGCTTCCATACTTTTTTTTTCGTTTTTTTGTTCTTTTGCTCGTAGAAATTAACAAATTAACAAGAAATTAACAAACTGTCTTCAAGTCAAACAGATGTTCCTTCAGGGGCCAAAGACCTGCGTAATTTCTCGATTTTTCTGGTCCACACCGGTTTGGGCCTGCTGAGTAAATGTCATGGTTTCAGTTACAGTCAATAATGACATAATATATGGAAAGTTCTGTGAATTCTGACATTAGTTGGGCGTAGAAAGGTAATGGCGTTCTGCAGCAGCTCTGACTTCTGCATGAATGAGACGAGTGATTCCTGAGGCAAATAATAGCAGCGGGGGGGGGGGGGACTGACTCCTTTCTGTTGAAGAATAAAGTCATTTGCAGAGTTTTATGGAGTTGATGAAACACTTCCCTCTCCACCTTCTCTTCTGCTCATTTCATTCACTCTCGTCATCTAATCTGGTCCAACCTGATCATTACGTGAGCAAATCACAGCAGATTTTGGGGCCTGGATGAAGGATATTACTCAGCCTGTAAAATGTAATCATTTACAGATATGGATGGAGGACTGCTGGATTGCATGAGAGCCTTCTTTCAAATTATCTCAAAGATTAATAGAAAGTGATCACTCCAGAGACGTGTCTAATGTGTCTCAGAGCGGGAGAAGCCGGCCCGAGATCCTTTCTGCTCTTAAGTGAGCTTAATTAAAGCTGCTGCATCATCCTCACGTAAACCCTGACACATTTATGATTGATCTTCACGGCGTTCTCTAATTATACGTCCAAGGAGCCAAACTCTCCTGCAGTCTCTTAAATAGCCTTCGTTAATCAAGGCTTACGGAGAAAATCAGAGCCGGTTTTCCTTCTTCAGTCGGCTGAGCTTTAAATGGTACAAACATGAGAAAGGAACAGAGGAAGGAGTGATGAGTTGAAGAAATGATAGAAATGATCGCAAATCTTTCAGGGACTCTAGAGCCTTGATCTGGACCAAGAAGGAGGAAAGCCTGTCTCACTGAAAGCAGAACTCGGAAAATGAGGAGGAAACCTAAAAAACCTCAGCCACATGTGTGAGGAAGGTCCCTCTAACCTCTTCATATTTCTTTATGAGGAAGAAAGTGACCAAAAAATCTCAATGGAATTGAGTCTTTTTAATAAAAAGTTGGATGAGACTTGTACGAAGTACTATGGGTCGCCACCATGACAGACACAGACCCGTAAATGGATTCCACAAATATATTGTCCCAGAGGTTGGCCATGTGGGGCTTCTGCCCAATGTTTGTTAGGACAGGAGACCCCCAGATGTATTATCAACCTCTGAGGGCCTCTTTACAAAAGTCCTGAGCAGTCAGTGTCTGTGCATCTGCTTCTGCCAACAAGGTCATTTCTAACTGCTCTGGAGCTCCATATGGATCAATGTAACAATGCATTCGTCCTTCACATGCAACCGTGAGGAGGTTGACCCGTGCAGGTTCTGCTGGTTTTTTGGGTTGTCCAGGTCTGAGGACGGCCGTAGAGAGGAGCAGTTCCCTTGAGGATCGTATGGCCACCTTAAAGGACGTCATGAAAATGGAACGTACCATTGTGGTGCGTGTGCTCAGTGTAGCGTGACGTATATGTGAGGCTAAGCGAAGTTCCGCACACTTATGACAGACGGGTGATGCTGCCGTATGGTGTCTTTATGCCCCACTCTAGTTGTTAGTAAGGTGGGAGCACTGGCTCCTTGCTGACCGCACACAAATGCTGCATGGACGGGGCGTGCACGTGATATGTAAGTGCCCGTAGGACGCCTGTAAGATGTCCACACAAACTACACTCTGTCTAATTGAACAGCACTAACGAGCTCCTTGCTCAGTCTGCAACATTTAGGGACTTGAAAAAAGGAAAATTCATTAGTCAAACCTGCACCTCATCTACTTCGCCCTTACTACTCTGCCACATATAGGATCAATGGATCCCCTCTTTCAGAAAAGCATGTTTTGCCACAAGATAAATAACTGACGACCACAGACCTAGTTGTTACAAGCATATTTGGTGTCTATTCGTCCAAGTCTCAACAATACTTAAAACAGTCTTTGAACTTTAGGATGACCTACAGAATGCCACTGCACTGTGTACATGTCATACACTCACTGGCCTCTTAGGTAAATCTTGCTACCGGGCTGGACCTCTTTTGCCTTCAGAACTGCCATAATCTTTCATGGCATCGATTCAACAAGGTATCGGAAACATTCTTTAGAGAGTTTGGTCCATATTGACATGACAGCATCACACATTTGCTGAGGATTTGTCGGCTGCACGTCCAAATTCTGCCCTACCATCTGAATGTGGCAGCAGAAATGGAGACTCATCAGACCAGACAACATTTTTCCATCCTCTAGGGTCCCGTTTTGGTGAGTCTGAGTGAATTCTAGCCTCAGTTTCCTGTTCTTAGCTGACAGCAGTGGTACCCGGTGTGGTCTTCTGCTGCTGTCGTCCATCTGCCTCCAGGTTGGATGTGTTGTTGTGTTCAGAGATGCTCTTCTGCAGACCTCGGTTGGAACCAGTGGTTCTTTGAGTTCTTGTTGTCTTTCCATCAGCTGGAACCAGTCTGACTATTCTCCTCTAACTTCTGGCATAAGCGAGGCATTTCTGACCACAGAACTGCTGCTTTCTGGGTATTTTCTCCGTTTAGGACCATTTTCTGTAAACCATAGAGATGGCTGTTGGGGAAAATCCCAGAAGATCAGCAGTTTCTAAAATCCTCAGACCAGCCCGTCTGGCACAAACAACCATGCCATGTTCAAAGTCCCTTGGATCACTTCTCTTCTCCGTTCTGCTGCTCGGTTTGAACTGGAGCAGATTGTCTGGACCATGTCTACATGCACTGAGTTGCTGCCATATGATTGGCTGATCAGAAATCTGCATTGGACACGAGCAGTTGGACAGGTGGACCTATTAAAGTAAGTCCATCCATCTTCTTCCGCTTATCCAGGACCGGGTCACGGGGGCAGCAGTCCAAGCAAAGATGTCCGGACTTCCCTCGCCCCAGCCACTTCCTCCAGCTCCTCTGGGGGGACCCGAGATGTTCCCAGGCCAGGTCTTCCCCAGGGCCTCCGCCCAGTGGGACATGCCAGGAACACCTCCCTAGGGAGGTGTCCAGGAGGCATCAGGGCCAGATGCCCGAGCCACCTCAACTGGCCCTACGTATAAATTTTAAATTCTTGTCTTTTCTCGTGGCAAACAGGCTTTTTTTAAACAGGCCTCCATCAGCTGCAATCACGCCAAAAGAGGCGCTTGTACCACAAAATGCACTGGTGCATTATTTTAGGAACTGGTTCCAGTTACCCATATGTGGTAAGTGTTCACCACGACTTGTCGCCTGCAGCATGCCAAAGAAAAAAATCATTCATTTCATGAGCATTTACTTTGACCCTGATATTTTCCTGCAGGCCACCTGCGCATGTTTGACCAGTATTCGCCCGCAGACTCCTGTTGTAGCAAAAGGGAAATTGTTGTCCTCACACCTACAGTGTCTCAGCTGAAATCCCCTCTTATCCAAACTTCTGATTTTTTTGATCTTCTCTCTTTTTTTTTTCCAAGTACCAGGCTTCTTGGTAACTCCTGTTGTTGCGTGATGCTTTCCTCACGCTGGATTTCAAACATCGTCTGTGCAAAGCTGCAGCAGCAAAGGAAAAATTAATGAGAACTAAACGCTAGAAAAGAAACAGACACTGGACTGATATAGGAATTAGTTCCGAATAATTAATTAAGTCATGAATGAAAGATGATTCCTGCTCTCTTATCTTTCAGTCCGTGCTCGTGGTAATGGGGTTGAAAGCGCAGGGAAACAGCCCGCTGCAGCCCTTGATCAGATGGGAGGCCTCACAGGCTCCAGCCTGAAAAGGCCCAGCATCTCCCTGCAAATGTTTGGCCTACGTGCTAAATTATTCTCTAGAACTCATGAAGACATTTTTATGAAGCATTTAAGGGTTAAGGATGTGCAGATTTCTTTTGTTTGTTTTTGACCTTGAGATTAAAAAGAAAACCTTCAAAAAGTCAGAGAGTACTGCAGTGTCCCCCGGACAGGCGGGGGGCTGCCAGGCTTTCATGTAAGCAGGAGGCTTTGATTTCCACGGGGACCGAGAACCTGCCAGACATGAAACTGGATTGAACTCGTTCACGCTTTCATACACGTCAGTGTAAAATCATCAGGGGAGGGGGCCGAGTGAACTGTCATTTATCACTGTGTCCAGTCTGCTGCCAGTCAGGCCAGAAAACGTTAAATCGGTTTGTAGACGGGCTCCAGCAGAAGCTTCTGAGTCCGCCACCAACCTTCGAGTCCTGAACGCTCACACTTTATTCATCTGTTTCATCTCTAATCTGTGACGTGTTGAGATTTTTTTAAAAAAGGGATCCAAGTTTGTCACCTTTAACAATTTCTCAGTCTATTTTTTTCTGTTCTGTATTTGGTTCTGCAAAAAAGCTGAATATCGCCGTCCCTGAAATCAGCTTCTAGAATATCGTAAATTAATACGTAAATTCTGATGGATGGTTTCCTAAACAGCCACCGCTTCCCTGAAGACGACAAAAAGAGTCACCGGGCAGTTTTTCCAGACAGTTCCACTTCCTCTCTCCCTACACTGCAAACGGAAACCTCGTTATCAGACATTCAAGATGTTTGAACCCATTTTAAGTTGTTTAAACTTCTCTTTTCTCTTTCCATGGGGTGTCCAAACGTCCAAACAATGGTTTATTGGGGTTTGCATGATTTTATTTTTCTTGTGTGGTGTGTAGATGAATTGGCAGCTACCTGGAAGAAGGAATGTTAGTCTTCATTATGATTAGGTTAAGGTGTGACTGCAAGATGTTCTCACCTGTGTTTGTCTTCTCCAGTGTGCTCCAGCAAAACCCTTCCCCAAGGAACAGAGCTAATCTATTCAGAGGCCTGAGGGGGGGGGGGGGGGGGAGTCATTGTATTTGGGAGATATTTGTTTGTTTTAATGTTTCTACTTGTTACTACTTCTTACTACTTTTACATTAGAGTAATAAAGATGAATTGGATTTTAGAATTTATTTAAGGAATTTAGAATAAAGAATTTAGCCTTTTTATGTGAATTTTAGATTTCAGGAAAAGTAAACCTCCCTCCAGGAAGGAGGAGATGGTATGCTTAATTAGTATTTTTTAGTGGCGAGGGCCTCTTTGGTTTGTGAATGTGTTGGAGAAATAAAGATCTTTACTAATTGAACCTGACCTCTGAGGACTTCCTACACGCCCACTGCTCAAAGGCCAGCCGGTGACGGTTCCAAAGGTTCTCCGTCTGCCTTTTCTCTCTTCCACCACATCTGCTGTCCTCAGAGGAAACTGTAATTCGGCGTGCAGCCTCTAGAGGCTGCGGTGAGGCGCATGGAGGCATTGTTTTGGGTTTGTGTGTGGATGTAGGAGTTCTGGGAGCCGACTCGTCATGGGCTCAATCCTAACCAGATTAGCAGTGATTAGCAGGGAATTAGTGCAGATGATGACTGTGCTCCAGACGGACGTGCTAATGTGTCTCCATGTGTTCAGAGGGTGACAGACGCTGCACCCCTGTGCCGGCACTGGACCAGTCTGACTTCCCACTCTGCCTTTTTAATCATTCAGCTTCAGAAGCAAATCAGAGAACATGAGGCGAAGCTCCTGAGCTCTCAAAGTCCTTCCAGGTGAATCCGTCCTTTTTTCATTCCAGATAAATTGTCCACCATTTTAACAGGTCCTTCTTTCTTTTTCCTCTATTTTCTTTCTCCTTTTCTTATTCCAACACTAAGCTTTATCTATTTTGGGTGAATTCATCTCCTCTCTCGGATTTGCCTTCATTAAAAACCAAACTTTTATTATTTACATATTTTTATGTGTCACCATCAGGGTTATATCTTTCCTCAACTATTTTTCCTGCATTCCCGGTCGCTCTGCTTCATTCATTATGCCGGCAAACAACTACAACTTTCATTATGTTTGTCCTCACTGCCGCCGCAGCAGCAGCATACCAATGAGCCTGCAGAGGAAAAGCTGCTGGAATTCCAGAAGCCTGGATATTTTTTCCTGGAGTTCCATGAGTGCTGCTCAAAGAAATCCTGCAGATTGGAATATGATGAATAAAAAAAAAAAAAAAATCCCCTGCTTTGATGGGAAAAGAGCAGGATGGTTGTAGCTTCAGCTGCCAAAAAACATGAATCATTCACTAAGAATGACTCAACAACATCAGAAAAAAAGCCAAACTGCACTTTTAAAGGTGAATGCGTCTGTTCTGATCCATCCAGAGAACTTCCATCCATCCATCCATTTTCAGTATCTGCTGAATCGCTCTTGTGGTCAGGGGGTTGCTGGAGCCTATCTGCTGTTGGGGCCAAGGCGAGGTTCGCCCAGAATTCAGTCACGTTGGATGACCTGATAGCGACCTGATTTCCACCACTGTGTGGACCCTTTTGTCTCGAAAGCAACACAGCAAATGCAATTCTGACCTTTAGACCGAATGTATACCTTTACTGGGTTCTGATTGGCTGCAGGATGCCCATTAAAAAGTGTCGATGAAGACTCTCATGATGAAGAAAGTCATAATGGACACCTAAAGTAGAAGTTCTGGTCACAGTGTCTGTATGTTCCACATATTTGCCAAAACGCCAGTTGGTGACAGAAATGTGGAACGTAGGTGGACAGACGCTGCTCCACAGTTAATCACAACAGCAGGAAAGATCTTTGTCCTTCAAGTGTCTCTGATGGACATGACAAGGTCACGTTTTGCCATCAACAATGTTCACTCTAATATTTAATGTCTTTCCGACTTATTGCTTGATACAGAGTGACCACGTGTTTATTAATATTGTTTTATTGAATAACAAAATAACTGATTAGAGTTATTAGGAGACATTTCTATAAACTAGTTGTGGACTTTGTTTCTTTTGAAACAAACTTTTCCTTTATCATCTGGACAAAACCAGGTGTCAAAATGTGAACTTTCCCTCTGAAATGATGCTCTGCGCCTCTTAACGTGACATCTAGCAGACAAACCTCTTTCCTCCGCTGGATCGTCCAGCACAGCGAGCCTGTAGCCGTTGCCGTGACAACACGTCACACCGCCTAGCAAACAGCCTGCTTTTTTTGTGAAAAGCAATTTAAACATTAATAATGTCAAGATTTAAGTCCTAAGAGTTGGTTGAATATTTATTGATCTATTTAGTGACACCGCCGTGTTTCCTTTACCAGGAGAGGCTTTGAGATCGTCTCTGCTGATCGTATTTATAGAGAAAAGGCTTTTACGCTCCTCTAAAGCATTAGGGAAAGAAATTGATGCTTTTTTTTTCTTTTTTTACGTCAGAACAAACACGATGTTCCACCACAAAACACCAGAAACTCTGAGTTTCAGTTCAAAGAGCTGCCTGTAATGTATAGTCAGTAAAATCTAAACTCTAGTGATAAAAATCTGCCGGTCAACCATTCCTGCTGAGAATCTTTCACGCTCTATTCCAGCATTTCTGAGCTGCACGTCGACTGTGAAGTTTGACCGGCTCCAGCAGACGTGGACATCAGTGTTTCACCTGCTCTGATCACAGCTTCACCTGTTCTGCCTCTGAACACCGTGACTCCTGGACTGAAATCCCACGCTGACCATGGCCTGTGAGGGATTTGCTTGAGTGACGGGCTGTAGAATGGGAAGGTCTTGGATGTTTGAGGTGGTGCTCGGCTGGAGTTCACGTCAACCTTCATTTGAATATGCAGGCGACTCTGGTTTACCTTTGAACCTTCAAGCGGCGTCTCTGAGTCTCCGTCTCATCGTTTGCAAACAGAAAAAACCGGAATAATCTCAAAACAATTAAAGTTGCAGTTTTGTGAAACTTTGCTGTGTCAGGGGTTAAAGGTCACAAATGGCTAAAAGCACAGGAAGTACAGCACACTGGGAATGACTGAAGTGTCCGGAAGCGCCTGAGGAGCACAGAGACCCTCCTCTTAAGGTAAAGGATGTTAGGCTATGATGCATCCAGCTCTGTCCCGTCGTCATGATGTGAGCGATTACCGCTCTGCTCTGCAAGGCATGAAAGCTCAGAGCTGCACAATGAGGAGATGCAGCTGTGCTGAGAGGCCTTCGCTGCGTGTGATGACTGCTTTTCCTTTCGTTTTTACATTTTTCTCTTCTTTCTTTAAAAGAAAAAGCATGCCTGACCTTCTCCAGGAAAACAACTGAGAAAATCTACCGACGTTTAACACGGATTTCAGTGAAAATATGAAACTTTTAAATCGGCTTCATCCGTTTCATATGTAACCTGAGGGATTATTTTGCAGATTATTTCTGCGTTGTTCTGTATTCTGGCTCCTTTTTCGGGTTTCCACAGGAAAACAGCACTTCACTGATGCCTGGATTCAAACCATTGACTGTATGAGAACTGGACTGAGTGGCCCCTCCCCCCTGGCGTTCCAAACAGGAAGTTTGGCTTCCAGAAGCCAACATCCCATAAACATCTATAGAAATAAATAAACAGATGTTACTCAGTCGTTTTATTGGTCAGAAGAACCGTCCTGTGACTGATACCTTTTTACTATCCTCTTTTTTTTTAAAAATATTTTTTCTGTAATTCAAGCCATTATAGTTTTAAATCCACCAATCAGATGCCTACGTAGAAACAGGCGGTCTCACGTCCTACGCTCAAAACATCGTACAGATTTCACAGTGCCCGCTTTCAAGTGGTAGGGGTGTGGCCTTCCAACAAGCTCACTTCTGATTGGCCAGAGGGTTTGCCATAGAGGCTATGAATCAGACTGACTCCAGTCACTGGTTACCTGCTGCAACACAACGGCGTCCGTATCACCAAAACGAATGGTTCCTGAATTGATTTCATCTGGTCGAAGATGAAAGCTTTCGATGGGTGACGTCTCACTCGCTCACTCGCTCACTCACTCACTCACTCACTCACTCACTCACTCACTCACTCACTCACTCACTCACTCACTCCAGTCCTCAGATACAGTCACTGATACATACAGGAAGTCAAACAAACTCCTGGACCCTCGGTCCTCAGAGAGGGTGTTGGATGAAAGAGCTGAACCCAAAATCTGCACAAACCTTTCAACCTACAAGCCTGGTGTGTCACAATCAACCAAAAGGCCTCAGGAAAAAGAAAAACTCCCTTAAACTAACTCTGAAGCACGGTGGTGGGTGAACAATGATTTGGGGTTTTTAAAGTGTCAAACTTCGTCCAATTGTTCTTTATTTGTTTTTGTTTGAAAAGTTGAACATAAAGATTTTAAAGCACAATTTAAGACATCCTCTGGCAACTGTTCTGCTTCCATGTAGTTATTGATTTATTAAGCTGCATTCAAAATATAATTGAGTTTTCTGAGTTCTTCATCCTAATTTGTTGTCTTCCCTATTTTGGAACCTATTTGACCCGTAGTTTTAATCTCATGGGTCCTTCAGGAAATGTGAAGTCAAGTTAACATCTTTTTGTGTGGAGCGAGCTGTTAGATGGCAGAGAAATTGTCCTTAAATGAAGAATTGAAACCATTCATTTTACTGCTTGCCAAACTATTTCACTGCATCTGATAGATTTGATTGGCGTCACAAAAATTCTTCACAGCGCTAAATGTAAATATTCTTTGGCTCCCTGGACGGTCCACCTTTATTTCAACTGTAGTGAACCACACCAGGATTCACTTGGGAGTGAACAGTGACCTTTGTTGTCAAGAGGACCAGAGTTCAAGTACATTTGCCAAACAAATCAGACAAAAGACTTGACCGTAAATTCAAAGGTGAGGTCGTCTGCTGGAGCTCTAGTCACAGTCAAGACGGGAAATTTACTTTGAGCGACGTAAATATGAAAATGCACCTTTAAAGGACGTATTTTTCTTCTAACAACTTCTTCATCAACATCTGTTTCTCTGGAACATCTGGAATGGATTAATAGGCTCTAAAAATCTAAACTGCCACTTCCACAGAATCTCAGAGCTGTCGTCTTCTGGAAGGAAGGTCTTGATACTGAAGCTTCAGGGGTTTTCATGCTGCAGAAGCCAGCTTACATAATTCAGCAGCCCTTCATGAGCGAGCTCTGGGATTGGTCTGTGGGATCAGTATCTTCAAGTTCAGTCATTCACACTTCAGATCTGACCTCGAATGACCTGCCTGTAATCCGTCCTGCGTTCTGCGTCCCTGCATGCCAGTCGGTTAGCGAACTAATGGCAAAAGCATGTCTGGCTCCGCTCGGCGCCGTGTCCTCCGCTGTTCTCAGAAACATGCTCAGATGGGTCTGTGCGGCAGCAGCTCTGTTCTCTCCACCTGTTGCTCCACCTTTCTGTCCTCTTTCTTCCTCCCACGTGCCGTGTTCCTCATGTCAGCGTGGGGGGGGGCTTGTGTCTTTCCAGGAACTGAAATGCCTCGTGGTGAGAGCGACGCGTCCTGAAGGAGATGCATCAACCCACCTGCACATTTCCTCAGAAAACACCAGCGTCTCTGCCGCCTGAGCCCTCTGGTGCATGGTGACAAAGAAGCCGTCTCTGCTGACCTCCAGTGGTGGAACGTCTCTGCACGCCGGCGTGATGAACAGCCGCAGTCTTCTGGGTGTTGGTTGGAGAGCTTCAGGCGAGCTAGTTCAGTCGGAGGTGAAAACAGACGTGAAACTTTAAACCAGAGAGAGAAGTGAAACACAGTGGAGCTGCTGTGAGCGAACACATAAGAGCCAACATCCTTCACAGAGACGGACTGCAGCGAGAGGAGAGGAGAGGAGAGGAGAGAGGAAGAGAGGAGAGAGGAGGAGAGGAGAGGAGAGGAGAGGAGAGGAGAGGAGAGAGGAGGAGAGGAGAGGAGAGAGAGAGGAGGAGAGGAGGGGAGAGGAGAGGAGAGGAGAGAGAGTGGAGGAGAGGAGAGAGAGTGGAGGGGAGGGGAGGGGAGGGGAGAGAGGAGGAGAGGGGAGGAGAGGAGAGGAGAGGAGGAGAGGGGAGGGGAGGCCGCTGCTTCTCTGTTTGGTCTTTTTCACATCGGATCATTCCTCTTTCTGAAACTGCTACCAACGGAAAGATTTTTCAAATAATTTATGACTGTTGTGGGGTTAAACCATCAAGTTCAAAAGTTTAAGGTTGAAAAAGTAGTTTTGTTTTGGCTAAAAATATTTTCGCCCTAAAAGTCCTAAACTTCAAAGTAAATAGAGATGATGATTGTGTTCACTTCACTTATGAAAGTCATTATAATTTCACCTAACTTGTTCAGAGGAGTCCTTGTTATTTCTGTAAAGCACATTCACATTTACGTCACTTCTATTGTGATTCCACTACATCAGTGTCAACCAGTCCATGCTGCTCCTGTTTTCCACAACTTTCTGCTAAAGCAACAAGACTAAAGGTGTGGAGTGTCTGCTATAAAAACATTTATGATTACAAATATTTTAAAAAGAAATGGGTAAAAAGGTTTCAAATAGTGGTTTGAAATGTTCATTTAGGTGAATTTCCAGGTTCTGCAGGTACAGATTTTCCATCTTGTGTCAGACTTGACATAATTATATAGTGAAACAAACATTTTGGAAGGTAATCAAAATTACTTTTACTTTTACTGTAAACTATCTGAACAGCTTTAGACCAACTTGGTTGGTAAATAAAGGGTTTCTCATTTGAACTATCATAGTTTTTCTGCATAGTTTGACTGAACAAAGATTTAAATGTCTCTTTCATTGTCAGTGTGAATTCAGATTTCTCCTGCAGCTTCAGCATCTTCATTGGTTGAAGTGACTGGAGGATCTACAAACATCCACATCAGACGTGTTGGAAGGACGGATGGAAGTCGTCATGGAGATGAGACAGTCAGTAGGAAAGCACTATTCAAGCATGTATGTATACAGCGGTTCTTGTAGACCTAAAGCTAACATTTGGGACCTCAAAGTGTTCTTTTACTGAATTTTTTATTTTCATTCCTCCCCTGATTTCAGTTTAGATGAGAAGATTTCCTTCAGGAGCTTTCTGCTGATGGGAGAAGGTTCAGACTCGTTCCCTCTGGAGCGTGACGGGCTGACAGTTCTGCAGTCAGAGGAGGGAAACCTGCTGAGAAGAGCTGCTTGTGACGCTCCACACACCACATTTCCACATGCATGGACGGAGCGGGCCGAGCGTGTCGTGCCTTGAAGTTTTGAGCCAACGCCACCAGCTGCCTTTCATCTAAACCGGCTGAGCTCGACCATCTCTTCGCGTTTGCCTCCCATCCAGTCATCTTCTCTCTCTGCTTCACTGCATTTGCGCTGATTCATGCAGTTTCTATCAGACAAGCTCTTTCTCATCAGCATATTAGCACACAATCACCTCCACCTGGTTGTCTGCGGTCCTGATGCTGCAGACTATCGGTGCTTTTAGCTGCTTCCTGCAGACCAAGCAGAAATCTGTGGAAGCTGCAGCGCGATGCAGTTATACTCCAGAGTCAGGCTGCTGCAGATTTTCCAAACAGTGAGGGTTGCGAGTGTCGATGTGTGTGGTGAGCTCTGAGCTTCATCTCCTGACTCTGGGAGCTGATACACAAACACACGTGACCCATCATTAATTGAAGACGGAACAGAGAAGCCAGAGCAGATTTCCTTTGATGAAATATTCAGACTTCAGTGTAACGGCCTGCAGCATTGTGGCTTTAATGCAGGCACACCCCCACCCACCCCCTACCCCCACTGCTGCGTGCAGCTTCTTCTGCTGGACCCCAGAGACCCGGGTTCCTCCAGTCCCAAAGCCGAGCCTGAAGGCTTCGGCAGTCATTATTTATGAGACATCTCACCAGGTCCGCGGTCAGCTCCGCCTCTGTGCGAAGTCCGACCCAGATCCGTCCCAGCATGCTCCAAAAGTGGCTGGATTCTTTTCTGAAAAGTTCCACCCTGTTCTTCAGTCACCTTGAAAAAGTCTAATTCAGTTGCAACATCCTCGCTTCAGAACAGCTGGGCCCTTTTGGCAAGTTTTCTTGCTGCGTTGAGGATCTGAGAGGAAGTTCTGAAGCCAAAAGAGAATTTAGACCGAGGATGAAAGTCAAAATCCATTTTTGAGAGTTTTCTCTGCCAGAAGCAACAGGTTTACTGCAGGAACGCTTCCATAATTAAGGTGGAAAAAACATTTTTGACTGGCTTGAGGGAAATTTAGAAATACATGTCTTCATGCTTATTCCTAACTTTATTATGACTTCAAGTGTTTTTATATTAAATTATTTAGTTCTTTAATTAATAAGACATTTTTTATCAATTAATTGCATATTCATTTACTTCATTTTGGGCTTAAAAGCAGAAATTTAAAATTTTGAGTGGAAAACAGAGACGATGTACGAAGACGGTGTTGTAGCAGTTAAACATAACTCTCACAGATACCATCCATCCTTCCATCCACCCATCTTTCAATTCATTTTCTTCTGTTCATCCAGGAGCAGGTCAGGGGGGCAGAAGTCTAATCAAACATACTCAGACTCTCCTATCCCCGGCCTCATATATGACATAGGTTAGAAAATAGAGCATTCATTGATGCTATAGTGTGGAAATACAGTTCCTTTCTCCAAACGAGAACCACAACCTCAGACTCTGCTGACTCTCATCTCAGCCGCTCCGATCCGCCCAAGTGCATGCTGGACGTCCTGGCTCGACGAGGCCAACAGGACAACATCATCTGCAAATAGCGGAGCAAGTCCGGTAGTCCCCAAAGCAGACCCCCTCCAGCCCTGAGATGGGCCCAGAAATTACAGCCCAGGAAAAACAGCCTTGACGCTTAAACCCGCTGTGATCCTGCCTCAGTATGCAGAAAGAAAATTCAACCACAAACTAAAAAGCAAGAAGCAAAGGTTCTGAAGAAAATGAGTCCATCAGAGCGTCTGAACAAGGACGTAGAACAGCGACAGGTAACCTTGAAAGCATCAGACTTCAGTTAAACGCTGACAGTCTTGTAACTTCTCAATGAACCTGCAGAGGCTCAATTACCCCCACAAATGTTTTGACAGGAAGAGACAGGGTCACTTCTACTTCTGCTCTGTGACTGACAGACTTTCTCCTGGGGGGGCGAGGCAAATCTAAACGAACTTTTTAAATTAAAGAGGCTCTGAAATTCACCTCATTTCCTTTTGATTTATGTGAAATAAAACTGGAAATGAATGTGTGCTTTAAATGTGGCGTTCAACTGCAAATGTTAGTTCTGGAAATCTCAAATTCTTTTCTGATCCAGATGGAGCTGTGGGTCAGAGTGGATTTAGAGGCGAGGTTCTGGTCCCGGACCAGTGAAACCGGCAGCAGCTTCTGTCACACAAATCTGATGCAGAAACTTTGAAAACACTTCCAAGTAAACTGGAAACGCTTTGACCTGGGACCAGCAGCACTGGGTCCATTGGCTGTTTGGGTTTGGTGCCGGTGAAGAACAAAATACCTTCAGGAATTTCCAACTGGTTTCATGACAATGACGTCAGCCGTGTTCGGAGCACAAAAGAGAAATATGTGATTACAGAGAGACAGGGGAACAGCAGTAAACCTACAAAAGCTTTAAATGAATCACCAGTTATGAAGACATGACTGCAGGCCCGGCCCCCCCTCTGCTCAGGCGGGCCACCACAGGTGCCCCGACATGCCCCCCCCAAGCTGAGACCTTGAAACTTGGTTTTGCATTACATGTTTAACGGCGTCTCATTAGCGTGGGAGCGTCCTTGAACGCACCACTCGTTTTCTGTATGGTTTGGTTGCAGGTGCAATTTCCATGTCAGTGTTATCATGAACATAAACTATGGAAACATTTCTTCTACAGGCAGTTCAAATGTTCAATAGGACTTAAATTATGTAGCCACAATAATAAATCTCCTTAAACTATGGTATATTTGTGGGCATAGATGACTACTCTGTTCCTATCCTGGTTGTTACATCTCCTGTCCGTTTAGATTTCAGGTATTTACCGATTTCATCACACCTGGTTACTACAGAATCTTTTTAAATGTAATCAGAAACTGGTCAGTTGAAGCAGAAAACATTTAAAACCTGAAAGATCGGAGCCTCTGCGGACTAGAACATAAATCTCCTTACATTGCTAAAGTTATACTGTTAACCAAAAATGTTATTTTGTAACAGAAAACTTTACTTTCAGGGTCAACAAGTAGAAACTTGTAAAACAAGTTTTGTGTCAAACAATTTCATGTTGTTCCAAAATTAAACTTTGGTCATCGTGAGGGAAATAGACGATGGCGTTCTCTGCAGTGTTAACGTGCGTTATTGCATGGGTACGTCACCTTAAATGCAATTTTATAAAGTTTTATTTTGAAAGTACAACCGAAGTTTTTATCTTAAAACTTGAACCATTCTCTGTTTTTGTGCCACAACATTGACGCGTCAACAGACTGAAATAGAACTCTGGCTCAAAGCTCTCTTTGCGCTGCAAAGAAATTCAGTCATCAATTCTGATTTATTAATGAAGTTTCTATTTTTTGTGTCAACACAACAGAGCGGAGACTGAGCCGTGGAAATCAGCGTTAAAGGTTTAGCTGCTCCTCTCCACGACCATCCACGGGTCCCAACAGCCCATGACCTGCAGCATCCAAACGGGTCGCCACGCCCCTCTTTACTTTCATTCTGTGGATTACAAACAGTTCCTTTGGCATTTTTTACCACTATTTCTACAGAAGTGTGAGCTTTTCATTTGAAGAAAAAAAAACAACTTTTGAACAAACCTAATAGGCAGAGACCTACAGGAGAAATGCAGCTTATGAGTACAAACCTGATTACTCCTGAGTCTTCCACCTTTCATAAGTTTAACAGTCTAAAAATTGTCATAAAATGCAAAACAGCTCAGTGAAATCCTGCTGGAAATTGGTTCCTGTTTTAATTTGACAGCTGGAAGGCGACACAAATCTACAGCACAGACTGTCCTGAGGGGAGGATGTCTGCGACAGACGCCCGCTTGGCTGACATCACGCGTCCGAGGACCTGAAGGCTGTTCCTAAACTCCTCCTTCCCGCTGGATTCTTTTCACAGCCAAACCGAGGAGCCTGACTGTTGGTGACAAAAGGGGCCCGCGGGCAGGATTTGCGTCTTTGGGGTTTCCGACTGTCCACATCAATGACCGTCTCTGCTTCACATCCGCCTGCAGGAAGGACGAGTGGAGCGCAAGCGGAGACGCCCAAACATGAAGGACACCACGGAGACGTGGGAGAGGCCCAACAGTTCAGGCACTCGACGCTTCTGAAAGACTGAGAACGCGTTTCAGATCTGTGGACTTCCTGGTTTCAGACCAACTTCATGGTGTGGAGAACATCAGGGTTCCTCACCTTTCATGATGGATGTTCTTCTAACTCTAAGAAAGGCCAGTTTGTCATTTCTCACATGCTTCTCTTTTACTCGGCAGGGATGAAGCGTTGACCTTTCTTTGTGTAATGTGGCACATCATGCTGTAATCAGAATAAATATGATTTCCCTTAAAAAACAAGCAGGTGCCCATACCATTAACCCACCTCCCTCGTGTTTAAAGAGCCTTCAGAAAGGGGAAGTTTACAGAGAACATGTCAGATGGCCTGGAACATCACACCTTCCATCCGTTTGTTTCACACCAAACTAAGTGAAAGTAAATAAATGTTTATGAAAAAAATGTGCTTCGTTGTTTGACATTTGTAAATAAAGTACAATTTAAACCAACTTGAAGTAATATTGCGTTGCACTTCTGGCCTCGTACATGCTGCTAGAGTCTCCCAGCAGAAAGGAATGATGGGTAAATTCTTATACAAATAGAAAATGTATAGCAGTGAATCCAAACTAGATTAAACTCAATCCAAGACTGAAAAATGAGGGTAAATTTCTGAGAGAAACGCCACCGCAGGAGTCAAAGCTGATCCGTTTACAGAGCTACAGTTTATGAAAAATGCAAACCTTCCACATCTCCAACAAATCATCTGTCAATCAAGCTTTATTTTCTGAAAACTTCTAGAGTTTATATCTGAATCAGAATTTCTGAACAATGTTCCCCACTAAACGCATTTATTACAAAACCTGCAGGTGTTTTCTTCTCTTATGGGGACTTTTTCTTCTCTTTTTCCTGTTAAAGATGATGTCAGTCTCCTCCGTACCAACCTGCTCCACGCCCATGCTCTTCCCTCTGCTGAGTTTATATGCCATCATTCACCAAACACTAAAAGTAAGTGATTCACAGAGGAACAAAGTTATCTTTGCTGCAAGAAATGTCTCCTCCCCAGACAATCGTCCTAAAAACAATCACTTTAACATTTTCTCTTTAATGACTTTTGAATTAAAAAGGACAAATGTGAAACTGAGATTTTCATCTGTAAACCTCTTCAGCCAAACATCACTGCTGGAAAAATAATGCAGATTTACAGCCATTTTACCTCAGTGCAGGTTAAAAAAGAAAATTATTTCTGTACCTGTAAATGAAATACAGCCAACTGTTGGACGCCTGCATCTCTGCCCGGCGACAGGAACAGGAGCCGTCTGAAAGGACGTTAATAATTCAGAGCAATGGATTATCTGAGTTTTATGCCAGCAGGCGAGCA
Source organism: Oryzias curvinotus (assembly GCA_023969325.1). NCBI lineage: Eukaryota > Metazoa > Chordata > Actinopteri > Beloniformes > Adrianichthyidae > Oryzias > Oryzias curvinotus. Next base: position 726,509 of record CM043718.1, on the reverse strand, counting down.
GCTGCAATGGCATTAATGTGCAGTATTTTTTTAAACATACTCTTAAAATAAGAATAAAATGCTATGAGTTATTGATTGATTTAATGTTTGTGTCCAGAATGAATTCCAAAGTGTGACTGAAATATTGATCCATAAAACAAAAAGCACTAGACTGCATAACGATGAGGAGAAAGTGGAAAACTAAACAAAAAAATGGAAATTACAGTAATAAAAGAAGACAAAAAAATACAAATACAATGAGGAAAAAGAAAATGTTTCATTTAAATGCTTGAATCCAGCTTTTATACATGAAATGTGCTGACTCAAACTCAAAATGAAGTAACATCTAGAGAAAGCCTGCGTTCCTCCTGAATCTTTTAGCACTCCTGATGATGGTTTTAAAAAGTCCAACAAAATGTCTCCTCCAGACTAAGGTCTGTCCATTCAAACTCAGTAGACTTGTGGATTCACGTTCCAACATGGCGAGGAATTAAGCCATGAAGGAGGGCAGCGATCTGTCCGAGCCGACTCCAACATGGTTCACTCATTTTCACTCAGTGGTCCGTACGGTCGGGGACGCTCCGGTATTTTGAGGGTTTCCATTGTAAAATGGAGCCCACATTGGTTGTTATTTTTGATTGGTTGGTTGGTTGAGTTCAAGCATTGTAGTCAAAACAATAAAGAATTCACACAGTTTTATCAAACTCATTACAGAAATGATGAAATGCATAGAAATAAAGAAAACAAAAACAAAAACAAAAATTGTAAAAACCCAATTATGTCACATTTTGTTATTTACATATAATGATCATGGACAAAAGACATGTAGAACTTGATTTATTCCTTGAAAAGGCATAAATGGAACAGACCGGTTAAGGCGGAGCTATGGTCATCATATGATGAACCTTTTGGTTGGTGGGAGGTCATCACAACAAAAGAAAGTTTCAAACTAGCGCCAATGTTTTCGCCCTCAATCTTATCTCAAACATCATAAATGATGGTCTGCACCAACTACCAGGAGCCGAGTTGCTGGATGACCTCCATTATTGTTGTTGTTAGCTTCGCTTTTGCTGTAGTCGCACTACGATAACACAAAGCTACACACTTGGTCCTCAACCCACGTACGGCGTCACGGTCCAACTTTGAGTTGAGACGCTCACCTGAATTTCCCGGACCATTCTAAACCGAAACAAAATCCATTAGACAGAAAGGGAAACAAAGCACAAAAATAACTTTTTTTTAATTTAAAAAAATAAATCAACAGAAATATATGAATACATCTAAAAAGATATGAATAAAAAAATAAAAAACAATTGTGACAGATGAAGTCCCTTCCTGTTTCCTGTGGATATGCATGCTGATGTGTACAATGGTTTAGCTGTCTGTGGAGGGAAACTTAGACGGTGAGTAAGATTCAAAACTAGGTGTGCAGCCAGAATGAAACACATTTCTTCATTGAAGTCGTTAAACTGAGAATGACTTGTTTGCCTGGGTGTGCCTCTGTGTCTGAGGAAAACTAGAAACTGCTACTGGGCTGGGAGGAAAGAGACAAGTAAACAAGTGAGGCTGGTGTTCAGGCGCTGTCCTGCAACCTGTGGTGCAACTTTGTCACACAAGCAACTTTGGAGAACAGACGAGGGTCCGACTGAACAACAGATACCGACAGAACAACTTGTGGTCAGGAGGAAAACTGAGGTTGGCAACTTAACTTTGCTGAAACGGGTTGCAAACACAACTACGATCTAGTACAGATGGATCTGTCTGATGTCTGTTCATGCAAAGGGATGCAGGTGAAGGGGAGGAGCTTAATTGAGGTATGGTGGAACTATCGGACAGAAAAGAAGAGCTGCAGAATGACATCAAGAGAGCTGAGGTGAAGGAACAAAATCTCCAAATAACCCATATAAGTATTTTTATTTTCAACAAGCCGGCTCGGTGGAGCTCAGCGGGGAGGAAGAGGCTGCAGACTGCAGGGATGGGAGCAGCAAAAAACAAAAACTCCACAGGTTCTGTTTTTATCTGCAGTGTTTTCATGGCGTGAAATCTGACGCCTGTCCTCCAGCATGCTCTTTCACTCCAGGCGTTTCATGGGCTCCTGCAGAGACGGTGCTTTTATTAGAAAAAACACGTCTAGCTCACGTTTCACAGCCTGCCATTATTCAAAAAAATTCTAATTTACGTTGTCTGCTGTAGATTTTAGGTCTAAAATCAGGCAAGGCGTCCTTTTTGTAATCCTCACCTCGGAGGTTTTTGAAGATGCTCAGAATTTCGGAGACAGAAATCGGAGAAATGAAAGAATTTGAGAAACAAAAAGCTAATTTATAAAAATAAATGAAACGTAAATGTATGTCTAAAAAAACAGAGACCGTAAAAGCTTCAGTTTAGCCTGAAACGACTTACGCGTTGGTCAAACATCCCAGGGACCTACTGTGGTGATTCGTATGGTGGCCGAAAACCATCATCATTGCAGCAAAAGAAAAAAAAAAAAAAAAAAAACAGCAAAAGAAAAGAAAATTACAACGGAAGTGAATGTTGTCTGTGACATGTTTCCTTTTATGTGTGTTTCTATTCATCTCTGAGTCAGTCTGTCACCCTCTGCTGGTTGGAATGTTCCACTGCAACCTTAGGTTCCCCTTCAAAGACTTGCCTTCACACTAGAGACTTGACATACTTTTCAAGTCATTCCGTAAATTAAAGTAATCAAACAGTGTTTCAGGTGTTTTCCTCTGACTGTTGCTACAGAGCAGCCAGAGGGCTTGTTCTTCACGTCTAGAGTTAAAGAATGGATCAGGACAGGATGGATCCCTGTGGAACTCCACTTGTGATGGAAGCACATTTTAGTTCAGCATAAATGAGATAAAAAATATTTCACGACCGTTTCTTTCTTCGCTGATCAAAAATAATCAAACAAGTAGAAACTGTTTTGAGAGAAAAGCCCTCTTGTTGTTCAGGAGTATATAAAAAGAATCAGCGACAACAATGACTCCTTGTGTGACATAGTAGATCTCCTCCTGACATTGTTAATGGTGCAGTTAAATGTGCTCTGTCAGCGGTTTTTAACGGTTCTCTCGTCTCCATCCGTCCATTTCCTGAACCTGTTTCATCCCTTACGGGGCTACTCGAGCCTAACCCAGCCACTCTTGGGTGAAGGTACACCCTGGACTGGACCGGTTGTCAGTCTGTCGCAGGACCACTGGTAACAAACTGCAACATATTTCTGTTTCTGGAATCAAAGTTATCCTGCACGGATCGACTTTTAAAGTTGTTCTGGAACTGCAAGCCCATATCATCACCCTTCCCCTGCTGTGTTTGACAGTTGGTTTGGTCCATATGTTACTTTTGTGTTCAGGGCATTTTGACAAATTCAGCTCTAGTGTGGTAAGATTCTCTGAGCTTTCATCGTTTGATCTCGACCTAAACTCATTGTACTGCCACCGTGGGGAGACATCGTCAGAATCTTCGGGAATAAAAGCCGCCAGCCGGCTTTTTCAAGATTATTGACGTGGTCGTGAATGTAGACGGCGGCAGTCAGTCAGGCGGTGATGACACCAGTACGAAATCCGGCAACAGCTGGGCGGTGGTTCCCGGGTCGCTGGCCGCCTGGTAGCCTAGGGTATATAAAAAGCAGGAAATTCTGCCTGTCACTGACTGACAACTTCTAGAAAAAAAAAGGTCTGGTCACCGTAAGATTGAATGTTGTTCTTCAAACCTCCCCAGCCAACGTGTGGCTAACACAGTTTCCTGAATACAAACGGTGAATTTGGTAATAAACGTTCATTTTGGTCGCTGCACAGTGGCATTTTGGGATGTGCGACACAATGTAGCTCAAGTACAGGGTCAGCTGTTGTCTTTACGGTTTTTAGCTGGAGAAAAAGATTTCCTCAACTTTCAGAACTGAACTGGCCTGAATTAACCTTTTCAGCAACTGTTTTGTTTCTCTGAGATCAGCTCTGATCTTTGTCCTGGATTCCCGCTCTGCAGCCAGGAAACACCCCAACGATTGCCCTCCAGCCATGGAAGAAGGTCTGCTGTAAAACCTGGGATCTGAAAAAGATCTCACCATAACAAGGACTGCTTTTTCCTCAACTTTAAGGTCTGATGAAAACCAAATGTTGATGTCTGATTGAAAAGAAGTTGAAATGAAGACAGTCCCTCTGTTATTTTAAACCCGTCTGTAAAAACGCTTTGCTTTGAAATCTCCCAGAAGCAAATGTCTTTAATTTTAGCTAAACTCCTGCTGGTTTGATCATTTTAGGAGGGAAAAAAACTGACAGAAAGACAAGACTGACACCCAGTTTAGAGAAAAAGGACAAAATGAAAAGAAAGGAATGAAAAAAAAGACACAAAGATTGTGATTTTAGTGATTTATGAGAGAATTTGACAGTTTTTTTTCTCTCAACAGGCTCATTCAGGCAAATCCCAGAAACCCAATTATGTCTGAAAAGTCTTTAATGTCTGCCTTTACACCGCGGGCGCCGCCTTCCCTCCACTCGATTCTGCGGCTCATTGTGGATATCAGCTGCAGCTCTGTGTCGCCTATCAATGCCTCTGCAGAGCAGCAGCATTCTGCTCCTCACGGCGCCTCCCCTCTGATAAATGAGCGACCGATAGACGCTTATTCCACGACCAGAAGCTGAATGACAGCGGAGAGAAAGGAATGACAGCCGGGCGTCTTCAGAGCGAGCTGACGGCCTCGTCAGTCCGGGAGGTCAGGGGTCCTCAGTCTGCGCTGTTTCAATAGTTATAGAAGCAGAAAGTTTCACTTTATAAACAGGATTTTTAATAAATGACATGAACATTTCTGACATATGGCGCCAGCAGCTGTGGGTCTCATAACCACGTCTTAATGAGCCGCTCAAATTAAAATAAGAGTTAATCAACAACCAGGAGGGGAATCCAAAGGGAAAAAAATCACATTAATCTTTATTAAGAAGACGTTTTCAAGAACATGAAAGGAAAACTCCAGCATTTTTAAAAATTCATGACTGCTGCAAATACCGCTGAGCACAGGAGCAAACACCGGAGAGTCCTGCCGCACAACTGACCCCCCCCCCCAAGGCAAAGCAGCTCCAGCACCAACACTACAGCTGATCCAAGAGGAAACACCCATTTTCATCCTGCAAATGACTTCAGAAAAGGCTGCACAGTGGTGCAGTGGTGCAGTGGTTGACGCTCTCACCTCAGGTTAGAATCCCGGCTGTGTGGGGTTTGGTGCATGCGTGAATTTTCTCTAGTTTCCTCCAACAGTCCAAAAAAAAAAACACGCTTCATAGGTTGTGTGGAGGTGACCATAACATTTTTATTATTACTGACTCAAAGGTCCATTTGCCACAATAAACACAAAACAAGTAAAAGACCTCAAAGTTCAAGTGTTAGCAGTAAAAGAGTCAAGGTGAGGATTTTAAATAAATTGAAATCTTCAGTTATTTTTCAGATAAAAGACGTTTTTCTTCATCTTTGTTGGGATTTTCTTCAGTTAAAGCTCTGGTAGAAACCAGACGATACTTAAAACGGTGAAATGATCCCGTTTCCCCCCATTTTTGAGTTAAATACAATTTTTTGAATGGTTCCCTTCTTTGAACTTTTTTATAACTAAGGATTATTTGACTGTGAGGTTTAACAAAGTACACAAAAAAAATCAATTTACATAATTATAAACTATTCCTGAAAATGCTATTTTTATTTGGAGAGTTTTCTGAAGGCTGCAGAGCGTCTCCAATAAATTCCTTCTCTGCTTTAGTCGTGACGTTCCTGCAGTTCATTAAGCTGAGCCAGTTTTCTGAAAACACAATTTTCTCACAATGAAGTTGTGAAAGGCGCCTTTCTCCTTTAACTGCTGCTGAAACTGGATCCGAATCTTTCCTCTGCGAGGCCAAATTGAAGCGGCAGCTCAACCGGCTGTCTGTCATTTTCTTTATTACTTTGTCATAAAGTTGTCTTCTTCTGGGTCAATAAGCCATCGACCGTCCAGGAATGTGATGGACAGCGTTTGATTGACTTCTTTATTAGAATAACAAAGAAAAGAAAAACTGTTTTAAAAAAAAAAAACATTTGAGGAAAAAAAATTTGAGAAAAAGTCACATTTAAAAATGCTACTAAAAATGTTTTTTTAAAAACTCAAGCAAATGTATCAAAACTGGATGAAATGTGTGTTTCTTTCTGATTCATGGGCGCTGGATGTTTATCTGCTAGTTTCTCAGTCAACAATTCAGTCTTGTTTCCACGGCGTCCAAGTGCTCATTTAGACAGAAAACCCAGAACGAGAATCATCTAGAAAAAAAGGCAGGAAGACATGATGGACAACAACTGGAGCAGGTCTTCCACTCAGCATCCAGGCAGAAGAAACTCCTCCCCCCTGGCGTTCCAAACAGGAAGTACCTGCTGGTTCCAAGAAGCCAAAATGCCAAAGACTTTTATGTAGAAATAAACAGCTGTTACTCAGTCATTCTATTGGTCAGAAGAACCAGTCTTGATAACGTTCAGTTCACTTAGAAATGGACCCATCAGATGCCCGAATAAAAGAAGGTGGAGCCTGCTGGCCCCCACGTCCAACATTCAAAACATTTGATTGACAGATTTCGATGACGAAGACCATCTCTGACGAATCACTACTTAGTGACATCGTTTGTCTCCAACATGGTGGCGTCCGTATCACGAAAAAGAAAGGCAGCTAAAATGCCTTCATTTGGTTGAAGGCGGACGTAAACCATTTTCTGCGGATGATGTCACATTCACTCAGTCCAGTTCTCATAGAGTCAGTGGTCTCCACCCACACAATCATCTTGGACCTTTGGACCCGTCTTTGTCCTCTGGTACCTCTGTCTCTGCCTGCCCACCATGTCTTCAACCCACACCTTGATTTTTAGTTTTGATCTCTGCCCGCCCTTCCTGGATTCCTCCACCTTTATTGGTGAGATTTTTCACCCACTGGATTGTATCAGTAGTAGACTTTTACTGACTTTGTCTGCTGCCCTCACCAGGATGCTCTCAGACGCCCTCTACTGTCTGGAGGACTTGTTTCTCTACAATAAACTGCTATTTGGTCTCATCCTGAGTCACTGCCATTCAGGTTCCACTTTTCCTTATCTAAATCTGGCAGTCTTAGAATCTCCATCCACATAAATGGGATAGCAGAAGCACCCCATAGCAGGACACTGCCACCCCCGTGCTCTTCAGTGGGGTAGAAGCAGAGCTGCCATGTTCCCGTGGCATTCGTACATGGTTCTGCTGCTGCTGCACAGACACCAGCCGGTTCCTCTGCCGGGCTGGGAGCTCCTCCGGTGACTTTGGCCGGACGTTTTCCCGATTGTTGTGTTTAACAAGCTCAGTCTGGTGGTTTCACTCTGAAGTGAGCCTCCAATGAAACGATCTGATCTCAACGACTAAAGCTGTGAATCGACATAAAAAACAGATTTCACCATCCGTACATAAATGCGATTGAATTTTTCTTCCCCATCTGAAGGTTTTGACACCAGGGGGGGTCGGCGCTGTGCTTCCAGATCACCAGGTTGTTGTGTTTGGCCCTGCAGACCTGTGAATGTGGGGGATTATTCAGCAGTGAGGGAATGCTGTGTGAGCACACCCCCCAAAGGGCCCGCATGCATCCACACGCTGACACCCCCGCCCCCCTCGCTCCCATGTTTGTTTGGAGCGAGAGTGTACAGTTAGCCGGTGTCTCCTCACTCCTGGGGGGTATAAGCCATCCTTAGATAAGCTATCTACAGCACCCAGACACAGAAACACAGCACAGATAAACACTGTTATCAGTGCAGGAGCTGACCCAAGGGAGAGACGGCTGGGGGGGGCAGAGCGGTGGGAAAAAAGAGGAACAGAAGCGCAGAAAAAGACAGGAAGGGGCCAGAGGACAGGCCACAGAGAAATGAGGGGGTTAGATTGAAGAAGCAAAATTTGAAAACAGGGAGGGGGCCTTAAATACACATTTTATTCATTTAAATTTATCCTCCAACCATCAGCAGAACAAAAACTGAGAATGTTTTCAGAATGTTTCCCAGAAAAGGCAGCAGAGGAAGAACGGAACGACGTACTTTTTCTGTCGCTGGGACGACCAAAACACTAAAAGCAACAAAAAATAAAACTTCACCTCATTTAAAAAATCACTGTTGTTCACCCATAGAAATAAAAACATGTTTATTTTTCTCAGATGATCCCAGAAAAGGACCACAACAGGATCAAGTAAATTAATTTGAAAGCAGGAAGGATCATTCCAGAAACACAGCAGCATTCTGCACTTTAACAGCTCCAATGGGGCTGAGGGGTCGAATCCCTACACCGACCGTTTACGTCCACCCCTCATGAAGAAAAAAGAGGAGATTAAACCGCTTCTCTCTACTCAAATTAGCAACATGGAATCCCCTTACCCCCACCCAACACATACACACAATACACACACTTTTCTTTCTTTTTCACACTTCTCTCCATTCTATTCCCTCTGTGAAAAAGAAAATATATATTTAAAACATAAAATGTATTAAATGTAAAAGAGAATCAAAAACAAAAGGGGTTTATGCACCCTGGCTACCTGGCTAGATGCATAACCACTTTTTGTGACAGTAAAACCTGTCCAACACTAAAGGCCTTCAGCTCTCATCTGTTTGCTCTGTTGTTGGACAGAACAACTTTAAAAAAAATTCTACATGAATAAAACAGTCGTATTTCCAGTCTAGTTCAGTCAAGCGTCAGCTTGAAGATGTTTGTTTTTTGTCTTATTATCATCTTTCATTGTTTTTTTACACTTCTATGTATGAAAAATTCTATATCACTAAATCTGCAGTAAGTCAAATAAAGTAAGGAGTTTTGACTGTTAGTGGAGAGGAATCAGAGAATAAAAATGAAAAAACACTCACCAAAAGGTCTTAACCTGAATCTGCTTCTACATTTATTCCTGCGTCAAAGTAATTTGTAATCCCTTGCACTCCCTTGCAGATGGAAGAACTGCTTGATAACAGGGTTTTAATTATGTCTGACCTCCTTCCTTTAACTTGTTCTCCTTCTTTCACTCTTCCTCATCTAGAATCTTCATCCTTGTCTTGGGTTTTTCCTCCGATGCCGAGAGGCTGAGGGGTTTTCTGCAGAGTCCTCCCATCAATCATCCCCGCAGACCTCGGGGAGAACGGGTTGGATTAATGGCAACCTGCTTTGACCCGTCATCTCCAGGAGGAGAATCGGGAGGAGAGAGGAATGGACGCTGACAGGAGCAACAAAAGAACGGAGAAAGGTGAGCGCTGGAGGGAAGATGAAAGAAGGAAAAGCAAGAGACTGAACCGGCAGAGACGAGAATAAAGAGGAAACAGAAATGTGGAAATTCAAATTTTCCTGTCAGTTTGGATTGACAGGAGAAGTGAAAAAGATGAGTTGGAATAAAGTGAACGGATGGAGGATGACAGCTGGACCTTCACTTGAGCGTTTCCAGCAGTAGGTGACACCATACCTGCTAAATTGAAGAACAGGTTCCTCTTTCATCAGCTTTAGTTTTCACATTTCTTCTAAAAGTCCCGTCGTGTAACCCAGTAAGTTCCACTTCATCAAAGAACTGAGAAAATGGAGGTTTGGATGAAATGAGATATTTTTTTAAACATTTAATAAATTGTTTTGTTTTTTATGCCGTGTAGAATCTGATTGGTGTCAGTGATGATGCGTTGGGTAATTTGGTAAGTTTTTGTTCAAAAGTTGTTGGAATGTGATCTCAATTTCTGATTTATTTTGCATTTATTTACTATTGTGTATTTTATTGTGAAAGTGGTTTGTGTTACTTCCTTATCTGTATCTTGTGTTGTATTATTCATTATGGGTGTGTCTAAATTAATGAGGCGATCACTCCCAGCTGTGTATTTGGCTGAGAGTTAAGTCAGAGAAAGAGGAATTGTTTGGTGTGTGACTTAATCCAGAGGAGGATTTGTCACGGTGCACAATTTCAGCCACACGCAGGCGGGATGTGAAATGTACAGCTGCTTTTCATCACTTAACCGCTGGCTTTCTAGATGGTGCCCAGAAAACAGCGTTGGTTTTGTGGATAATTGGAGCGGGTTTTGGGGGAAGCCCAGTCTCGTGCGGAGAGACGGCGTCCATCCTACTCTGGACTCACAGTTCAACCAATACTTTTTTTTTAACTTGTCCTGTCCAACAGCTGGGCAGACAGATGAGAGCTGAAGGCCTCTTGTGTTGGACATATTTTACTTTTTGATTTGATTTGAAATGGTTTATTTCAAGCAATTAACAAGAAATAATACTGTGACGGTGTGGCAACGAAAGCTGGTGATGGTTCCCACACCGCGTATATATTTTATGTGTATTTATTGAAGGAGGAGTGTGACGGAGTGTGCCATGTGCTGTTTGGCCCTGCATGTAGCAACTGTTAATGAAATAAACACAGAACCTCCTCACCTTGGCTCCTCTGCATCCTTTCTCAGCGGGACCCCGTCACAAATACACAAAAGCAATATAATCATCAGTTATACATTCATGCAGTAACTAATAAAACTTAGGATAATTAGACATATTAATAAATATTGCTTGAAAGGGAGTGGAAGGAAGTGAACTTATATAATTCCACCCCGTTACACTATAACCATTTTATTACATGATTTATCAATATCCGGTTCCTATCTTTTATTAGACAGAATTAAGAATCATAAAGTATCAATAAATCACATGACAAGATGAATTACTTAATTATTATGTAAAAAATAACTATTTTAGCAACATGACAAATGCAGATCAGTTATCTAAAATATATGCAGATTATGTTACTTATAAAAGTCATTCATATGATTATAACATAATATTATATCAGTAAAATAGACACAACACTGTTTCAGAGAATTTCATAGCAAAATTTCATCAAGTATCAAAAGTTAAAAACATGTACTGGAATGTACTGTTGGGTTTTCTGGAAGCTTTCAGGATGTTCTGCTGGACATTTGGTGGCGCCGCTCTCCTCTTTCCCCACTATAGTCATATGCCAAAGGGTCACAGTATTATGACAGCATTATTTCAATGACAGGGCACACAGACATCCCTAATCAAACCCTTTTTTTACTCTTAGCACTTAAAGAGAAGTTGGGCCTTCTACTGAGAAGTGGAACGCAGCAGCTAGATTGTTAGCAGGAACTAACAGAAGAGATCACATCACTCCTGTGTTAGTTTCCCTCCATTGGCTCCCAGTTGATTCTAGAATTAAGTTCAAGATCCTCCTGTTAACCTATAAGGCGTTACATGGAATGACCCCGTCCTACATTAATGACTTCATAGTCCCTTACCATCCAATCAGAACACTTCACTCACTAAATGCAGGACTGCTTGTGGTTCCTAGAATTAGTAAAAGTACAGTCAGAGGTAGAGCGTTTAGCCACCAAGCCCCTGTCTTATGGAATAAACTCCCAGCTCATGGAAGAGAGGCAGATTCAGTTTCTACATTCAAAGTTAGACTGAAAACATTCCTCTGTGGACAGGCTTATTGTCAGACTAGTTAGGATTCAGAGATTATTTAACTTAATGTTAATTGTTTAAATTAAACTTAATAACAATAACTATTTGTTTTAAAAGGCTGCTAGAAGTTGAAGCTGGGGTAACTATGGTAGACTGGGGTTCTGTCCTCTTTTCTGTCCTCTTTTCTTTTCTCATCTACCTCTACACTTCCTCTCTTCTCTATCTGTGATCATCATTTATCATTTAGTTCTCCATGCCTCTGTTTGGTGCAGTACGATTCATGTATTGTCCCTCTTTCCCTCTCTCCTCCTGGGGAGTGGGAGTGCTTCCAGATTCCAGTTGGCCCATCCGTGCTCCTGTTCCTGACTGTGTACCTCGTCTCTGCTCCTGCTCCTACACCTGGCTGTGGTTCCTGTCTCTGGCTCGACTCGCGCCCCTGACTGTCCCCAACCCCGGCTGGATGAAGCTCGTCTGCTGGACTTTAAATATATAGATGTAGAGATAGATAAGTTAATTCTTCTCCATGAGTTCTGGTAAATCGCCTGTCCGTCCTGGCGGAGGATCCCTCCTTAATGTGGGACCCCTGAGGTTTCTTCAATCCGGTTTTTAGGAGTTTTTCCTTACCGCGAAGGGGGGGTCTAAGGGCAGGGATGCCAGTATAGCTTAGTCAGTTTGTTAGTTTATTTTAGTATTTTCCTATTGACTCTTTGTATTCATGATCCTTTTGAGTTCATGTTTTACTTCAAAGCCCATCGAGACGACTGTTGTTGTGATTTTGGGCTATACAAATAAAATTGAATTGAATTGAATTGAATTTGATTGTTTGATACCCATGATTTACTTAAATAGAACAAAACAAACTATCACAACACGAAAAAAAACACACAACATGCAAATCTGGGATTTTATGCTTTCATAGATACAAATAAGTGGATTTATAATGAAATAAAAGGGTATTTTTCTTGGAAATGTGGATTTGTTGTAATTTAAACGTCTCCTTTACAGGAATCCTGGATCCATGAAGATCTCTGCTGACGAGGAACTCATGAGCAAGTAAATGTCTTTCATAAAGGCACAGATTCCACACAATTCTGAGAGAGTCCATCCAAAACTTTATTGACTTTAGAAATATACAGAAATACAGAAATGTGTTATCACTTGAACTGAAATGCAGGAAAATGAAAAGAAAAACATAAAGGATCACCCAGGAACTGTAAATAAACTTTATTTTTACATAAAAATATTAGATGTATCATTTAATCTACAGCTTTCTCCTCTGCAAAATAATGTATAACCCGATGAACCAGATTAAATGAATCTGTTCAGAAGGGATACACACATTTATTTTCTTGCTGTTAAATTTAATGAAAACAGAAAAACAAAAGTAACAGAAATGTGTCAACATGAGGTGAAAATACAAATACTTTTCTTCCCGGTAGGATTGTCATAAATACTGTTTTCAGATTAAGACTGTAAATAAATTCATGACTGTTTCAGGATTGAATGTTTGACATTGGAGCCTGAGAAGCAGACCTAATTTTCTGCGTAACAAGCTTGTAATTATCTGATGAACTGATTGAATTGCCTCCAGCAGGATGTCCAGGAGTCAACGTTTAAAACCCCAACAGACAGGAAGGACTGTCAACGTCTGTGATCAGGTGTTTGCTTTGAATCTCACATCAATCATCTTTGTTTTAATGCTGCTCAGCTTTGAGCCTGAACTGACATTTAAGGTGTCAGCGCACTGATGACATCATCAATACGTCATGAACCAAAGCTGAGCTCCTGATTGTTTGATGTGGTGCCAAACTTTGCTAAAGTTTAGACGTTAGGCCTTGTCAAGGTTATTTCTGAAACCAAAAGACCGTACCAAAAAACAGACACCAAGAGCTCAGAACGATTTCCCACCAGGAGATCTGGAAACAGACAACCAACAGCTCTGAGGACGTCTGTCTGACCTCACATCTTTACTCAGAATTGGGTTTTCCTGTAACCACGCAAACTCCTAATGTTGGTAATAACATGTAAAAAACATGTCAGGAGTTAGAAAACAAATAAACACAGTCTGACACAGCTACACATTAGTCACGTTGGCGCATTCACAAAAAGACTCAACTGAACGGTGAACCTCTCAAAATCACTTCAACATCATAGAACAACCAGAAATAATCCATATATAAGGCGCTTTTCAAAAGAAAACTGAAGGCCTTAACATGCGCCTTGTCGAGCAGACAACCCTCACTTGGAAACAGGACGCCCCTGACGGGTGAATCGAGTTTGGTGTCTTCCTGTTTCGACTGTTCTGTCCTCTTCATCATCCTCACCACCAGAGTCAACCCCACACCAACATTCTGTGCCGTCTGGCTACGCTCTCTCCATCCACGGCTGTGCTGTCACTCATCTTTTTCCTCCTCCAAGTCCTTCACTCCTGCCTTTCCTTCTATCTGTCTACAAACAATTCTTCCTCCTCTCCTTCTTCCACCATCAGTCGTCCAATTTCTACCTTGCAGGTCAACGGCACGGTGGTGGTTGTTGTTGAACCAGGCCAGGACCCATCTGGTGTGATTGGCATGATTGATTGGTCCTAATGTTAGCCATATATGGATTTCAGTTTGCTGAGTCCTGCATTCTTTGGTAACGTCTGCAAATATTCAATGGAAGTAAATTCTAAATATTCCATAAAAGCTAGTTGATTAAGTGATGGCGGGGCCAATAAAGGCCGGATTGTGTCACTACTCTCTACCACTAAAATCTATATAGTGCAGGAAAAACCAGTGGGCTGGATTGTAACACAACATGGACCCACAACTCACTACTTCTATTTTCTTCAATAGCAAAAATATGAACTTTTACAAAGACTATTAATGAATCCACTGTGTTATGAGGATGAAAACATGGATGAAATAAAGTTTCTTTTTATTTTGTTTTTAAATGACAAATAGTTCAAACGCAGTGCATTGTGGTCTATATTAGCCAATCCAGTGAGCATCTGTTCACCCTGGTTCTTTTAGGACACTGTATCTGGAATCAAGGATTTAAACACTCCAACACAATGATGAACGCCTATTGACTGTAATAGAGAACTGGACTGAGTCAGTGTGATGTCACGCATAGAAAACAGCTTACTACCTCCTCCAACGAAATGAAGCCGCTATTTTCCACAATTCAGACGCCACCGTCAGTAAACAATTATTGGTCAGAGTCAACGTTTCTATGGAAACCACTGTCACCAAGCTTGTTAGAAGTCTACACCTCTGTCTCTAAAAGCGGATTCAGGAGAATCTGTCAATCAAAGGTTTCAAACGGACTGTTTTGAAGCGGGCACCACATGATTTATTGAGGCATCAAAACCAGAGGGGGAGGGGCCACTCAGTCCAGTTCTCATACACAGTCAATGCGAACGCCCGATATGGTGCACCAAGCAGTGAGTCGTTGAGGAATTAGGATGTGATGCTAGTTTCCAACCAGTTGACCTGTAACTTGCATTTTAGCTTAATTATAACTTAAAAACCTTTAAAGGTGTTTAAAACATCAAATGTATTCATCATTCACCTTTTTGTTAATTTTCTTTTTTTCCTTTTTCTTTCTAGGATTTATGAACGTGACCCATTAAACCTGGAGTGAGTTCATCAACAATCAAGCAGGTATCATTCCAAAATCATTTGCTCCAACTTTGAAAGCATGAATCTGGTGGATGAAAGCGCTTTTTACTTCACAGCTTTTGTACAACATCTGCATCCAACGCTCACCTCATTCTCTTTGTAGAAAATTAGGATTACATGAACAAGAATGACAATGACATTTTCTTTAAATGATCTACTTTACTCTTTAGTTTCATCTTTAATATTGTTTGGGGTCAAATGTTTATATTGATGCTTATTGAATCTATTGGTAATGTAATGCAGAGTTTTACAGCTGCAGCCTGGACTGTTCATTCTTTCCTTCACACTGCAGTCCTCTCCTCTGTACAGCCTCCAGAATCAGAACCATCAGGAACGTCTCGGTTCCTCTCGTGTTCTCCGTCTGGTTTTCTAAAAGACAACAATTCACCATCACTATAAAATACTTCAGGTCCTGTATTTGCCGTGCAGGTTGTGTGTTCAGTACCGTGGCGTAGAAGCAGGTGACGAGGATCATCGCCATCAAACCCACCGAGACGACAACCCAACGGATCATCAAACCGACAGGGACTGAAACAGAGGATTTCTGCTGAGTCATATTGGACATTTGATTCTTCAGGAATTGGAACTTTTTCTTGGAAAAATAATCCTAATGTTTTAATTATTCTCCCAATGGCCTGTGTGCACCTACGGGGACTAAACGTTTCTCATTTTCTAGAAAAAAAAAGGCATATCAAACAAAACCTGGGTGTCTGGAGTGATCATAGTGTTAAACGGAATGAAAAAAGGAGAATTTGTTGGTATCTGAACCCACAACTTCCTGTTCACTATCAAAATAAAGTTCTCAGGCCCAGTCAGTCTATGTTCTGAAGGTCTACCTGGCTGGTTTTCATCTTTCCTGACACACTTGGTGCTGATCTGGATCAGTAAATTCTAGAATTACAGAGTGTTGCAGCAAAATGGGACATGATCAGTAAAATAATGACGTTGGTGTTTGGTTTTACCTGAACAGAATATTTCAAGAGTAGATTGGCTTTGATCATCCCAACGCATAATATTACAGTCTTCCAGTGATGGGCCACACGGAGGCTGGATCCACCACACTGATCTGTTTAGGAAGTTGTCTTTGCTTCTAGTAAACACAGCAGAACCACAACCCAGCTGAGCGCACACTGCAGAGGCGGAGTCCCGGCTCCAGTTAGAAGCAGCTACTGGTCCCCATTCTCCACCGTAAAACATCTCCAGTGTTCCAGCACAGTGACTGACGTCTCCCTCCAGGCGGATGATTCCTTCATGTAGGCACAAACAGATACGTTATTGATAAATGATTACACGTGTCACCAGTTTAAAGCTGTGGCTCCTCCTCCACCTGAACAGGTGAGCTCAACAACTTTGTCCACTAAGGAGCTTCTCTCTAGTCTGGCGTGGTTGCAGTCCAGGAGAGACGACTCATGACCTTCACAGAGAAACTCTTTGTTCCACTTTGGAGCTTCTGCTTCTCCATAGAGCGCCCCCTGGAGGACTGAAGGAGCCCCACAGCCCAGCTCCCTACAGACCACCTCTGCATCCAGCAGGTCAAAGTCATCTTCACACACGGAGGACCACGAGTTGTTGGACTTCACCTCCAGCCTGCCTGAACACCGACTGGATCCGTTCTCCAGCCTGACAGAGTCTGTGGATCCAGAAGAGAAGACCAAGTTTAGAACGGTTCACAATGAGGAATATTTCAATTCTCTGGACTCAAACATCTCAGGTTACTAAAAAGAAACAACTTAAGATCGACTCAATGACGCATCACAAACTGACAGTGAGACGTACATACAGTCGGCATCAGAAGGTTTGTTACCTAAGCAGGTGATTTCCATCGTGTTGTTGCTCAATTTATAGAAATACGGACAATTCTCAATATTTAGAGGAAATTCTTTAAAGCAGGAAAAAGAATCCAGGAAAAGTCTTTTTCTTGGAAAATATTTAGTTGTCGATGAAACGTAGGATCCACACTTCAGCTCTTTGCAAACAGATGCTATTGTTGTCTCTTTTCTTTCAAATCCCCAGGCATCAAAAGCTCTCCATTCTTTTCCGATTTTCACCTGGAGTTCACCAGAACAACGACTCGATCCCATCAGTCTTACAGTATCAGTATCTGAAAGAACCCAAGAAATCAAAGATTGTTTGAGAAACATGGAAACAAAACCAGGTCAAGATCTGACCTTCAATCTGTAGCAAATGCTGTCTTGCTAGCACACAAGGAAGTGCAAAAACTGCTGCTTTGTCAAAGTGGGAGGAGCTTCCCTCCACCCGTCCACTTCCCTAAAGCTCCGTTCACATCGGCCTCAGTAACGCGTTTAAGCAGCCACTTCCAATGAAAAGTCAATGTAAACGTGCATTTAGGGCTTCTGGTTCCAAACTCTCACATTCACGCTTAGCTATGCAAGTTTCTATGACCGTTTTTAGGCTCCATGAACAAAACACGTGACCTTTGAACTCACGTTGCAACCACCTGAAACTTTGACCAATCAGAGACTTGGATTTGGTAATAATAATAATATAAGATTCAACTGTATTTATCCCACGAAGGGAAATTTATTTGCACAGTTGACCCATCCCTTGGGGGAGCAGTTAGCAGCAGCCGAACCGCGAGCATGAGGCAGTAGCGTAAAGGGTCTTGCCCAAGGATCTCCACTGGGTGATGTTGATCGCTCGCCATTGATATGGTAATCGCCTCCAGTACCACTGCTCAGTCCCCTCCGGGAATTGAACCTTGTCTTCCTGCATGGTAGCTTCCCACCTTACCAACCGAGCTACTCCAGTATTCCCATATCCACCAGTGAGTGAATATGGGTCACATGCTCGGTGCAAACAGGGCTTGAGATGACTGTCAATCAAACTTTTACTGATTGATGTACCTGCACAGGTGTTCTAGACATTTCTATAGTGGCATAAATGTCGCTAAAAGTTCCGTCTGTGCTTATTGATCCATCAGCTCCCAGTGAGATTGAACATGTTACAGAAACACGCCTACATTCACTAACTGGCAGCTGTACCTGAGCAGGTGAGTCCAACAGCTTTGTCAGGTGGACAGGCTTTTGTTTTCCTCCATGAGCTTCCACAGTCCAGAAGAACAGACTCATGACCTTCACAGAGAAACTCTCTGCTCAATATGGGAGCTTCTGCTTCTCCATAGAGCGCCCCCTGGAGGACTGAAGGAGCCCCACAGCCCAGCTCCCTACAGACCACCTCTGCATCCAGCAGGTCAAAGTCATCTTCACACACGGAGGACCACGAGTTGTTGGACTTCACCTCCAGCCTGCCTGAACACCGACTGGATCCGTTCTCCAGCCTGACAGAGTCTGTGGATCCAGAAGAGAAGACCAAGTTTAGAACGGTTCACAATGAGGAATATTTCAATTCTCTGGACTCAAACATCTCAGGTTACTAAAAAAAAACAACTTAAGATCGACTCAATGACGGATCACAAACTGACAGTGAGACGTACATACAGTAAACATCAGAAGGTTTGTTACCTGAGCAGGTGATGTCAAACGTGTAGTTGCTCATTTTATCTTCATAAAAACATTTCTCAAAATGTAGTTGATTTTTCTCAAGGCAGAAAGAAGTTATCCAAAAAGCTGGTTTTTCTCTTTGAAGTTGATTAACTGTCGATGAAACGTAGGATCCACACTTCAGGCTCTTGCATGCCGATGCTAATGTTCTCTCTGTACTTATAAATCCCCTGGCATCAACAGCTCTCCATTCTCTTCCTCTTTTCCCCTGGATTTCACCAGAACAACGACTCGATCCCATCAGTCTCATAGTATCAGGATCTGAAAGAACCAAGAAATCAAAGATTGTTTGAGAAACATGGAAACAAAACCAGGTCAAGATCTGACCTTCAATCTGTAGCAAATGCTGTCTTGCTAGCACACAAGGAAGAGCAAAAACTGCTGCTTTGTCAAAGTGGGAGGAGCTTCCCTCCACCCGTCCACTTCCTTAAAGCACCGTTCACGTCGGCCTCAGTAACGCGTTTAAGCAGCCACTTCCAATGAAAAGTCAATGTAAACGTGCATTTAGGGCTTCTGGTTCCAAACTCTCACATTCACGCTCAGCTATGCAAGTTTCTATGACCGTTTTTAGGCTCCATGAACAAAACACGTGACCTTTGAGCTCACGTTAAAACCAGCTGAAACTTTGACCAATCAGAGACTTGGATTTGGTAATGACCAGTGAGTGAATATGGGTCACATGCCCGGTGCAAACAGAGCTTCAGATGACTGTCAATCAAACTTTTACTGATTGATGTACCTGCACAGGTGTTCTAGACATTTCTATAGTGGCATAAATGTCACTAAAAGTTCAGTCTGTGCTTATTGATCCATCAGCTCCCTGTGAGATTGAACATGTTACAGAAACACGCCTACATTCACTAACTGGCAGCTGTACCTGAGCAGGTGAGTCCAACAGCTTTGTCAGGTGGACAGGCTTTTGTTTTCCTCCATGAGCTTCCACAGTCCAGAAGAGCAGACTCATGACCTTCACAGAGAAACTCTTTGTTCCACTTTGGAGCTTCTGCTTCTCCATAGAGCGCCCCCTGGAGGACTGAAGGAGCCCCACAGCCCAGCTCCCTACAGACCACCTCTGCATCCAGCAGGTCAAAGTCATCTTCACACACGGAGGACCATGAGTTGTTGGACTTCACCTCCAGCCTGCCTGAACACAGACTGAATCCGTTCTCCAGCCTGACAGAGTCTGTGGATCCAGAAGAGAAGACCAAGTTTAGAACGGTTCACAATGAGGAATATTTCAATTCTCTGGACTCAAACATCTCAGGTTACTAAAAAAAACAACTTAAGATCGACTCAATGATGCATCACAAACTGACAGTGAGACGTACATACAGTCGGCATCAGAAGGTTTGTTACCTAAGCAGGTGATGTCAAACGTGTTGTTGCTCATTGTATCTTCATAGAAACATTCCTCCATATTTAATGTAAATTCATCGAAGCAGGAAGAACTAATCATGAAAACTGGCTTTTCTCTTGGAAGTTGTTTAGATGTCGATGAAACGTGGGATCCACACTTCAGGTTCTTGCACACAGATGCTGATGATTTCTCTACATTTAGAAAGAAAATGTCATCAACAGCTCTCCATTCTCTTCCGATTTTCACCTGGAGTTCACCAGAACAACGACTCGATCCCATCAGTCTCAGAGTATCAGGATCTGAAAGAACCAAAAAAATCAAAGATTGTTTGAGAAACATGGAAACAAAACCAGGTCAAGATCTGACCTTCAGTCTGTAGCAAATGCTGTCTTGCTAGCACACAAGGAAGTGCTGCTTTGTCAAAGTGGGAGGAGCTTCCCTCCACCCGTCCACTTCCCTAAAGCTCCGTTCACATTAGCCTCAGTAACGCGTTTAAGCAGCCACTTCCAATGAAAAGTCAATGTAAACGTGCATTTAGGGCTTCTGGTTCCAAACTCTCACATTCATGCTTAGCTATGCAAGTTTCTATGACCGTTTTTAGGCTCCATGAACAAAACACATGACCTTTGAACTCACGTTGCAACCAGCTGAAACTTTGACCAATCAGAGACTTGGATTTGGTAATGACCAGTGAGTGAATATGGGTCACATGCCCGGTGCAAACAGAGCTTGAGATGACTGTCAATCAAACTTTTACTGATTGATGTACCTGCACAGGTGTTCTAGACATTTCTATAGTGGCGTAAATGTCACAAAAAGTTCCGTCTGTGCTTATTGACCCATCAGCTCCCAGTGAGATTGAACATGTTACAGAAACACGCCTACATTCACTAACTGGCAGCTGTACCTGAGCAGGTGAGTCCAACAGCTTTGTCAGGTGGACAGACTTTTGTTTTTCTCCATGAGCTTCCACAGTCCAGAAGAACAGACTCATGACCTTCACAGAGAAACTCTCTGCTCAATATGGGAGCTTCTGCTTCTCCATAGAGCGCCCCCTGGAGGACTGAAGGAGCCCCACAGCCCAGCTCCCTACAGACCACCTCTGCATCCAGCAGGTCAAAGTCATCTTCACACACGGAGGACCACGAGTTGTTGGACTTCACCTCCAGCCTGCCTGAACACCGACTGGATCCGTCCTCCAGCCTGACAGAGTCTGTGGATCCAGAAGAGAAGACCAAGTTTATAACGGTTCACAATGAGGAATATTTCAATTCTCTGGACTCAAACATCTCAGGTTACTAAAAAAACGACTTAAGATCGACTCAATGACGCATCACAAACTGACAGTGAGACGTACATACAGTCGGCATCAGAAGGTTTGTTACCTAAGCAGGTGATTTCCAACGTGTAGTTGCTTATTGTATCTTTATACACACATTCCTCCATATTTAGAGGAAATTTATCAAAGCAGGTAGACCTAATCTGAAAATCTGGCTTTTCTCTTGGAAGGTATTTAGTTGTCGATGAAACGTGGGATCCACACTTCAGTTTCTTGCACACAGATGCTAAAAATGTCTCTCTTCTTTTAAATTCCCAGGCATCAACAGCTCTCCATTCTCTTCCGATTTTCACCTGGAGTTCACCAGAACATCGACTCGATCCCATCAGTCTCACAGTATCAGGATCTGAAAGAACCCAAGAAATCAAAGATTGTTTGAGAAACATGGAAACAAAACCAGGTCAAGATCTGACCTTCAATCTGTAGCAAATGCTGTCTTGCTAGCACACAAGGAAGTGCTGTTTTGTCAAAGTGGGAGGAGCTTCCCTCCATGTTACGGCTGTAGTTTTTTTTGGGTTTTTTTTTATTGTTTATTCTCTGTTTTTGTGTATTTTTTTTCTATCAGAGTGGGTCTTCATTGTTTTGGGGATCTTTGTGTGTGTGATTATTTCCAGGTGTTGTGCTGGAAAGGTTTGTTGCTTCCATTTGGACCCAAGCTGATGGAGTTATGGACCTCCAGCCTGGGAGAAGAGAGCTTGGCAACCAGTCTCCACTGCAGCTTGGACCTCTTCTTCGCTTGTTTTGTTGTTTTGCTCTTTGTAATTCTTTGTGGTTTTACGTTTTGACCCACTCTGTAGTTTTGTTTAGTCTAGTTTTGTTTAGATGAAGCTGTAGGGGTGAACTGCCATTTTTCTTTAGTACTCCTTTTCTCCAGGGGGGTACAGCAGGTTCTGCTAGCTTCCACGGTAATTTTGAGGCTAAGGAAGTGGGTAACCTCAGCTTTCGGTTCCAGAAATGGAGGTATGTTTCAGGGTATATCAAGTTGCCATAGCAACTCATGCTCTGAACATAACCTGGTCTAGAGCAGGTTTAGTTGCAGGTTAGTTTGTTTTCAGAGAGGTGCAGCAGCATGGCGTGTCCATTTGAAGATGATTTAGTGGATGAAGAAGCTCAGATAATACTTTTACCACCGTGAGAGGCTGATAAGACCATATATGGATGTTTAAAGATAAACTTTTTACTTTGATCTAACTTCATTATTTACTTCAGTTAAGATAAATATGTTTTTAAGTCAGCTTACAAATAACACGTAGTTATCAGACAATTATTTTACTTTCATTCAGATTGATTCAATTTAGTAGGTTCAACTCTGATGCTGCTATTATAACGGCACCCCAAGGGATTGTGGGATACCATTCCCTTTGCCTGTCTGGACGGATTTGGGTTTAAGTGTGGGTTTTTGAAAAAATGTATTTAGTTGTTTAGCTGTTTTACTGTATTTTGTCTAGTTATTTTGTCCTAATATGTTTAATTCTTTCTGCTCCATGAATGAGAGGAAGGGAGAGGATGATGAGTTTATTTCGCACCTCTAGTTCCATAGTATGGCATAAGAATAGAAGTTACAGGTGGAATCTAGGTAATTAAATGAATGGTATATATTGTAAATCCACACCGTATTATTTATTTTAATTTTATAAAAATGAGAATATCTGTAGCCTCTAGCTTAGACATATGAGAGTTCAAGAAGTACAATAGATTAATATGGAAAAATGTTTAATTGAATTTGAGTAAAATGACATTTAGTTAGATAAATATGTAAATTTGAGTTGCATAAACAATAATTATGGTTTATAGACATAAGAAATTAGGTTGTATAAATTTAACTTAATTACTTGTACCAATTGAATCAATTCATTTAAGTTTTATAAGTTGTGTATATATTTGTCACAATGTAATTGAAAATACGATCAGAAAGTCGTACGTTTACTTTGTTCTTTTCCTCCAAGCAGAAACTAAACTCTTTCTTTTGCTGATGATGCAGCCGTATTACTTTTTTGATGGACGAATAATCTTCATACGCCGTCATTAAAATCTCAGACTCCGTCTCACATGAGTGTAGTGCTTTCTTTTTTCTCCACACATTTCCATGGTTACTCCGGAGATCGGTGATCCATTGAGAATGTCTTTATGTACTTGCTGTGCACGTGTGTTAACCCAGGGTTACCAAGTCAAGCGTAATTACGCCAACTCATATCCGGCCTTTTGAAACCGACATAAAGCAAGTTCAGGCGGATTTCAGCCAGAGTTCAGGCTTAAAGTCAGGGGAGTTTAAACATGCTTTCTGGAATACCCCCTGTTCATGTTAGTCCAGAGAGGTTAGTGTTTGTCTTTGTTTTCCCTTTTCTTTTAGTCCAGGTATGAAATCAGATTTCAGTTGGGTGGGGTTTTGTTTGTCATTTTGGTCTTGTTTCACCCTGAAGTCTTTTTGCTTTACTTAAAATTCTCGTTGGTTGTTATTCATTTGTAAATAAATTTGTTATATTTGTACGCAGACAATAATTTGGTGTTTTGTTATTAATTTAAAACAGGCAAAAACTGTGACTTTTATGTTATGCCCCACTAGGTACCCCTACACCTGAAAAGTGGCGTAACACTCCACCCGTCCAATTCCCTAAAGCTCCGTTCACATCGGCCTCAGTAACGCGTTTAAGCAGACACTTCCAATGTACCTGCACAGGTGTTCTAGACATTTCTCAAAGTCAAACTTTATTATTTATATAGCGCCTTTCATTTTGGTTAAAACACAAAGCGCTTAACATAAAAACAGATAAAACAGTCAAAAAAAAATGAAAGTTGTTAAAGATGGAAAACAAAGGACAATCACACAAAGAAGGTACCCCTCCCTCACCATCCCCCGTCCTCACCCCCACCCACCCAGTTACCCCAGTAGAACCCTGAACAGAAACAAAGAACTGCATCTTAAAGAAGGTCTGGCTTGGTTCTGCTGTGAGGAAACGATATCATGGGGATCCATTTATTCCAAGACCCAGCCAGACCACAGGGGCCATTACCACAGTGCCCCCCCAATGAGAACGGGCATCACAGCAACAGCACCCCCTACAGGTCAAGCTGGTGGTGCCCAAGAACAATGGAACCCCAAGAGGAAACACTGGAGTAAAAAACATCTGAATAAAAATGATCATAAAATATCAACAATAAAACTAGAAAAAGATAAAAAATAAAATAAGATATAAGAATGTTAGTAATTAAAAAATAAAATACGTAAGTGATTAAATAAATACATTAATTAATAAATAGATGAATAATAAAAGACATAAGGAATTATCAAAGTCATGTAAAAGCCAGACTAAAAAGGTGGGTCTTGAGCCTCTTCTTAAAAACCTCCACAGTCTCTGCGGCCCTGAGGTTCTCCGGCAGGCTGTTCCACAGGCGAGGACCATAATGGTAGAACAAAGCCTCACCGTGTGTCTTGGTCCTCACATTAGGGACAACTAAGAGGCCAGTGCCAGAGGACCTCAGGGTCCACGAGGGTTCGTATTTTAAAATATCATTTAAATAAGAAGGCCCAAGACCATAAAAACATTTATAAACCATTAAAAGAATTTTAAAATCAATCCTGAAACGCACAGGGAGATAATGCAGTGATTTTAAAACCGGTGTAATGTGTTCCCGCCCCCTGATCCTCGTCAGAACTCGTGCCGCTGAGTTCTGCAATAGTTGTAGATTTGAGATCGACTTTTTCGGTAAACCAGAGAGCAGGGCATTACAATAATCTAAACGACTGAAAATAAAAGCATGCATTAGCACCTCTGTGCTGGCAAGAGAGAGGAACGGGCGACTCTGGCAATGTTTTTGAGATGATAAAATCCTGTTTTCACAATGTTTCTGATGTGAGGAGTAAAATTCAGCTCAGAGTCAAAAAGTACGCCCAGGTTTCTCACACATTGAGAAGATTTAAAATTCCTAAGTTTGGGTAAAATCATCTCTCTCTTGTCTTCGGGACCAATGATTAAAACTTCAGTTTTGTCCTGGTTCAGCTGCAAGAAGTTTTCTGCCATCCACAGCTTTATATCTAAAATACAGTTTAAAAGAGTGTTAACAGGTTCAAAGTCATCAGGAGACACGGCGATGTAAAGCTGTGTATCATCAGCATAGCTGTGAAAGTCAACGCCGTGTCTCCTGATGACCTCCCCAAGAGGCAACATATACAAGTTAAATAGAATTGGACCCAAGATTGAACCCTGGGGAACCCCACAACTTATTTCATGGACCCCTGAGGAACGAGTATCCATACTTACAAAAAAGTGTCGATCTGTGAGATAGGAGTAAAACCAGTTAAGAGCAGTTCCTGAGAGGCCCACTAGACTCCTAAGTCTGTCAATTAAAATCTGGTGATACTCCGTATCAAAGAGGCAGAGGGGAAGACCCCCGTCTGAAGAGAGCAGTTAGCTATTTTTAAAATCTCTGACTAAAAGAATTTATAAAATGCTTTAAAAAGAGAAGAGGGAATGGGGTCTAAAAGGCACGTTGTAGTGTTTGCTTGGGAAAAAAACTCAAACAAGTATCTCTGCATCAACCAGGACAAACCTCTCCAGTGTTTCCTCGGGTAAAGACAATGCCACTGACCTGCTAGGATTACTGTTATGTACCGGCTGAAGGTTTGATCTAATAGCATTGACTTTACTCCTGAAGTGGTCAGCAACGTCCTCACATGCAGTTTGTGAGTGAGGCATGATAGATTTATTAAAATCTTTGTTTGGTAAAAATCAATAGTCTTAAAAAGAATCCAGGGATTGTGTTTATTGTTTGTAATGAGATTTGAAAAATAAAGTGTCCTTGACTGTTTAACAGCGTGATTGTAGGTTTGTAGTTGATCCTTTAAAAAGTCATAGTCGACTGTTAAATTAGTTTTTCTAAATTTTCTCTCTGCTCTTCTTCAAATTCTCTTCAGATTTAAAATGACACAGTTTCTCCAAGGTGTCTTCGGATTATGTTTCGAGATTTTTGTTTTCATTGGAGCTGCTGAATCAATGGCCAACTTAAGTCTGTCATTGGCAGTGTCTATAGTGGCGTAAATGTCACAAAAAGTTCTATCTGTGCTTATTGATCCATCAGCTCCCAGTGAGATTGAACATGTTACAGAAACACGCCTACATTCACTAACTGGCAGCTGTACCTGAGCAGGTGAGTCCAACAGCTTTGTCAGGTGGACAGGCATTTGTTTTCCTCCATGAGCTTCCACAGTCCAGAAGAACAGACTCATGACCTTCACAGAGAAACTCTCTGCTCAATATGGGAGCTTCTGCTTCTCCATAGAGCGCCCCCTGGAGGACTGAAGGAGCCCCACAGCCCAGATCCCTACAGACCACCTCTGCATCCAGCAGGTCAAAGTCATCTTCACACACGGAGGACCACGAGTTGTTGGACTTCACCTCCAGCCTGCCTGAACACCGACTGGATCCGTCCTCCAGCCTGACAGAGTCTGGAAAGAGATGAAGAGCAGATCAGACATTGATCAGATGATGGTCTCTCTCATGTGGGGTCTGTGGGAACTTTCATTCCATTGACTTTCCTGGATGGAACTGAAGTGTTTCAGTGCTTTATTGTCTTCTTTACATTTTTCTCTTCTTCCTTAAAGTCATAGAGAGACACACTAATAAACTCACCTGAACAAGTTATGTTCAAATTGTCTCTTGTTTCTCTGACTGACACCACAGAACCACAATCCAGTCTTCTGCAAACATTGGCTAGAATTGTCGTGCTTCTGTCCCGTACTTCACTCCACTCAGATCCCTGGAACCTCCTCTGCAGTCCACCAGCACAGCGACTGTCTGTTCCTACCAACCTGAATTCTTCTGCACCTACTGAGCACAGACACAGTAATGCCATGAAGCAGTGGGACTTCAGTACTACCTACAGCAGATTGTGTTGTTGTGGGTTTGTCTCACTGACCTGTTGTGTGTTCAGCCCACAGTCCTGTGGAGAAACCAGAGAGGGAGCGTGAAGAAGATTAGTCAACTTTCTACAACATGTCACGTGTCCACACTGAAATCTACAGCTGTCACTGAATGAAGGTGAGAATCTCATGAAGCCTTAGTCACAGATGCTCTAAAGCTGCGTTCACATCACCCTCAGAAAGACGCGTTTCAGTGTCCACTTCTAGTAAATAGTCTATGTCAGGGGTCCCCATATCCAGGCCTGGAGGGCCGGTGTCCTACATGTTTTCCAACCAACCTGCCATTGAAGCTCCTTATTGGCTAAACACACCTGATCCAGGTAACCAGCAGCAAATAAGGCTGGATTTCTGGAAAAGAAGCAGGACACCGGCCCCCCAGACCTGGATTTGGCGACCCCTGGTCTATGTCAATGCAGGTTTCAAGCATCTGAATTCAAAACTGCTTGTCAGAAGTCAGAACTCTGTCTCCCCCTCTGGACACCGGCTGGAGCAGTTTCCAGAGAACTGCAAGCACTTCATCTCCCAGAACCCCCAGCGTGAACTTCCTGGATGCTACACACCTGACTCTCATTCACTCAATCAACCAAAGTCTACTTCAGCAAGTGCAAAACACGACACGATGCAGGAATGATAAATGTTTGTGTTTATTTGTATGTATGCATGGACATATGCTTGCGTACGAGAGTGTATTGTGTACGTATGAACAAGAATGTGTCTTAACATGCTTGTAATACTTGAATGTGTGGCTTGAATGTAATGGCTAAACACACCTGATCCAGGTAACCAGTAGCAAATAAGGCAGGATTTCTGGAAAAGAAGCAGAACACCGGCCCCCCAGACCTGGATTTGGAGACCCCTGGTCTATGTGTAACTGGGTGGAGTTTTCTGCTCTGCGTTGTGTTCCGGTGAATGAAAGACCACGCTTGGAAGATGAGTAAATCTCTTTTAATCCTGGTTAACAGAAAACAAAAATTCACAATTCTGTCCAGAGTTTCTTCTGTGTACTTTTTCCCCCTCAGCCACGGCTCACAACGGTCTGAATGCGCATGCCCATTAGCACCTGCTAGCGTGCTCGTGGTGAGTTCAAGTACCCTCAGACAGATAAATACTCTGGTGCAAATGTATGATAATAGCGGTTTAGTCAGTGCGTAAAATGCCATAAAAATCCTTCTATTTCTCATTTTCACTAATCAGAAACTGTGTTTAATGTGTTTTCTTTAGTATCTAATTTATAATTTAATCCAGGTTAGAGCAGTCCAGGTCCTGTGGTTTTTGATCAGGACCTGGTTTTAGGTGATCTTAGTGTGAAAAATGCAGCAGAATGTTCCTTTAGTGCCTCACGAATCAGAAGCTGTGAATCAGAAGCCAACTTCAGCGTCGTAACCACAAGCAGTGTCCAAACTCCAAAGACACTTCCACACATGTCTGGACAAGGCGAGAACCGAACCTGCAGTTCTCCAGTGGGAGGTCTACCGCTCTACCTCTGCACCACAGCTGTCCCATATGATTTATGGAAGAAAATTTTTTAAAAAATCTTCATCTCTATTCAAACTTTGGTGCCATCAAGCAGAATTTACCTGCAGCCGTTTTCAATTGATGCTCCTCTTAATTTTCTCAGGGTTCCTACCTACTGAGACAAGAATGATCTCCATGGAAACAACCCCATCCTCAACATGAGGCCCCTCATGAGGAGAACAGCGCGTCATGTGTGACATTCTCCAACTCCAATGCACGGATTCTTCTGCAGTCAGCAGGATTGCAAACACTGCTTTCTCCCAGATCTACAAGTCAAAGCCAGTCAGGATGGAAGCAGAGTTTTACCTGAGCTGCAGAGACCCACAAACAGCAGCAGAGCTGGACGCTCCATGTCCTCTCCGTCTGTCCTCCCCTCCCGTGCTCCTCTACTTATCACGCCAGTGCTCTGGCCCCGCCCTCCCAGCCTTTCTGCTCTCACTTTTTTTCAAACTCTGACAACCTGTTATTCACAACATCCCTCAAAGACTCTAGTTTGATGATTTTCTGGGTGTTTGTTGCTGCTGAGCATCTATAAGGGTTGGAAGTTCCTGACACTTGTGGATCAGAACTTTACAATCAAGATATATCTGTTATCAGAAGAAACTTCAGGAGTAGAACCAAGATGTGATCAAACCTAAAAACCAGAGTTTCCTCTGAGGAAGACTCTGGTCACCTTAGAAAGGTGGAGGAAGCTCAGGAGTCTGGAAGGAGCTTGGAGTTGAGCCGTCGCTCCACATCAGAGAAAGGTGGTTTATAGCAAATGAATTCAGCTTCCAAAGAAAAGGAGCAGAGAAAAACTGCCTTCATCTGCTCTGGATTTGTTCATTATGGGATGGCAAGCTAAGAAAATGATAATCATCGTTGAAGTTTTAAAGAATTTTTTAAAAAGGTGGAAAAACTAAATGTTTTTTACGTTTCCTTCATGACATTCACAAACATTTGAATCATTTCTATCATTTTATCCTCCAAATCTTTGTGTTCAGCGTGTTTCCTGTTGCAGCATTGAGCTCAGCCTCACTGCAAATTGTGCAATCCAATGCAAACTGGGTTGAGGGCCTCTTGCTAATTTAGTGTGCGCTTCAATGCTACGCTTTATTACAATGTTTTCATCCGTTTTGATGACTTTTCCTCACTTTTGCATGTATGTCACATGTTTCCTAACATAAAGCGGCACTGATACCACGTTTGCCCCTGGTGCTGTGTGTCTACGTTACAGTCTGTCTGTAGCTTTCATCTTGGTGTTTTTTGGACTAAACCATTCTACATTTCACACTCTTCCTCAGTGTGATGTAACCCTAAGAATGCTGATATGAGATATCAAACACATCCATCCATTTTCTTACCCCTATCGGGGTCACAGTGTTGCCCCAGCCTGTCCCAATGCCACAAAATCACACAGAGGGACAATTTAAAAATGATCAACCAACCATGGTGGTGCAGTGGTTAGCACTTTTGCAGTATAAATGGTTCAAATCCCCGTTGGGTTCTTTCTGTGTGGAGTCTCCTTCATCCTTAGAAACTCTGACACGTCTCCTCCTCCTCTGCTGCAGTGAAACTTCGTCTGCCTCTAACAGGCTTTCAGGAAAACATAAATACATTTTTCCATCCATCTATCCATCTTCAGATTTAGCTGAATCCATTTGAGTGTTGCAGGGTTGCTGGACCCTATTCCAGCTACTGTTGAGTGCAGGTGGGGTTCATCCTGACTACGTCACCTGTCTGTTGCAGAGCCACACATGAAGACCCACACGAGGTGAACATCCAAACTCCACACAGAAAGAACCCAGCCGGGATTTGAACCATTTATGCTGCAAGAGTGCTAACCACTGCACCACCATGCAGACTATTTTTTTCCCCAATTCATTTATACAACCATCATAGATGTGAAGTGATGTTCATATTTATATGTTTGACACAAAAAGTGTTGCCACATCTGGGGACATGGCAACACTTTTGCCACAAAGGCAATTAAAAACAACAAATTGCCCCCATGAGGGTAAAATTCAGCCAAGCTCTCTTTTTAAACCTAAAGATTATTTCAAAACTTGATCTTTGAATCTTCATCAGGAAACAGGGTCCTTGATAACAGATCTGCAAAACGGTTCAACAGGAAACTCTTATAGATATAGATATGATCATTTGTGGTTCTTAACACGCTAAGCAACATGTGTTGCTTCATACAACTGCCGTGGCCCACGCTTTAGTCAGAGCGCAGTGGAAAAAGCTCACCGCAGATTTGTAGACAAACTAAACTTGTGACATTTTGTGTCTTCAAGAGACATTTCTTTCTAAACAAAAGTTGAACACCTTGAACTCTGACTTCTATGGGGCTGGGGGGTCTACCACCGACCTCAGCACATCCAGTCTGCAGCTCTCTGAATTAAAGCCTACTATCAAAGCCTCCACCTGCACTTTGGACCCAATTCCCTCCACCCTTGTTAAAGATTCAAAGATTCAAAGAGTTTATTATCATATGCACAGTAAAGAAACGGGTTTCCCTGTACAATGAAATTCTTTCTTTGCTGCCTGCTCCGAATGCCAAAAGGAGAGGAAACTGAAGAAGAATTTAAAAAAAAAAAAAAAAAAATTCACACACAACATACACACAAAACACAAGATGTCGGGTGGCAATACTAAAGTGCAAAAGTGACAATAACAGTAGCGGACAGTGGGGATTTGCAAAGGTGCAGTTGTTGTTTCAGACTCCTGTCAGCTGTTAAGGAGTCTGATGGCAGAGGGGAAGAAAGAGTTTTTGAGTCTGGTGGTCCTACACTTCACACTCCTGTACCTCCGTCCTGAGGGGAGGAGAGTGAACAGTTCTCGTTGCGGGTGGGTGGGGTCCTTGATGATGGAGGCAGCTCTCCTGCAGACCCTGCGTTTGTATATGCTCTGCAGCGAGGGAAGAGGAGTCCTGATGATCTTGGACGCAGTCTTCACTACTCTCTGCAGGCGTTTGCGGTCCATGGCGGTAGAGCTGCCGTACCACACTGTGATGCAGCTGGTCAGGATGGACTCAACCATCCAGCTGTAGAAGTTACTAAGGATCTTTAGGGACATGCCGAACCTCCTCAGCCTCCTCAGAAAGTACAGCCGCTGATGAGCTTTCTTCACCAGCTGTGATGTGTTTAGTGTCCAGGTGAGGTCCTGGCTGAGGTGGACCGCCAGATATTTAAAGCTGCTCACCCTCTCCACTTCCAGACCCCGGATAAGAAGCGGCTGATGAGGGTTCCTTCTCTCCTTCCTCATGTCCACTATCATCTCCTTTGTCTTGTCTGTGTTGAGGGTGAGGTTGTTGTCCTCACACCATGTCACCAGACTGGCCACCTCCCTCCTGTAGGCTGCTTCGTCCCCGCCAGTGATGCGTCCTATCACAGCGGTGTCATCAGCGAACTTCAGGTTGATGTTTGTCCTTATGAGAGGCCACACAGTCGTGGGTGAACAGGGTGTAGAGGATGGGGCTGAGAACACAGCCCTGTGGTGTGCCAATGTTCGTGATGATGCTGGCTGAAGTCCTGTTCCCTATTCTGACAGACTGAGGCCTGCCAGTCAAAAAGTCCAGGAGCCAGTCACAGATGATGGGGTGTATTCCAAGGGAGAACAGTTTGTGGGCGAGTTTGTGGGGAACAACCGTGTTGAATGCAGAACTGTAGTCAATAAAGAGCATCCTGATGTAGGAGTCTTTATTCTCCAGGTGTGAGAGGGAGGTGTGCAGTGCTGCAGCAATGGCGTCCGAGGTGGACCTGTTGGACCGGTATGCCTACTGCAGGGGGTCTAGTGTGTCTGGGATGCTGCTCTGAATGTGGGTCAGCATCACTCTCTCAAAGCACTTCATAATGATCGGAGTGAGTGCTACTGGTCTGTAGTCATTCAGGCAGGTGGGAGGGCTCTTCTTGGGGAGGGGGACAATGGTTGTGGTCTTGAAGCATGAGGGGACGACTCTCTGGCTGACGGAGAGGTTGAATATGGAGGTGAGAACGTCTGTCAGCTCGTTAGCACATGCTCTGAGGGCTCGTCCAGGAATGTTGTCCGGACCGGTCGCCGTGCGGGTGTTGATCCTCCTCAGAGCTTTGTTTACCTGGGCTGTTGAGACGACTGGTGGGGGTGAGGGGGGTGTAATGGTCCAAGAGTATAACGGTCCCTCCGTGTGGGGGATGGACGTCTCAAAGCGGGTGTAGAAGGCATTGAGTTCGTCGGGCA
This sequence comes from Oryzias curvinotus, assembly GCA_023969325.1. Lineage (NCBI taxonomy): Eukaryota > Metazoa > Chordata > Actinopteri > Beloniformes > Adrianichthyidae > Oryzias > Oryzias curvinotus. Next base: position 693,577 of record CM043718.1, on the reverse strand, counting down.
GGCTGTCTGCAGCACTGATGGTGATGGTGCTGCTTCTGTAGTCTGTGATGTGCTGCAGGCCCCTCCACATGCAGCCAGAGTCAGCAGTAGAATAGAAGCCATCCAGCTTCTCTCTGTACTGCCTCTTTGCTGCTGTGATGGCCTTTCTCAGGCCGTACTAGCTTTGTATTCAGACTCATTACCAGATGTAAATGCAGTGGAGCGAGCACGCAGCATGCGACGTACATGGCCGTTTATCCAGGGCTTCTGGTTAGGAAACTTCCTGACTTGGATGGTGGGCACAATGTTCTCCACACAAGTGCTGATGTATCCAGTCACGTAGTCAGCATAATCCTGTATGCTGACAGAAGAGTCCTCCAGAGTGGCTGCAGCTTTAAGAATCCCAGTCTGTTGTCATGAAGCAGTCCTGCAATTTGCTCTCAGTCTCAGGGGTCCAGAGCTAAACCTGTTTGGTGATTGGATTAGATCGTTTGAGTCTTTGTCTGTAGGTTGGGTACAGAAAGAAAGAGATGTGGTCAGACTGTCCAAAGTGGGGGCGGGGGGCGGCCCTGTATGCACCCTTTATGTTGGTGTAAACGTGATCCAAGATGTTCTTGTCACGAGTGGGAATGTCAACATGCTGGTATCTGGGAAATACGGTCCGGAGATTGCATTGATTGAAGTCGCCCGCAGCAATAAAAACAGCATCAGGGTGAGCCGTCTCTAGAGCGCTGATGACGTCATGGAGCTTGCCGAGAGCTGCTGCAGAGTTGGCTCGCGGGGGAATGTAAACAGCAGCTAAAAACACGGCTGTAAACTCCCTTGGCAGGTAGTAGGGACGGCACTTTAGCAACAAAAACTCCACATCAGGAGAACAGTGCTGGTGGACAGTCTGTACGTCCCCACACCACGCGTTGTTGATAAACACACACACGCCGCCCCCCCTTCGTTTTACCGGAGGCTGCTGTCCGGTCTCCCCAATGAATGGAGTGCGTTTGTAGCTGCAGAGCGGAATCTGGGACGTTTTCTGAGAGCCACGTTTCGGTGAAAATCAGAGCGCAGCACTCTCTTATTTCCCGCTGTGTTGTCGTCCTGGCTCTTAGTTCGTCCAGTTTGTTGTCCAGAGACCGCACGTTGGCTAGCAGGAGGCTGGGTAGTGGTGGTCGAGTTGCACGGGCTTTTAGCCGAGCGTGGAGCCCCCCCCTCTTCCCTCTCTTGCGGCGCTGTTTCTGAAGCACTCTCCTCGGGTCAGCTGGTTCACAGGAGGCCGACGCTCCGGGGGCATCCCGATGGCTGTGGCGGCGGTGATCATTAGAGCGCAAAATAAAGTGCAGGTCCGGAGGTATAAATCCGTTAAATCCAAAATGATGCAAGTCTGCAATGTTAAGCAGTGTCTGCCTGTTGTATGCCAGTCCTGCATGGCATCTGTGCAGTGCAGTAAACACAATAAATACGCAAAAAATAAGAAAAAGCCGGCATTCTGGAGCAGCGCGAGCAAACACGTCCGCCTCGGGGGGCGCCATGTAGGTTGCTTTCCTGTCATCTCTCCACTCATCACAACAATAATTAACTCTTCATTGTCCTCTGGAACCCTGCCCCAGTCTCTCAAGCTGGCAGCTATAACCCCCATCCTGAAAAACCTGGTCTTGACCCTGACAATATTGCAAATTTCCGTCCCATCTCCAACCTGCCATTTCTGTCCAAAATACTTGAACGAGTGGTTGCCTCCCAGCTCAAATCACACCTAAACTCCAATAATCTGTTTGAACCCTTTCAATCTGGTTTTCAGCAACAACACAGCACTGAAACAGCTCTGCTCAAAGTCTCCAATGACATCCTTCTCTCCTCTGACTCTGGACAGCTCTCCATCCTCATTCTCCTGGACCTCACTGCAGCATTTGACACCATCAGTCACTCCATCCTGCTCTCCCGCCTCAAGAACGGTCTCAACATCACCGGCTCTGCTCTGTCCTGGCTTCAGTCCTACCTCACAAACCGTCAACAGTTTATCAAGGGAAACAATTGCTCATCCTCCACAGCTCCTCTGTTGCAAGGTGTTCTCCAAGGTTTGGTGCTTGGCCCACTCCTGTTCATCCTTTACCTCATTCCCCTTGGTGACACCATCCGACAACATGGTGCAGCATGGTGCAACGTGGATGCAGAACAACTTTCTCCAGTTAAACTCAAACAAGACCGAAGTTATTGTTTTTGGCCCACAGAAACAAAGAGAAAGTGTCAGCAGCTACCTTCATTCTCTGTCTCTTAAACCCTCAAATCAAGTCAGAAATCTAGGGGTAATCATGGACTCTGACCTGAACTTTAACAGCCATATCAAGTCAGTAACATCAGCGGCATTTTACCATCTGAAAAACATTGCCAAAATCAAAAACATAATGTCAAAGCGAGACCTGGAGATACTTATTCATGCATTTGTCTCCAGTAGGTTAGACTACTGTAACGGCCTGCTCAATGCAGGGCCCCACCCGGGAAGAGCGCCCACAGCCCCAGACGAGCACCTCATCACCACCCAGTAGTTCCGGGCATCCCCCCGCCCCAACCCCAGGTACGAGCCAGGCGTTTTAAAACATTTTATTTATGGTTTTAAATAGCAGCACTTTTAGATACCAATCCCCTATTTGGAGGTTTTGGTACAGTCATCTTTTTTAAACTTTAAGTATTTTTATTTTTATTGTAATTTTTAAGTCAGCAGTTTTAGTCTTTTTAGTCTTTTTATTAAGTTCATGATACCTGGTTATTTTACTGTTGTTATACTTTTATGACGTTGTTGTTGTTTTTTTAATACTTTTTATGTCATTGTTCTTATAATTGTTTGAGTGTTCTATTTTTATCCTTAAGCCTTTTCTATGTTTTGTGTATGTTGTAGCAAATGGACCTTGAGTCTGTAATAAAGCTTATTAATCTAATTTGACATTTGTGCTGCAGCAGCTGAGCTTCTCTGCAGTTTGACTTTTCTTTTGGTTTAAATTCTGAACCTCATGGAAAAGAGTCAGAATGAGGAAGTTTTAGGAAGAGGAGGAGAAATGGAGGTGGGGGTAAACATGGAGGACATGAGGGGATCGACACGAAGAGAGAAAACATTAAAAAAAAGTCTCTTGGGGCTTCATCCTGTCAATGCCATCAACATTTAACAGGATATGTACACAACCACACACATCTACACACTCAAACGCACAAACAAGCGCACACCTTTGTTAATGAGGAATGGTTCTCAATCCACCTTCCTGGATGAATACAGGTTCTACAAGATGCAGATCTGCACACGACAAACGTGTTCTTTCAGAGTCACATTCACAAATATACAAAGTTAACATATTTATGGCTCGGTGGTGCAGTGGGCAGCATTTTCACCCCACAGCCAGTGATTGGCTGACAGCCATGAGAAAAACCAGAGAAAAACGGAATCCATGCGCTTTTGTCCTGCTTACACGGTCAACGGTCATATCTGATCTGTGCCACATGAGAGGGAAAAATCGGAATTGGGTCACTTGAACCGTGCAGTGTTAATGCGGCCTTAGAGTCTGAGTCACAGCACCTGTACGGGGTTAACCTGACTGTTTTTGGGTGGTCTAGGTCCATGGAGGGTCGTAGAGAGGAGCGGCTGCATCTAAAGGGGAGCACAGGTGTGTCTTGAGGCTCGTACAGCCGCCACAAGGAACGTCACTTAAATGGAACGTAGCGTTGTCGTGCGTCTAGTTACACGTACTTATGATGTACAGATGATGATGTCATACGGCGTCCTTATGCTGCACTCTAGTCGTTAATAGGTGTGAGTATTGGCCCTGTTGCTGACACACAGGAGGTGCACGTGATACTCTACTGCCCCCAGGACGCCCACTATGATCGTCTAGAGCAGGAGTACCAAACTCATTTATTGTTGGAGCCAAATTCAGAGTTTTTGTTTAATAGTTATTTTTGGATTCAAATTCATAGTTTATATATAACAGTTATTGTTTAAGGCAAATGCACTGTTTCATTTAATAGTTAATTTAAATAATCATTGTTTGAACTTCCAATTAAATAACGCTACGTCACAGAGATGCTGTTAGACTCATTGTTGATTGAAGCCTGAGAAAGTTGGAAGCGATATAGTTTTTTGACCGTGTGTTCGTGTAATTTTTATTTTTTGGAATAAAAACAGTTGATAAAGAACACGTCTCACTCGCGTTTCAAATAACAGTTGCTGGACAGACTTCAAACGGTGGTACAAGAGAAAGACACGCAGAGAGAGTGCCACTGCATCTATGTTCGGGGGCCACATTCAACCCATCTGATCCCAAGTGGGCCGGACCAGAAACATATGGATCTAAAATAAATACATTTCACTTTAAAAAAATTGGTTTATTTAATTTTAGAGGGAAAAGAACAGAGAGGTACAGAGGAGGGGCTAGGGCTTTCCCCTCTCAGAAGATTCTTCTGAATGGCCTTCACTACACATTTGGGGAATCATTGAGGCGATACACGGTTATAATAGCTCACAAAAATGTTCTGCTGGGTCAAATCTATGAACATGTAAGAAGTAATGACATTTATACATTTAAACAATAAAGGTGTTGTGGGGGTATTTAGATAGCTTTAGGAGGGGTGGATGGGGCGTTTAATATGTGCATTTATGTCTGTGTGTTTGTGTGTGTGTGTGGGGGGGGGGGGGGGGGGCATATTTAATGTGGCTGCATCCCCCTATGAAATTAGGTAGTTGTGGCCCTGATCTGTGTCTTCAGTGGATTAAAGATGTTTAGTTGCTTAAAGTGTTTTTGACACATGAATTGTGTAAATCTGATAGTATTGCAAAAAAAAAACCACAACAACGTGCAAATCTGGGATTTTATGCTTTCATAGATACAAATATGTGGATTTATAATGAAATAAAAGGGTATTTTTCTTGGAAATGTGGATTTGTTGTAATTCATCTACTTAAAGCTTTTGTCATGAGCATCTGAACGGGGATAAATGATGGAGGCATCCAGGTGGGACTGAGGCTTAAAACATTTTATTTTTACACATAAAAAGACATTTGTAAGTGAAACCCATTTCACTGAAGCAAGACTGAAGCATTTTGGTTTTTTTTTCTTCCCAACTGTGGAAATGTGCAGTATTTCAAGTTCCAATCCTTTGGTTTGGTGTGGTTTTTGCATGGTCAGCAGCCAGAGCTAACCCTTTAGCAGGTAAACTAGCGTGTTTTCATGTTGCTTTCTGTTCACATCCAAGCAGCTGGAAGAAGCTGTTTGGAGGTTCCTTTGTGTTGGAACCAGAGGAACATCTGCAGTTTCAGGGGGAGGCTGAAGCCCCCCCAGAGGGGCTCAGACGGCGTCTCCTTTACAGGAATCCTGGATCCATGAAGATCTCTGCTGACGAGGAACTCATGAGCAAGTAAATGTCTTTCATAAAGGCACAGATTCCACACAATTCTGAGAGAGTCCATCCAAAACTTTATTGACTTTAGAAATATACAGAAATACAGAAATGTGTTATCACTTGAACTGAAATGCAAGAAAATGAAAAGAAAAACATAAAGGATCACCCAGGAACTGTAAATAAACTTTATTTTTACATAAAAATATTAGATGTATCATTTAATCTACAGCTTTCTCCTCTGCAAAATAATGTATAACCCGATGAACCAGATTAAATGAATCTGTTCAGAAGGGATACACACATTTATTTTCTTGCTGTTAAATTTAATGAAAACAGAAAAACAAAAGTAACAGAAATGTGTCAACATGAGGTGAAAATACAAACACTTTTCTTCCCGGTAGGATTGTCATAAATACTGTTTTCAGATTAAGACTGTAAATAAATTCATGACTGTTTCAGGATTGAATGTTTGACATTGGAGCCTGAGAAGCAGACTGAATTTTCTGTGTAACAAGCTTGTAATTATCTGATGAACTGATTGAATTGCCTCCAGCAGGATGTCCAGGAGTCAACGTTTAAAACCCCAACAGACAGGAAGGACTGTCAACGTCTGTGATCAGGTGTTTGCTTTGAATCTCACATCAATCATCTTTGTTTTAATGCTGCTCAGCTTTGAGCCTGAACTGACATCTAAGGTGTCAGCGCACTGATGACATCATCAACACGTCATGGACCAAAGCTGAGCTCCTGATTGTTTGATGTGGTGCCAAACTTTACCAAAGTTTAGACGTTAGGCCTTGTCAAGGTTATTTCTGAAACCAAAAGACCGTACCAAAAAACAGACACCAAGAGCTCAGAACGATTTCCCACCAGGAGATCTGGAAACAGACAACCAACAGCTCTAAGGACGTCTGTCTGACCTCACATCTTTACTCAGAATTGGGTTTTCCTGTAACCACGCAAACTCCTAATGTTGGTAATAACATGTAAAAAACATGTCAGGAGTTAGAAAACAAATAAACACAGTCTGACACAGCTACACATTAGTCACGTTGGCGCATTCACAAAAAGACTCAACTGAACGGTGAACCTCTCAAAATCACTTCAACATCATAGAACAACCAGAAATAATCCATATATAAGGCGCTTTTCAAAAGAAAACTGAAGGCCTTAACATGCGCCTTGTCAAGCGGACAACCCTCACTTGGAAACAGGACGCCCCTGACGGGTGAATCGAGTTCGGTGTCTTCCTGTTTCGACTGTTCTGTCCTCTTCATCATCCTCACCACCAGAGTCAACCCCACACCAACATTCTGTGCCGTCTGGCTACGCTCTCTCCATCCACGGCTGTGCTGTCACTCTTCTTTTTCCTCCTCCAAGTCCTTCACTCCTGCCTTTCCTTCTATCTGTCTACAAACAATTCTTCCTCCTCTCCTTCTTCCACCATCAGTCGTCCAATTTCTACCCTGCAGGTCAACGGCACGGTGGTGGTTGTTGTTGAACCAGGCCAGGACCCATCTGGTGTGATTGGCATGATTGATTGGTCCTAATGTTTGCCATATATGGATTTCAGTTTGCTGAGTCCTGCATTCTTTGGTAACTTCTGCAAATATTCAATGGAAGTAAATTCTAAATATTCCATAAAAGCTAGTTGATTAAGTTATGGCGGGGCCAATAAAGGTCATCTTAGGCCGGTTTGTGTCACTACTCTCTACCACTAAAATCTATATAGTGCTGGAAAAACCAGTGGGCTGGATTGTAACACAACATGAACCCACAACTCACTACTTCTTTTGTTTCTTCAATAGCAAAAATATGAACTTTTACAAAGACTATTAATGAATCCACTATGTTATGAGGATGAAAACATGGATGAAATAAAGTTTCTTTTTTTTTTTAAATGACAAATAGTTCAAACGCAGTGCATTGTGGTCTATATTAGCCAATCCAGTGAGCATCTGTTCACACTGGACACCCCAAACAATGATGAACGCCAATTGACTGTAAAAGAGAACTGGACTGAGCCAGTGTGATCTCACCCATAGAAAACAGCTTACTACCGCCTCCAATAAAATGAAGTCGCCATTTTCCCCCATTCAGACGCCGCCGTCAGTAAAAAGTTATTGGTCCAAGTCAACGTTTCTATGGCAACCACTCTCACCAAGCTTGTTGGAAGTCTACACCTCTGCCTCTGAAAGCGCACTCAGGAGAATCTGTTAATCAAAGGTTTCTAGCAGACTGTTTAGAAGCGGGCACCACATGATTTATTGAGGCATCAACACCAGAGGGGGAGGGGCCACTCAGTCCAGTTACGTTATACAGACAATGCAAATGCCCGATATGGTGCACCAACCTTAATTATAACGTAAAAACCTTCTAGTGTGTTTAAAACATCAAATGTATTCATCATTCACCTTTTTGTTTGACTTTCTTTTTCTCCTTTTTCTTTCTAGGATTTATGAACGTGACCCATTAAACCTGGAGTGAGTTCATCAACAATCAAGCAGGTATCATTCCAAAATCCTTTGCTCCAACTTTGAAAGCATGAATCTGGTGGATGAAAGCGCTTTTTACTTCACAGCTTTTGTACAACATCTGCATCCAACGCTCACCTCATTCTCTTTGTAGAAAATTAGGATTACATGAGCAAGAATGACAATGACATTTTCTTTAAATGAGCTACTTTACTCATTAGTTTCATCTTTAATATTGTTTGTGGTCAAATGTTAATATTGATGCTTATTGAATGTATTGGTAATGTAATGCAGAGTTTTACAGCTGCAGCCTGGACTGTTCATTCTTTCCTTCACACTGCAGTCCTCTCCTCTGTACAGCATCCAGAATCAGAACCATCAGGAACGTCTCGGTTCCTCTCGTGTTCTCCGTCTGGTTTTCTAAAAGACAACAATTCACCATCACTATAAAATACTTCAGGTCCTGTATTTGCCGTGCAGGTTGTGTGTTCAGTACCGTGGCGTAGAAGCAGGTGACGAGGATCATCGCCATCAAACCCACCGAGACGACAACCCAACGGATCATCAAACCGACAGGGACTGAAACAGAGGATTTCTGCTGAGTCATATTGGACATTTGATTCTTCAGGAATTGGAACTTTTTCTTGGAAAAATAATCCGAATGTTTTTATTAATCTCCCAATGGCCTGTGTGCACCTACAGGGACTAAACTTTTCTCATTTTCTAGAAAGAAAAGGCATATCAAACAAAACCTGGGTGTCTGGAGTGATCATAGTGTTAAACAGAATGAAAAAAGGAGAATTTGTTGGTATCTGAACCCACAACTTCCTGTTCACTATCAAAATAAAGTTCTCAGGCCCAGTCCGTCTATTTTCTGAATGTCTACCTGGCTGGTTTTCATCTTTCCTGACACACTTGGTGCTGATCTGGATCAGTAAATTCTAGAATTACAGAGTGTTGCAGCAAAATGGGACATGATCAGTAAAATAATGACGTTGGTGTTTGGTTTTACCTGAACAGAATATTTCAAGAGTAGATTGGCTTTGATCATCCCAACGCATAATATTACAGTCTTCCAGTGATGGGCCACACGGAGGCTGGATCCACCACACTGATCTGTTCAGGACGTTGTCTTTGCTTCTAGTAAACAGAGCAGAACCACAACCCAGCTGAGCGCACACTGCAGAGGCGGAGTCCTGGCTCCAGTTAGAAGCAGCTACTGGTCCCCATTCTCCACCGTAAAACATCTCCAGTGTTCCAGCACAGTGACTGACGTCTCCCTTTAGGCGGATGATTCCTTCATGTAGGCACAAACAGATACGTTATTGATAAATGATTACACGTGTCACCAATTTAAAGCTGTGGCTCCTCCTCCACCTGAACAGGTGAGGTCAACAACTTTGTCTGATGAGGAGCTTCTCTCTAGTCTGGCGTGGTTGCAGTCCAGGAGACCAGACTCATGACCTTTACAGAGAAACTCTTTGTTCCACTTTGGAGCTTCTGCTTCTCCATAGAGCGCCCCCTGGAGGACTGAAGGAGCCCCACAGCCCAGCTCCCTACAGACCACCTCTGCATCCAGCAGGTCAAAGTTATCTTCACACACGGAGGACCACGAGTTGTTGGACTTCACCTCCAGCCTGCCTGAACACCGACTGGATCCGTTCTCCAGCCTGACAGAGTCTGTGGATCCAGAAGAGAAGACCAAGTTTAGAACGGTTCACAATGAGGAAAATTTCAATTCTCTGGACTCAAACATCTCAGGTTACTAAAAAAAACGACTTAAGATCGACTCAATGATGCATCACAAACTGACAGTGAGACGTACATACAGTCGGCATCAGACGGTTTGTTACCTAAGCAGGTGATTTCCAACGTCTGGCTGTTCATTGTATCGATATACGGACATTCCTCCATATTTAGTGGAAATTTGTGAAAGCAGTGAGGATTAATCATGAAAACTGGCTTTTCTCTTGGAAGTTGTTTAAGTGTTGATGAAACGTAGGACCCACACTTCAGGTTCTTGCACACAGATGCTAATGTTCTCTCAGTTCTTTGAAAAACCCAGTCATCAACAGCTCTCCATTCTCTTCCACTTTTCACCTGGAGATCACCAGAACAACGACTCGATCCCATCAGTCTCACAGTAGCAGGACCTGAAAGAAACCAAGAAATTAAAGATTGTTTGAGGAACATGGAAACAAAACCAGGTCAAGATCTGACCTTCAATCTGTAGCAAATGCTGTCTTGCTAGCACACAAGGAAGTGCAAAAACTGCTGCTTTGTCAAAGTGGGAGGAGCTTACCTCCACCCGTCCACTTCCCTAAAGCTCCGTTCACATCGGCCTCAGTAACGCGTTTAAGCAGCCACTTCCAATGAAAAGTCAATGTAAACGTGCATTTAGGGCTTCTGGTTCCAAACTCTCACATTCACCCTTAGCTATGCAAGTTTCTATGACCGTTTTTAGGCTCCATGAACAAAACACGTGACCTTTGAACTCACGTTGAAACCAGCTGACACTTTGACAAATCAGAGACTTGGATTTGGTAATGACCAGTGAGTGAATATGGGTCACATGCCCGGTGCAAACAGAGCTTCAGATGACTGTCAATCAAACTTTTACTGATTGATGTACCTGCACAGGTGTTCTAGACATTTCTATAGTGGCGTAAATGTCACAAAAAGTTCCGTCTGTGCTTATTGATCCATCAGCTCCCAGTGAGATTGAACATGTTACAGAAACACGCCTACATTCACTAACTGGCAGCTGTACCTGAGCAGGTGAGTCCAACAGCTTTGTCAGGTGGACAGGCTTTTGTTTTCCTCCATGAGCTTCCACAGTCCAGAAGAACAGACTCATGACCTTCACAGAGAAACTCTCTGCTCAATATGGGAGCTTCTGCTTCTCCATAGAGCGCCCCCTGGAGGACTGAAGGAGCCCCACATTCCAGCTCCCTACAGACCACCTCTGCATCCAGCAGGTCAAAGTCATCTTCACACACGGAGGACCACGAGTTGTTGGACTTCACCTCCAGCCTGCCTGAACACCGACTGGATCCGTTCTCCAGCCTGACAGAGTCTGTGGATCCAGAAGAGAAGACCAAGTTTAGAACGGTTCACAATGAGGAATATTTCAATTCTCTGGACTCAAACATCTCAGGTTACTAAAAAAAACGACTTAAGATCGACTCAACGACGCATCACAAACTGACAGTGAGACGTACATACAGTCGGCATCAGAAGGTTTGTTACCTAAGCAGGTGATTTCCATCGTGTCCCTACTAATTGCATCTTCAAACATACATTCCTCCATATTTTGTGGAAATTCATCAAAGCAGGGAGACCTAATCTGGAAAACTGGCTTTTCTCTTGGAAGTTGTTTAAGTGTTGATGAAATGTAGGATCCACACTTCTGGTTCTTGCACACAGATTCTAATGTCTCTGTACTTTCAAATATCCGGGCATATAAGATTCTCCATTCTCCTCCGATTTTCACCTGAAGTTCACCAGAACAATGACTCGATCCCATCAGTCTCACAGGATCTGAAAGAACCCAAGAAATCAAAGATTGTTTGAGAAACATGGAAACAAAACCAGGTCAAGATCTGACCTTCAGTCTGTAGCAAATGCTGTCTTGCTAGCACACAAGGAAGTGCAAAAACTGCTGCTTTGTCAAAGTGGGAGGAGCTTACCTCCACCCGTCCACTTCCCTAAAGCTCCGTTCACATCGGCCTCAGTAACGCGTTTAAGCAGCCACTTCCAATGAAAAGTCAATGGAAACATGCATTTAGGGATTCTGGTTCAAAACTCTCACATTCACGCTTAGCTATGCAAGTTTCTATGACCGTTTTTAGGCTCCATGAACAAAACACGTGACCTTTGAACCCACGTTGAAACCAGCTGAAACTTTGACCAATCAGAAACTTGGATTTGGTAATGACCAGTGAGTGAATATGGGTCACATGCCCGGTGCAAACAGAGCTTCAGATGACTGTCAATCAAACTTTTACTGATTGATGTACCTGCACAGGTGTTCTAGACATTTCTATAGTGGCTTAAATGTCACAAAAAGTTCCGTCTGTGCTTATTGATCCATCAGCTCCCAGTGAGATTGAACATGTTACAGAAACACGCCTACATTCACTAACTGGCAGCTGTACCTGAGCAGGTGAGTCCAACAGCTTTGTCAGGTGGACAGGCTTTTGTTTTCCTCCATGAGCTTCCACAGTCCAGAAGAACAGACTCATGACCTTCACAGAGAAACTCTCTGCTCAACCAGGGAGCTTCTGCTTCTCCATAGAGCGCCCCCTGGAGGACTGAAGGAGCCCCACAGCCCAGCTCCCTACAGACCACCTCTGCATCCAGCAGGTCAAAGTCATCTTCACACACGGAGGACCACGAGTTGTTGGACTTCACCTCCAGCCTGCCTGAACACCGACTGGATCCGTCCTCCAGCCTGACAGAGTCTGTGGATCCAGAAGAGAAGACCAAGTTTAGAACGGTTCACAATGAGGAATATTTCAATTCTCTGGACTCAAACATCTCAGGTTACTAAAAAAACGACTTCAGATCGACTCAATGACGCATCACAAACTGACAGTGAGGCGTACATACAGTCTGCATCAGAAGGTTTGTTACCTGAGCAGATGATTTCCAACGTGAAGCTGCTCATTGAATCATAATAAAAACATTCCTCCATATTTAGTGGAAATTTATCAAAGCAGGAAGAAATAATCTCAAAAGCTGGCTTTTCTCTTGGAAGTTGTTTAGATGTCGATGAAATGTAGGGTCCACACTTCATGTTCTTGCACACAGATCCTAATGTTGTCCCTGTTCTCATAAATCCCCAGGCATTAACAGCTCTCCATTCTCTTCCGATTTTCACCTGGAGTTCACCAGAACAACGACTCGATCCCATCAGTCTCACAGTAGCAGGACCTGAAACAAACCAAGAAATCAAAGATTGTTTGAGAAACATGGAAACAAAACCAGGTCAAGATCTGACCTTCAATCTGTAGCAAATGCTGTCTTGCTAGCACACAAGGAAGTGCAAAAACTGCTGCTTTGTCAAAGTGGGAGGAGCTTCCCTCCACCCGTCCACTTCCCTAAAGCTCCGTTCACATCGGCCTCAGTAACGCGTTTAAGCAGCCACTTCCAATGAAAAGTCAATGTAAGCGTGCATTTAGGGCTTCTGGTTCCAAACTCTCACATTCATGCTTAGCTATGCAAGTTTCTATGACCGTTTTTAGGCTCCATGAACAAAACACGTGACCTTTGAACTCACGCTGAAACCAGCTGAAACTTTGACCAATCAGAGACTTGGATTTGGGAATGACCAGTGAGTGAATATGGGTCACATGCCCGGTGCAAACAGAGCTTGAGATGACTTTCAATCAAACTTTTACTGATTGATGTACCTGCACAGGTGCTCTAGACATTTCTATAGTGGCGTAAATGTCACAAAAAGTTCCGTCTGTGCTTATTGATCCATCAGCTCCCAGTGAGATTGAACATGTTACAGAAACACGCCTACATTCACTAACTGGCAGCTGTACCTGAGCAGGTGAGTCCAACAGCTTTGTCAGGTGGACAGGCTTTTGTTTTCCTCCATGAGCTTCCACAGTCCAGAAGAACAGACTCATGACCTTCACAGAGAAACTCTCTGCTCAATATGGGAGCTTCTGCTTCTCCATAGAGCGCCCCCTGGAGGACTGAAGGAGCCCCACAGCCCAGATCCCTACAGACCACCTCTGCATCCAGCAGGTCAAAGTCATCTTCACACACGGAGGACCACGAGTTGTTGGACTTCACCTCCAGCCTGCCTGAACACCAACTGGATCCGTCCTCCAGCCTAACAGAGTCTGGAAAGAGATGAAGAGCAGATCAGACATTGATCAGATGATGGTCTCTCTCATGTGGGGTATGTGGGAACTTTCATTCCATTCACTTTCCTGGATGGAACTGAAGTGTTTCAGTGCTTTATTATTTTCTTTACATGTTTCTCTTCTTCCTTAAAGTCACAGAGAGACACACTAATAAACTCACCTGAACAAGTTATGTTCAAATTGTCTCTTGTTTCTCTGACTGACACCACAGAACCACAATCCAGTCTTCTGCAAACATTGGCTAGAATCTTCATGTCTCTGTCCCATACTTCACTCCACTCAGATCCCTGGATCCTCCTCTGCAGTCCACCAGCACAGAGACTGTCTGTTCCTACCAACCTGAATTCTTCTGGACCTACTGAGCACAGACACAGTAATGCAATGAAGCAGTGGGACTTCAGCACAACCTACAGCAGATTGTGTTGTTGTGCGTTTGTCTCACTGACCTGTTGTGTGTTCAGCCCACAGTCCTGTGGAGAAACCAGAGAGGGAGCGTGAAGAAGATTAGTCAACTTTCTACAACATGTCACGTGTCCACACTGAAATCTACAGCTATCACTGAATGAAGTTGAGAATCTCATGAAGCCTTAGTCACAGATGCTCTAAAGCTGCGTTCACATCACCCTCAGAAACGAGCGTTTCAGTGTCCACTCCTAGTAAATAGTCTATATCAATGCAGGTTTCAGGCATCTGCTCTCAAAACTGCTTGTCAGAATTCAGAACTCTGTCTCCCCCTCTGGTCACCGGCTGGAGCAGTCTCCAGAGAACTGCAAGCACTTCATCTCCCAGCCCCCCCAGCGTGAACTTCCTGGATGCTACACATCTGACTCTCATTCACTCAATGAACCAAAGTCTACTTCAGCAAGTGAAAAACACGACATGATGCAGGAATGATAAATGTTGGACATGGGTTTATTTGTATGTATGCATGGACATATGCATGCGTACAAGAGTGTATTATGTACGTGTTGACATGTATGTGTGCTAACGTGTTTGTAATACTTGAATGTGTGTGGATGAGTGACAGGCCCCGCCCTTTAGGAAAACATTTAATTGTTATAGTTATAGGGGTTTATATAAATATGTTCCTCATGGATCTGAGGCTCCTGAATGTAACAGTAGCATCTGTCCAACACACACACTCACACACACACACACACACACACACACACACACACACACACACACACATATTCACACTCAGAGTCATAAATGAGGATATCCGAGTACCTGCAGAAACGCATGTTACCACCAGAGGGCAGAAAAGTCTGAGTGTTGACTCCTGCTGAGTGGTTCTTAGAGATGCTGCCGTCACTTTTACTGGAAACTTCAAGTTATCATTTACAGCTTTTGAGTCACTTTAATTCAATCCACAATTACAGTGTTTATTGATTTACATGGGGGTTGAATGGTGGTGTAGTGGGAAGCAGTCTAACCTCCCAAATGGTTGAGATCCCAGGGGGGAGTGTTTGCATGTTCTACTTGTGCATGTGTGGGTTTTCTCCCGTTTCCTCCCCCAGTCCAAAAACATGCTTCATAGGTTCATTGATCATAGCTTTTCCATTAGCTGTGAATGTGTGGTTGTGTGGCGCTGTAACAGACTGGTGACCTGACCCCCCATTCAGTAGCTGGGATAGGCTCCAGCAACCCCGGTAACCCAAATAAGATTCAGCAGCTTTAGAGGACGGATGGTTTCACTTGTAAATATTTTCATCCCACTTTTCTACCTCGCTCTAAGGCCCAGTGCTCTTTCCAGTCACATTCACTCACTGACGGCGGCTCAGTTGCCAAAAACTGGCGCCACTGTGTTTTTGTTTGTTTTTTTGTGTTTTTTATTTCTTCTAACTTGTCCTGTCCAACAGCTGGGCAAACAGATGAGAGCTGAGGGCCTCTTGTGTTGGACAGATTTTACTTTAACAAAAGGGGTATTTCTGAAGAAACCTCTTTTGTAATTGAGGCCAAACTGTCATGGTGCCTCTGTCAGTCTCCTCCCCCCTTTCTGCTCTGCTCCTGACTCACAGCTGTGACCACTCATCTCAATCAAGACTCTGCTTCAAAAGGAGACCCAGCCTCACCAGTCTTCGCCAGTCCGTTAACCCTGATGGTGCTTAGTCACGTTGTGATTCACGCCTGGCCCCACTTTGTCCCGCACCTTGCTAACTGTGCCTTGTATTCTCTGCCTCAGGTCCACCTCATGCCACGAGGGTCACCTGAGTCACTCAACACCTCGAGCAGCAGCCGTCTCACAATTACCAAGCCGACGCCTTCTACTTCCGACGCCACTGTCTCAGTGCTCCACAAGAACTCCAGCCACGCTCCACGTCCAGCCCACTGGCCACGCACCGAGGTTCTCCTGCCACGCTCGGCGTCTGGAACTCACACCCGGGCCCAAAAGCCCCGCCTGCCTACAGACCTCTCAGAACTGGCTACAAGAAAATAAATCTCACTTACCTACCACTTACCTGACTTCTTTCTGGGTTCCAGCATCTGGGTCCTCCCGTGTTCTGATCATGACAGAACGGACTGGCCATCATCCAGACCCAGCTGACCCAGAAGGACTCCGTCTAGCAGTTCAACAGCAGGGCATCATGCTGGGCCGTCAAGCCGACACACTGAGCCAAATGGCCACCGCTCAGCAGGATTTATTTCGCCGTCTGGATAGCATGACACAAACTCTGTTAGAACTTACATGTCAACGATCCAGCCCTACAGTCCCAGCACCACTTCCGCCGCCCAGCGACCCGACTGCTTCTGCTTCTGCGTCTACCCCGGAAAACTATCGGCTACAACCAGAGCCATTTCATGGTGACGTAGAGGCATGTGGCGGTTTCTTACTACAGTGCCAACTTCTGTTCCAGCAGGCCCCCCGTTTTTACCACTCGGACCACAGCAAGATCACACTCATTGTTAACTCCCTCAGGAATAAAGCGCTCCAGTGGGCCCAGGCCTTCCTAGCAGCCAACCCCATTCATCACCTCCACTTCGAAAGATTCATCGGTGAGTTTCGACTCGTCTTTGATCAGCCCCGAAAGCAGGAAGAAGCCACCAGACGTTTGCTGAGCCTCAAGCAACGCAATCGTTCTGTTAGCGATCATGTGATCGATTTCCGGATTCTAGCGGTGGAGGCTGGATGGTCAGACCCAGCACTTAGAGGTATTTTCTACCAGTCATTGAATGAAAACATAAAAGATCATTTGTGCTCGCAGCCAGAAGCGTCTTCATTCGAAGAACTTGTCTCCGCCGCCCTACGTTCCGACACCCGCCTCAGAGAACGTAATCAGGAACGTAACCCAGTACCCCGTAAACAACCATCCGCTAACCTGTTTCCAGTCCATTTTGCCGAGTCACCCCCACTCAGACCGCGTGAACCACCGGTGGAGCCTATGCAGGTCGGCCACTCCAAGCTGTCTGCAGAGGAGCGCCAGAAACGCAGAGAGGAGGGGTTGTGCTTCTACTGCGGCAAGCACGGTCATCAGGTCGCCCAGTGTCCGCTTCGTTTAAACACCCGAACCCCCCGCTAGACGACAGGCCGCGGGCGGTTAAGTCAGTCAACTCTACTTCAAAGGAATTTTGTTACATACCTGTCAAGTTGTGTTTTAAATCCGTAGTCACGGAAACTCATGCTTTGATTGATTCCGGGGCAGAGCAAAGCCTTATTGATCTCGATCTGGTTAAATCCCTTTCGCTGCCCATGGAACCCTTAGACACCCCCATCAAAGCTGCCGGTTTG
Organism: Oryzias curvinotus; assembly: GCA_023969325.1. Taxonomy (NCBI): domain Eukaryota; kingdom Metazoa; phylum Chordata; class Actinopteri; order Beloniformes; family Adrianichthyidae; genus Oryzias; species Oryzias curvinotus. The sequence continues at coordinate 676,139 of CM043718.1, read as the reverse complement.
GGGGGTCAACATCTCTCGTTAATCACGCATCGTACTGAACCTCTTCAGCTCATTTCGTCTGGTAACCACCATGAGTACATCCAATTCTTTGTCACCCACGCCCCGCAAAATCCAGTGGTTTTAGGCTTCTCCTGGCTTAAAACCCACAATCCCCAATTCGACTGGGTTCACCAGCGCATATTAACCTGGAGTGCGTTTTGTCTAGCTAATTGCCTCCAGTCCGCTATACCTGCCGTGCCTTCTGCTGCCACCATAATCACTGAGAATATTGATCTCACGTCCGTTCCCCCCTGTTATCATGACTTCAAAGCGGTCTTTAGCAAATCTAAGGCTAATGCGCTGCCCTCTCACAGGCCTTATGATTGTGCCATAGAACTCCTTCAGAGGGCCACCCTGCCTAAAGGACACCTGTTCAATCTCTCGGGTCCTGAAAAAACGGCCATGGAGTCTTACATCCATGAGGCACTTTCATTCGGTCACATCCGTCCATCATCTTCCCCGGTAGGAGCGGGTTTCTTCTTTGTTGAGAAGAAAGACAAGACACTACGACCTTGTATCGATTACCGTGAGCTCAACAAAATAACCATCAAAGATAAATACTCTCTCCCTCTAATTAGTTCCGTGTTCGATTCTGTCCAAGGCGCTCGCATTTTTTCCAAGCTCGACCTTCGCAACGCCTACCATTTAGTCCGCATGAAAGAAGGCGACGAGTGGAAAACCGCATTTAACACTCCTCTGGGCCACTATGAATACTTGGTTATGCCTTTCGGCCTTACCAACGCCCCTGCGGTTTTTCAGAGACTTGTCAACGATGTCCTCCGGGATTTCATTAACCGGTTCGTTTTCGTCTATCTAGACGATATTCTGATTTACTCTCGGGACCCCGTTCAACATGAAAATCACGTGCGCCTAGTCCTCTCGCGGCTTCTTGAAAACCAGCTTTTTGTGAAAGCAGAGAAATGCATGTTCCATGTCTCCTCCATCCAGTTCCTCGGGTATATTCTCGAATCAGGCAGCATCCGCCCGGACCCAGCCAAACTCGAAGCAGTCTCTCAGTGGGAACCTCCTGAAACCCGCAAGAAGCTACAACAATTTCTGGGCTTTGCTAATTTCTATCGTAGATTCATAAGAAACTACAGCAGCATCGCGGCACCGCTCACCCAACTAACCTCCACCTCCAAACCCTATAAATGGAGTCCTGAGGCCCAGGCCGCCTTTGACACCCTCAAGTCTCTGTTTACCTCAGCCCCTATTCTCATCCAACCAGACCCCTCAAGACAGTTCATCGTTGAGGTTGATGCTTCGGACACCGGCGTTGGTGCTGTCCTCTCACAAAGAGAAACCAATTCTGGAAAACTTAAACCCTGCGCCTTCTTCTCCCGGAAACTTTCGCCAGCGGAGCGTAACTATGACGTCGGAAATCGTGAGCTGCTGGCCATCAAATTGGCCTTAGAGGAGTGGCGGCATTGGCTGGAGGGAGCTGGTCATCCATTCATTGTGTGGACCGATCATAAAAACCTGGCCTACTTAAGATCCGCCAAGAGATTAAATTCACGCCAAGCTCGATGGTGTTTGTTTTTGACCGCTTTGAGTTTACCATTACTTACAGACCAGGCAGCCGTAACACCAAACCAGATGCTCTTTCCCGGAAATTCAGCCAGGACGGCCCTTCTGCTACAGCCACTATCATTCCTGCCACCTGCATCGTGGGGAACCTTACTTGGGACATTGAGAACCGGGTCATTAACGCCCAAGGTGAGGAACCGAACCATGATCCTTGTCCTGACGGTATCCTCTACGTTCCTACCTCTCTCAGACCTGACGTTCTATCCTGGGGCCACAACTCTCGCATTGCATGCCATGGAGGAGTTTTCCGGACTCTCAATCTCATCCGGAAGAGGTTCAGCTGGCCCAACATGGAGAGGGATGTGCGTGAGTACGTCACCGCATGCAGCACTTGTGCTCGTTCCAAGTCATCCAACTCACCCCCTGCAGGCCTTCTTCATCCGTTGCCCACTCCTCACAGACCCTGGTCCCACATCGCTGTGGACTTTGTTACTGGTTTACCCCCCTCCCTTGGGAATACTGTTGTGCTTACAGTCGTCGATCGCTTCTCAAAAGCGGTCCAGTTTATACCTCTTCCCCAGCTGCCTACCGCTACTGAGACCGCTGATCTCCTGGTTCATCATGTCTTTCGCCACCATGGAATTCCTGCTGACATTGTCTCTGACAGAGGCCCACAGTTTATATCTCAAGTGTGGAAAGCCTTCTGTTCTGCTCTGGGCGCCACTATCAGTCTATCCTCCGGTTATCACCCCCAATCTAACGGTCAAGCGGAACGGGCTAATCAGGAGCTCGGAGCGGCCCTTCGGTGTTTGGCTGCACAAAACCCCTCTGATTGGGCCAAGTACCTTGTATGGATCGAATATGCCCATAACTCCCACACTTCGTCTGCCACTGGGATCTCCCCGTTTGAAGCCTCACTTGGGTACTCACCCCCTCTGTTTCCTTCTCAGGAGCTCGACCTGGCAGTGCCCTCGGTCCAACACCATCTCCAGCGCTGCCAACGCGTGTGGCATCAGACCAGGGCTGCTCTCCTCCGCACCAAGGAGAGCAACTGCCGGTTCGCCAATCGTCACAGGGTGGTGGGACCCACGTATCAGGTTGGACAGAAAGTGTGGCTCTCCTCTCAAAACATCCCTTTACAATCCACATCTCGCAAGCTGGCTCCCAGGTTTATTGGTCCGTACGTTATCGACCGCATCGTCAATCCTACCTGCGTCCGTCTTCGCCTGCCTGCTGCCCTCAAGGTACACCCCACGTTTCATGTTTCGCATATTAAACCTGTTTTGGACAGCCCTTTGTGCCCGCCGGCCGTCTCCCCTCCGCCCGCCCGTATCATCGCTCCAGCGTACACTGTGTCCCGCATCTTGGATGTTCATCGCCGTGGTCGGGGTCATCAGTATCTGGTGGATTGGGTGGGGTACGGTCCTGAGGAACGCTCCTGGGTCTCCCGCTCCCTCATCCTCGACCCTTCCCTCATCACGGATTTCTACCGTGCCCACCCTGATCGGCGTCCTGGACCGCCTGGAGGCGGTCGTTGAGGGGGGGGTACTGTCATGGTGCCTCTGTCAGTCTGCTCCCCCCTTTCTTCTCTGCTCCTGACTCACAGCTGTGACCACTCATCTCAATCAAGACTCTGCTTCAAAAGGAGACCCAGCCTCACCAGTCTTCGCCAGTCCGTTAACCCTGATGGTGCTTAGTCACGTTGTGATTCACGCCTGGCCCCACTTTGTCCCGCACCTTGCTAACTGTGCCTTGTATTCTCTGCCTCAGGTCCACCTCATGCCACGAGGGTCACCTGAGTCACTCAACACCTCGAGCAGCAGCCGTCTCACAATTACCAAGCCGACGCCTTCTACTTCCGACGCCACTGTCTCAGTGCTCCACAAGAACTCCAGCCACGCTCCACGCACCGAGGTTCTCCTGCCACGCTCGGCGTCTGGAACTCACACCCGGGCCCAAAAGCCCCGCCTGCCTACAGACCTCTCAGAACTGGTTACAAGAAAATAAATCTCACTTACCTACCACTTACCTGACTTCTTTCTGGGTTCCAGCATCTAGGTCCTCCCGTGTTCTGATCATGACACAAACTTTATTAATTTCAATCGTATTTGAAAATCTTTGGTGTTGGACCGGACGGAAAAGGAAAGGAGGGAAGAATACAGAGGGATGCTAGAGGGGGTGGGGGGGGTGGGAGGGTGGTAATCGGAGGGGGGGGTTGGAGGGTGATTATAGGAGAGGTGGGGGATAAAACCATGAAGCAGCCCAAAGCAATACGTTTACTGGGTGTTTATCATTACGGTAAGGTTCAAATGTAATACAAATCTCAAGGGGCGGAGCCTGTCCACACACACACTCAGATATTATAAACACACCTGTTAGCTGCAAAAATGTCCACATGTCAACATGTACACAATACAGATAATGTTCACACACGCATACTTGTGCCTTTTAACCAGCTGGTGTGAAATATTTCGTTCATTAAATCATGCAAATATTAGTGCAAAGGTGAGCTAACACCTGTGCTCAGGTGAGTGTTTATGTTCTTCTAAATGGATGATGGAATGTGAAAAGAAGGAGGGAAAGCGCCCGGCCACCCCCACACCCAGACCCCCGCCGCAGCAGCCAGAACCCCCAACGCCACACGGCAGCAGGCAGAGAACAACCGTCCCCGGGCGATCACATCTGCCACCCAGGCCAGGGCCAGTAGGACCACCGCGAGGCCCCCAGAGCCAGCGAGCAGGGAGGCATGGCGGGAAAGTGAGCGCCGCCCCAGCCCAACCAGGAGAGCAGCCCCCCCGCCGCGTCAGGAGGGACCAACCACGGGCCCCACCCGAGAGGGGTGCCCACAACCCCAGACGAGCACCTCATCACCACCCATGGGTTCTGGGCATCCCCCCGCCCAAACCCCAGGCACGAGTCAGGACCCCCCAAGGGAGACCTGCTCCGCACTCCAGGCAGCCACCCACCCGGCCTACGGTTGGTCCAGGAAGGAGCAAGGCAGGGGACAGCCGACCCAGCCCCAGGAGGGGGGGCACCCCGGGGAAAGGGGGGACCCACAAGGGGTGTTGTAAACATGGCCCGACTAGGCTCGGCCACAGTTGGGGATTGGGCGGGGCCAAGCGCCCAGGGGCAAGGACCTGAACCCACCCCACCGGCTAAAGGTGTAATGTGAACCCCCTCCCCGTGCAGAGAGAGCACCGCCGGGCCCAGGAAACCGGCACCCAGGGGACACGGCCGCCGTTGCCAAGGGCCCAGCACGCCCCACCAGGGATGGGGTAGGGGACAGATGGACCAAGTTCCCACCTTCTTTGCGAAATGGTGTGTGTGTTTGTGCGTGTGTTTGTAAGGGTGTATGTGTGCATGTGTGTGTGTTTGAATGTATATTATGAGAAGTAAAAGGTGTGTGTACTAGAGGGGGTGCAGTTAAAATTGGTGGGTAGGGCACTGAGCGGGGCATATTCTGATTACTCACAGTAATGTCCCCTCACCCTCCCCACCAAGGGTCCCTAAATGTCTATGGTGTGGTTAAAATTGGCAGGTAGGGTGCTAGGAGGACATCTGCTGCTTGCTGGCAGTGATGTCTAAGCACTCCCCATACCAAGGGCCCTACATGTCTAAGGTGCAAATAAAACTGAGAGAAGGGGGGCCAACTCCATACGGCAACCATGGGAGGGGGACCACTGCCAAGTAGCCCCCCCAAGCCGCAACGCAGGCTAAACCCCCCACCCCCCACCCTAATATGAGGTTATATGAGGAAGGGGGTAAATTGGGGACAGCTGGTAGACTGTCCTCCGGTGGTCAAACATCCCCCCCCCCCATAACGCGCCCAGGACCCCCAGACCCGGGGCTCCATCCCCCGAGGCGTTGACACCCCAGGCCCAGCACCACCCGCCCCACACGGAGAGAGAGGAGCCAGAAAGCGCCGCCCCCCCCCCAGAGCAATTCCTGGCCCCCACCCCCTAGCGCCGGCCCTGGGAGAGCTCTGGTCAGGCCTTGACGGGACCGAGGCAGCCAACCGGCCAGGGCAACCGCCGAATGCCTCAGCGGAGACCCCGACCCGTCGTACCCCAAAGGTCCACCGATAGTGCCCCCCCCCCCTAGAAAGCCCCCCCACAGGACAGGGCCGACAAGCCCCCCCCCCCCCCACACACCCCCAGACCCCACAGCCCCAGCGGATGACACCCAGAGTGACCGGGGGCCCCAAGAGGGTTGTCCCGTCCCGCCCCAGAGCCAGGGAAGGGTTGATCCCATCCCCAGGTGTAGATGGGCAGCCCGCCCAGCGCTGCTAGACCCCCCCCCCAAGCAGGACCCCCCGCCAACCCCCCCCCAGCACAGGCAAAGAGGCCAACCCCCCAAGCCAAGCCGAACCACCACTCAACCCATCAAAAATGATGTTTAATAATTCTCCTTCTATATCGGTGGCACTCATGTCACCAAGCACGCAAAGTGACGGTGAAGCCGTGATTGGAACCTTAAGCCAGGATGATCGATCGGCACATACCTGCTGCCAGAGAGCCTGGACAGGCATGCAGAACCACAGTGCATGCATGTAACTGTCAGGTAGATTACTATCACAGTGTTCACAAATGTCTGAGTTACTGAGACCCATCTTGAACATCCTCTGTCCAGTGTAGTAAATTCTGTGAAGAGTTTTGAAATGGATTAGCTGTAAATTTGGACTTTTTGTCAGTTTAAAGGTGTTTAGACAAAGTTCTGACCAAAAGTTTTCATCTGTGCTGATGCTCAAATCTGCATCCCATTTTGTTATCGGAAGTAAAATATTATCATCTAAATTGCATAAAAGTTTGTATATTTTGGAGAGAGTTTTATTCATTGAAAAGTTAATCAGAGGGGTAACTACTTCTGGTAGCTTTAAATCGTCTCTTTATTTAAACTTCTTAGTAATAATTGATTTAAGTTGCTGATATTCCAAGAAGTTATTTAATCCATGCTTGTCTTGAAGTTCCTGGGGATTTATGAATCTTTTGTCAATAATTAAGTGCTCTAGTAACGTCACGCCCCGTGCTTGCCAAGCTGGGAAGTGTATCATCTTTTTGTTTATGAGGATGTCAGGGTTGTTCCAGATCGGTGTCATTCTGCACGGTTGAATTGGCAAGTTGGATATTTTTAGAAATTCCCACCAGGCTGTTAAAGTAGCGTTTATAATAATACTTTTGAAACAGTCCTGTTTTTTAACTGTTTGGCTAATAAACGGTAGATCTGACAGGTTGATCTTCCCAAATAACGCCTGTTCCAAGTCTAACCATGAGTTGGTTTCTGGATTATTTTTTAACCATTTTAAGATGTATTGTAATCTATTTACAAGAAAGTATTTGTGGAAGTTAGGTAATTCTAAGCCTCCACAGCTTTTTGCAGATTTTAAAGTTTTTAGACTAATCCTTGCAGGTTTATTGTTCCATAGAAAGCTTGATATGGATGAGTCTAATGTTTTGAACCATTTTAGTGGCGGTTGTGTGGGAATCATCAAGAAGAGATAATTAACTTTAGGTAAGATTTTCATTTTAACTGTGGCTACTTTGCCCATGAGGGACAGAGGCAGGTTGGTCCAGCAGGTTAGATCGTCCTGTATGCTTTTCAGTAATGGGGTGTGGTTTAGCTGCACCAGTTCTGATCATTTGGGGGAAAAATAAATACCTAGATATTTGATATTGCCTACTTTAACTGGAATTGTGATTCTTTGCTCCGCATTACTGTTCAATGGTAATAAAACAGATTTATTCCAATTAATGGAGTAGTCTGATATGGAGGAGAATTCATTAATAATTGTTACTGTTTCATTTACAGAACGTGAGTTATTTAAAAACAGCAATATGTCATCTGCATAGAGACTAATTTTATGATGGCTGTGTTTGGTTTTAATTCCTTTAATGCTCTCATTCTGTCTTATTGCTGCAGCTAGAGGCTCAATAAATATAGCAAAGAGAGAGGGGGAGAGTGGGCAACCCTGTCTAGTTCCTCTTCTGAGAAAAAACCTGTTGGAAGTCTGTTTATTAGTTCTAACTGATGCATTGGGGTTATGATATAATATTTTAATCCAATTGATGAATGATTCTCCAAACCCAAACTTAGGGAGGGCAGCAATGAGGAACTCCCAATTTACTCTGTCAAAAGCTTTTTCAGCATCCAGCGATAGTATGGTCATTTCCTGGTTTTAATGGTGGCAAAGTCTATTATGTTAACAAGTCTGCGGACATTGTCATCAGAATGTCTGCTTTTGACGAATCCAGTTTGATCGAGGTGAATTATGTGAGGAGTGATTTTTTCTATTCTCTGTGCTTTGCAGATAATTTTTACATCTGCTTTGATTAAAAAAATGGACTCGTGGGATCTTTGTCTGGTTTAAGGAGGAGAATTATGTTGGCGGAGTTCATGTTAGGTGGCATTGATTGGTTTTCCTTGATAAATGTTACCATTTCAAAAAACGTTCGTGCAAGTTGTTCCCAAAATTCTTTATAAAACTCAGCAGGAAAGCCGTCAGGCCCTGGTGCTTACCATGTGGCATAAGCAATAGAGCTTCATGAAGTTCAGGGAACGAAAGCGGTAACTCTAGGTTTATCATCTGATCTTCACTTAATCTGGGTAGGTTTATTTTATCTAGCGGCAACTTGTGACCACAAGACGACGCTGAAGTTGACTTCCGATTCACAGCTTCTGATTCGTGAGGCACTAAAGGAACAGGGTCTATCAGAACACCTAAAACTGGGTCCTGATCAAAAACCACTGGACCTAAACTGCGCAAACCTGCATTAAATTATGATTTAGTTATTAAAGAACACATTAAATACGGTTTCTGATTTGTGAAATAGTAAAATAGAAGGATTTTTATCACATTTTACGCACTGAGTCCACCTCAGACCAGGTCCTGTTCCTGAAATTTTGGGGGAAATTTAATTTTTAATTCCTTCACATTTTTCTGTTTTATTTTTTATACTGGATTGTACTTTTGTATTTCTTGACACAGGTACGAGGCGGTGGCCATAACATATCACCTGGGTGCACAAAATCCACAGACTGGGCACAGACTAAAGCTGGTACTTTGACGATGGACTACAGGAATCCAAGAAGGCTGGACGAGGCCACATCACAATCTCAGACATCAACATCCAAAAGAAACTGGGAAACAGATGTCAGATTGGACACATAGTTATGGTCAGGGTTAGCATGAGCCCCTGACTTAAGTTTGAGGTTTTTGTTCATTTTTTCTTGGTTGGTTTCCTGATTTACTTTAAAGTTCCTGTTTTGGTGTTTCCTTAAATTACATAAAATGTGATAAAATGATGCTATTTCACACAGCAGTTTTTGAACAGGACCCGGTTTTAGGAGATCTTAGTGTGAAAAATGCAGCAGAATGTTCCTTTAGTGCCTCGCAAATCAGAAGCTGTGAATCAGAAACCAACTTCAGCGTCGTAACCACAAGCAGTGTCCAAACTCCAAAGACACTTCCACACATGTCTGGACAAGGCGAGAACCGAACCTGCAGTTCTCCAGTGGGAGGTCTACCGCTCTACCTCTGCACCACAGCCCCCCCAATATGATTTATGGAAGAAAACTTTTTTTAATCTTCATCTCTATTCAAACTTTGGTGCCATCAAGCAGAATTTACCTGCAGCCGTTTTCAATTGATGCTCCTCTTAATTTTCTCAGGGTCCCTACCTACTGAGACCAGAATGATCTCCATGGAAACAACCCCATCCTCAACATGAGGCCCCTCATGAGGAGAACAGCGCGTCATGTGTGACATTCTCCAACTCCAATGCACGGATTCTTCTGCAGTCAGCAGGATTGCAAACAGCCGCCACTGCTTTCTCCCAGATCTACAAGTCAAAGCCAGTCAGGATGGAAGCAGAGTTTTACCTGAGCTGCAGAGACCCACAAACAGCAGCAGAGCTGGACGCTCCATGTCCTCTCCGTCTGTCCTCCCCTCCCGTGCTCCTCTACTTATCACGCCAGTGCTCTGGCCCCGCCCTCCCAGCCTTTCTGCTCTCACTTTTTTTCAAACTCTGACAACCTGTTATTCACAACATCCCTCAAAGACTCTAGTTTGATGATTTTCTGGGTGTTTGTTGCTGCTGAGCATCTATAAGGGTTGGAAGTTCCTGACACTTGTGGATCAGAACTTTACAATCAAGATATATCTGTTATCAGAAGAAACTTCAGGAGTAGAACCAAGATGTGATCAAACCTAAAAACCAGAGTTTCCTCTGAGGAAGACTCTGGTCACCTTAGAAAGGTGGAGGAAGCTCAGGAGTCTGGAAGGAGCTTGGAGTTGAGCCGTCGCTCCACATCAGAGAAAGGTGGTTTATAGCAAATGAATTCAGCTTCCAAAGAAAAGGAGCAGAGAAAAACTGCCTTCATCTGCTCTGGATTTGTTCATTATGGGATGGCAAGCTAAGAAAATGATAATAATCATTGAAGTTTTTAAGAATTTTTTTAAAAAGATGGAGAATCTAAATGTTTTTCACTTTTCTTTCATGACATCCACAAACATTTGAATCATTTCTATCATTTTATCCTCCAAATCTGTGTTTAGCGTGTTTCCGAGCTCAGCCTCACTGTAAATTGAACATTTTGGACTAAACCAGTCTCCATTTCACACTCTTTCTCAGTGTGATGTAACCCTAAGAATGCTGATATAAGACTCAAACACATCCATCCATTTTCCTACCCCTATCGGGGTCACCGTGTTGCCCCAGCCTGTCCCAATGCCACAAAATCACACAGAGTGACAATTTAAAAATGATCAACCAACCATGGTGGTGCAGTGGTTAGCACTTTTGCTGCATAAATGGTTCAAATCCCGGCTGGGTTCTTTCTATGTGGAGTCTCCTTCATCCTTTTCCTGGGAAACTCGGACACGTCTTCTCCTCCTCTGCTGCAGTGAAACTTCATCTGCCTCTAACCGGCTTTCAGGAAAACATAAATACAACATTCTTCCATCCATCCATCCATCCATCCATCTTCAGATTTAGCTGAATCCCTTTGAGGGTTGCAGGGTTGCTGGAGCCTATCCCAGCCACTGTTGAGTGCAGGTGGGGTTCATCCTGACTACGTCACCTGTCTGTTGCAGAGCCACACATGAAAACCCACACGTGCAGGAGGAGAACATCCAAACTATATTTATATTTATTTGTTTGACACAAAAAATGTTGCCACATCTGGGGCATGACAACACTTTTGCCAGAAAGGCAATTAAAAACAACAAATTGCCCCCATGAGGGTAAAATTCAGCCAAGCTCTCTTTTTAAACCCAAAGATTATTTCAAAACTTGATCTCTGAATCTTCATCAGGAAACAGGATCCTTTTATTTGTTTTTTTTAACTTGTCCTGTCCAACAGCTGGGCAGACAGATGAGAGCTGAAGGCCTCTTGTGTTGGACATATTTTACTTTAACAACAGGGGGTATTCATCTTCAGACAAACCAGAGGAATGTCTGAATAAACCCCTTTTTGAATTGAGGCCAAACTTTATTAATTTCAATCATATTTGAAAATGTTGGACTGGATGGAAAAGGAAAGGAGGGAAGAAGGGAGAGGTATGATAGGGGGGGGGGGGGGGGTAGGAGGGTGATCCTAGGAGGGGGGGGTAGAACCATGAAGCAGCCTAAAGCAACAACTTTACTGGATGTTTATCATTACGGTAAGGTTCAAGTGTAATACAAATCTCAAAGGGCGGGGCCTGTCCACACACACATTCAGATGTCATCAACACACCTGCTAGCTGCAGAAGTGTCCACCTGTCAACATGTACACAAAACATGCACACAATACAAGTAGCGTTCACACACGCACACCCATGCCTTCAAGCTAACTGGTGTGATCTCTGAATCTTCATCAGGAAACAGGGTCCTTGATAACAGATCTGCAAAACGGTTCAACAGGAAACTCTTATAGATATAGATATGATCATTTGTGGTCCTTAACACGCTAAGCAACACGTGTTGCTTCATACAACTGCCGTGGCCCACGCTTTAGTCAGAGCGCAGTGGAAAAAGCTCGCCGCAGATTTGTAGACAAACTAATGGAAACTTGAGACATTTTGTGTCTTCAAGAGACATTTCTTTCTAAACTAAAATTGAACACCTTGAACTCTGACTTCTACGGTGCTGGGGGGTCTACCACCGACCTCAGCACATCCATAGTTAGGGGGAGGATACCAGGGGGTGTGGCTATTCTGTGGAGGAAACAGCTTGATCCACTGATTAAAGTTATCAGACTTTGTGAAGACTGGTGTATTGCAACACACTTCACTCACAACAACAAAGAATTCCTCCTCATGAATGTATACACACCGTATGAATGTGCTCAGAATGAGGATGAGCTTTTAAGGAAGCTTGATTTTATTCATTCATTTATACAAGACAGTCCCACTACTAGTACATATGTTGTTGGGGATATGAATGCTGAGGTTACAGACTGTGGGTCTATTTTTGCCAACTATTATTATTTGTTTTAATAATAATCTTACTTTTTTAAGTAAGATGCTTTTACCCCCCGGATAGTTGTACTTATATAAGTGAGGCCTGGCATACCACGTCATGGTTGGATCACTGTGTTAGCACTGCTGATGCACACAACTCTTTGAGTATGATGAGCATCTTATACGAGCATCTTATATCTGATCATATTCCATTTACATTGTCAATTAGTTGTGAGCACTTACCTGCTCTAACAAGAAACAGCATTGTAAAAATGAATACATTAGATTGGGCATCTGCTACAGAAAAGGAAATATTGAGCTATTATGTCCAAACAGACAAATCCTCGAGCAGCATAGATCTTCCTAAAGATGCTATTTGGTGTAATAAGGCTAACTGTAGTGATGTTACACACAGCAAATAGCTCTGTGTCATGTACACTGACATAATTAACCCCTTGGTTTAGTCCAGTAAGCCTCTCTACATTCCTAAACAGAGGGGAAGAAAAATAAAACCAGGATGGAATGATCATGTTGCTGAATCTCATGCTGTAGCCAGAGATGCTTTCTATTCATGGGTAGAAGCAGAAAAACCTAGACAAGGGCCAGTTTTAACACAAAAAAATGACAAATGCACGTTATAAATATGCTCCACGCCAGGGGTGGCGAACATGTGGCTCTTGGCCAATGAGCGTGCGACTCTTTGCGTCTCATCATATTTTCTATATACTGTGCTTCATTTCACATTTTTTTCCCTCTTAAACCACACTCAAACCATCAGAGGGTATTAAAAATAAATAATAATAAAAGTGATTTGGCAGTGTGTGTGTGTGTGTTCGATGCTGCTCCCGACACATACGTGACCGCCAATCATCTGCGCGGGTTACGCCCACTGCCGGAACACATAGATATAGATTTATGTGCGTGCAGACTGTTACCCTCATGGTCAAAATGGAGAAATTTAGAGTATAAAGATAAACACAGGACGTTTCTAGAAGAACGGGAAGATTCTTTCTTTTTACTGAACAGAATGGAAAGTCACGATGTTTATCATCATGAGCTTCTGGAAGCAGTAAAATAGTTCATGGCAGAAAAGAACAAAACGGATCCCGGAGAAAATAAAAAACTCTTCCTGATCATCTGACACAAAATGTCTCCTTCATTAACAAGTTGAAGCTTTTCTAAGCGCCCATTCAAAACAACAATCATCTCACTCTCCTTCTTTGTGGAGCTCACAGCAGAAACTGCAATCCAAATGAATGAAGCGCAGAACGTGACGCTGTTTGCACAACTGGGCTGAAACGACTGCAGATCACTTTTCTCATGGATCCTTTAATGCAGAGACTGACTGATGAGATCCCCGCTGGTCACTGATGAGGCAGAGAGAGAACCGGAGATAAATGAGCAGAAATCTCTGTGAAAGACGGCTCTGTTATAATTTGGAGAACAGACATCGGTCCGTTCTGACCGACACTCACGTAAAGAAGCTGATCAGTGTTGCCAGATAGTGACACAGTTTTCCAGCCCAAAAGTCATGAGAAAACTGCCAGACCCAGCGAAAAACCGCCCAATCCGCCCACCCCGCACACATATGTATAGTGTGGGGATCTGGGGGTTAGCCCCGCCTTCAGCCCCTAAGAGTCATGGGAAGTGGGGAATTTTCAGTGTAAAACCGTGAGCCAGATAGCTGTTAGCTGAATTGAGCTGCATGCCGTTTGGCTGAATGAGTGTGAAATGAAGTTACCTGCAGAAGTGCTCAACATTGTAGAATGTTAACCCCGCCCACGTTTACCCTGTCTGCTGTGGAATGTTAACCCCGCCCATGCTGAGCCCGTCTTCTTCTTTGGTTTTACAAGTTTCCATGTGCAATATTGCCACCTACCGGTTGTTAAGGAGTTTTTCTTACCGTGAAGGGGGGGTCTAAGGGCAGGAATATCAGTTTAGTTTAGTCTGTTTTGTTAAAGTTTAGTATTATCCTAATGCATTCTTTGTATTCATGATCCCTTTTTCATTGTATGTTTACCTTACAATTACAGGTATGGAGCCCATTGAGACGTCTGTTCTTCGAATTAAAAAAAAAAATTTAGTTAAATTAGAGAATTTATACCGTGATTGCTGTTTTCTTATGCCTTTTACAAGTTTCCATGTGCATGTATTAGGGAGTTAATAAATTTTGTCTGGCCTCACGGACTTAAAAAAATAACTCATTGGATGAACTCAATTTAATTGTGGGCAGGATTTCCATCCAATAAATATGAGTAACCCCAACACAAAGAAAATTCTTCCATGTAACGAAATATAATTGAATTAGTCAAACTCAATTTTATCAAGAAAGGCAAGGGGAAAAAAATCATGCAAAAGCAGTCTGAAGCCGGCCTCGAACTCAAAACCTCTGCATGCTACACCCACTAACTAATTCACTGAGGTAACACATTTGTGACAACAGCATGCCGCCGGTATAAATAAATAGATTCACTATCTACATAAATGAGGCTCGTCGTGTATCGTCTTATTGGGAGAAGTTGAAACGATTTTATGTTATGGTCAGGTAGAGGAGAAAACCCAGACGCAGGCAGGAACAACTCAAACCAGACGGAAATCCAAAAGAAGGGCTTTAATGCCAGAGGGAAACAAGCTTGAAGGCTCAAGAACAGAATACGCTCCGACACTGAGCACAGAAACAAACACACCTTAAATAGGCAGACAGAAAATTAACAAAGATGCAGGACAGCTGAGCAGGAGTCAGGCCTACACATAACATAACCCCCCCCCGCTAAGACCGGCTACCAGACGGACGAGGGCGAGGCTGATCAGGGTAGTCGCGATGGAAGCGAGAGATGAGGGACGGATCAACGATGTAACGGCTAGGGATCCACTGACGATCCGCCGGACCATACCCCTCCCAATCGACCAAGTACTGCAGGCCCCGACCCAGCCGTCTGGAAGCGAGGAGGGACTTGACAGTATACACCGGATCACCATCCACGATACGAGGACCAGGAGGAGAAGCTGGAGCAGGCTGTAGGGGAGAGTCCCTGGCAGGCTTAATCTTGCTAACATGGAACACCGGGTGGATCCTCAGGGAGCGAGGCAGTTCCAGTTCCACAGCCACAGGATTGATGATCTTGGAGATGGTGTAGGGATCGATGTAGCGGGGTTGCAGCTTTCTGGACCCTCCCTTCAAAGGAACATTGGCTGAGGAGAGCCATACTCTGTCCCCCACCTTGTACTCCGGAGCTGCGGACCTCGGACGATTGGCTACAGCCGTGAACCGCTCCTGGTTCTGCAGAAGCTTCAGTCTGTACCTGCTCCAGATGCGACGACAGCGTCTCAAAAAGGCAGCGGGACCAGAAGAGGCAGCCAATTGTTCCTGGTGGGGAAACAAAGGGGGTTGATACCCATAAGCAGCTTGGAATGGGGAGTATCCCGAAGTGTTGATTAGGGAGTTGTGGGAATACTCAGCCCATGGGAGCTGAGACGACCAGGTTCTGGGGTTCTTGCTGCACAAGGCTCGAAGTGTTGTCTCCAAATCCTGGTTGTACCGCTCTACCTGGACGTTAGTCTGAGGATGGAAACCAGAACTCAGACTGACCTTGATCCCGAGGAGGCAGCAAAACTCCCTCCAGAAGGCAGCGACGAATTGAGGCCCACGATCTGAGGTGATGTTCTGAGGAAGACCATGCAGGCGGAACAAATGCTGGGAAACTAGTACCGCTAGTTCCTTTGCGGATGGGAGTTTCCTCAGAGGTATGGCATGCACTAGTTTGGAGAAACGGTCAATGAGGTGAGTATGACTGTTTTACCTCTGGAGTTGGGTAGACCGGTGACAAAGTCCATGGCTACGTGGGACCAAGGTCTAGACGGCACAGGTAGAGGGTGGAGTAAACCAGCAGGCGGGGTCCTTGGGATCTTAACACTGGCACAAACAGGACAAGCCGCCACAAAAGCCCTAATGTCGGAGGACATAGAGGGCCACCAAAAACGCTGGGCCACAAGAAAGCCAGTCCTGGTCACTCCGGGATGACAAGCCAGTCTGGAGGAGTGCCCCCACTTTAGGACCAAGGTGCGCAGAGAAGGAGGAACAAACAGGCATCCGTCTGGACAGCCAGCTGGTACAGTGGCGGGGTCAGAAACAGCCGCCTTAACCCTCCATTCCAGAGACCAGCGTGTGGTTCCCAACACCAGGTGGGAAGGGATGATGGTGGTAGTAACAGCAGGAGACCCAGACTCCTCCTCCTGCTGGAACTGGCGTGAGAGAGCGTCCGGCTTGAGGTTCCTGCTGCCAGGACGGTAGGACAGACAGAAATTGAACCTGTCAAAGAAGAGGGCCCACCTCGCTTGACGAGGGTTAAGACGCTTGGCAGTCTTGATATACTCCAAGTTCTTATGATCAGTCCAGACCAAGAACGGCTGCGCAGCCCCCTCCAACCAGTGACGCCACTCCTCCAAAGCCAGTTTTACTGCCAGGAGTTCTCTGTTCCCTATGTCGTAGTTTCTCTCATACAGCCCCCACCCCAGACTCAGATGCATCCACCTCTACGATGAATTGCTTAGAGGGATTAGGCTGAGTCAGAATAGGGGCTGTAGAGAAACGTCGCTTCAGCTCGGTAAACGTCTTGTCGGCCCCCTCATCCCAGACAAAACGTACCTTAGCCGACGTGAGCTTATGGAGGGGTGCAGCAACGCCACTGAAGCCTCGGATGAAGCGTCTATAAAAGTTGGCGAACCCGAGAAAGCGCTGGAGTTGTTTCCGTCCAGAAGGAACAGGCCACTCCAGAACGGCTTTGACCTTGGCGCTGTCCATCTGGACGCCTCCGGGGGAAACCACATGACCAAGGAAGCGAGTCTGCTTGGTGTGGAACTCGCACTTCTCTGCTTTACAGTAAAGCTGGTTCTCTAGTAGGCGCTGGAGGACTGCTCTGACGTGCTGCACATGGGTGTGGAGATCTGGAGAGAAGATCAGGATGTCATCAAGATAAACAAAGACAAACTTGTTTATCATGTCTTTCAGGACATCATTAATCAAACACTGGAAGACCGCTGGAGCATTAGTGAGGCCGAAGGGCATAGCCAGGTACTCGAAATGTCCACTCGGAGTGTTGAAGGCAGTCTTCCACTCATCCCCCTCTCGTATGCGGACCAGATGATATGCACTCCTGAGATCCAATCTAGAAAAAACTGAAGCCCCGCTCAAAAGGTCAAACGCTGTCTGTAACAGAGGAAGGGGATAAGTATTTCGCACCGTAATATTGTTCAAACCCCTGTAATCGATGCAGGGTTGCAGTCCTCCATCACGCTTTCCCACAAAGAAGAACCCAGCCCCGGCGGGAGAGGAGGAAGGTCGAATGATCCCGGCCTTTAGACTTTCCTGCAGGTAATTGTCCATAGCCTCCCGCTCAGGTGGAGACAGGGGGTAGATATGGCCTTTAGGCGGTTGGGCTCCGGGCAAAAGGTCAATGGCACAATCATAAGGGCGGTGGGGGGGGAGGGATTTAGCTCTAAACTTACAGAAAACAGTGCATAGATCATGGTAAACAGGGGGAACATTGTTGAGATCCGGCGGGTCAGGAGACTGCTGTGCTGTAACAGGACTACGAAATGCAGCAGAAGAAAGACAGTTAAGTAAACAAAAGGGGCTCCATGACAAAACCCGTCCGGTAGACCAGTCAATATGAGGGGTATGTCTGCATAACCACGGAAAACCCAAAATCACTTGTGGCTTCAGAGACTCCACAACATAGAAACTCATCCGTTCAGTGTGGTTTCCGGACACAGACACAGAAATGTTAACAGTACGACATGACACCTTATGGATAACAGACCCATTTATGGCATGAATGACTAACACAGGAGATAAAGGCTCAACAGGGATTTTAAGTTTGTTCACCACCTCCTGAGAAATTAAGTCACCATCGGAACCAGAGTCAATTAGAGTCTCAAACTCCTCCTGTGCTCCTGCATGGGTCACCAAGACCTTGGTCGAGGGCCGTGAGGGAGAAGAGAAAGAAGAATTGCGGCTCACCAGTTCCCTCACTGCTGATGAACCCTGGAGTTTACCGGGCAGTCGCGCACAGAGTGTCCAGACTGTCCACAGTATAAGCAAAGGCCCCCTCCCAAGCGGCGCCTTCGTTCTGCAGGAGTGAGACGGCCGGCTCCCAGCTGCATGGGCTCCGCAGGAGGAAGAAAACTCCATCGTGGAGTGTCGGACTGGAGTGGTGGATCCTCCTCATGCAGCGGTGGGCGAAAACCTGTGTTGCCGTGACGCTCACGACCCCGCTCCCGCATCCGGCGGTCAATACGCACAGAGAGGTCGATCAGTTCCTCCAGATCCTCTGGAATCTCCCTAGCCGCTAGCTCGTCTTTGAGTCCGTCGGAGAGACCCCGGAGAAAAACGTCCACTAATGCTTCATCCGGCCAGCGAGTGCTGGCAGCCAGGGTCCGGAACTCCACTGCATAGTCCGAGACGCTGCGAGCCCCTTGCTGGAGGCGGAGGAGTTCTGAGGCCGCAGCTCGATGAGGAGTAGAGGGATCAAAGACGGTGAGGAGTTGAGTGGAAAAAACACGGAAAGAGCGGCACATCTCAGCTCCGCGCTCCCACTCCGCTAACCCCCACCGTTTGGCTCGGCCCGTCAAATAACTTAGAGCAAAAGCCACCTTGCTCTGTTCAGACGGGAACTCGCTCGGGTTGAAATCGAAATGAAGGCGACAGGAGGTGATGAACGCCCGGCAGTCCTCAGGCGTGCCATCAAACGGCTCCGGATGACCCAGTCGGGTTTGGCGAGGTGGAGACGAGGGGACATGCTCCAGCCTGGAGAGACGCTCATGGAGCTGTTGCATGCCGGACATGTAACCACGCATCTCACGAGCCAGGACAGATAGCTCGTCGCCGGTAGCAGAACTCCCCTCGGAGGAAGAACCTGGTAAGTCCCTCAAGTCAGACCTTCCTGCTGGGTTGGACATGGTCGGAGCGTAATGTTATGGTCAGGTAGAGGAGAAAACCCAGACGCAGGCAGGAACAACTCAAACCAGACGGAAATCCAAAAGAAGGGCTTTAATGCCAGAGGGAAACAAGCTTGAAGGCTCAAGAACAGAATACGCTCCGACACTGAGCACAGAAACAAACACACCTTAAATAGGCAGACAGAAAATTAACAAAGATGCAGGACAGCTGAGCAGGAGTCAGGCCTACACACAACATTTTATGCCAGAGTTTCGTTTTTTAAGTGGAAAAAACGAACGAAAGTTTTCACTTTTGAAAAGTCGAAGGATTTGAAGGACCAAAAGTCATACCAGGTGTTAGACGAAGGAGTTGAACATTTTAATAGTTGAATGGTTAAAATAGGTGAAAAATTGCAGCCGTAAGACGGCAAAAAGAATAAATAAAGAGAAACAGGAACACAGCATTCAACAGCACGCCCCTTACTTGAACTCAATTATTTTGGATTACTGGAGTTATAGGGGAAACTATTAATACATTTTGTATTAGGTCAATTAAATGTAGATACATTCTTTTAAAATAAATATTTTAAAATAAAACAAACTGAATTGTATTGTGTTACATGAAAGAGGGGCTTGAATCATTTTTTGAGTGAATACATAAAAAAACCATTCAAATTTTCCTCCCCTCTGTTCTCTTTCTTACGGAGCCCCTGTCATGACATTAAAAAAATAAAATATATCTCGTTCCCACAGATTAATAACTCGTTCCCACAGATTAATAACTCGTTCCCACGGATTAATAACTCGTTCGCACGAAATACTATTCCGTTCCCACAAGATACTATTCCGTTCCCACAAGATACTATTTCGTTCCCACGAAATGATTAACTCGTGCGAACGCAATAATTAATCCGTTCGAACGCAATAATTAATCACGTCATAAGTCAATCACACGGATATGATCTCAGTCCGTCCGGCCGCAAAAGCCGCTTTCAGCGGTAACATCCGTCTCTTTGTGACCCACATTCGTTCAAGAAAGGAAAAAGAAAAACAAGAAGGATCAATTTATTACTGTCTCAATGAATATAAGAACAACTTCACAAGATTTATGATAGCTACGCTGCTTTGCCATACGATAGCTTCTGCTAGGCTACTACTACTAGCTTAGCTCCCCGCGGAGCTCCTTGCTTGTCATGCCGGCATTCGGGCAACTGGCTGGTCGGTAGACAGCCAGCCAGCTGATATTGTAGTTTAGGGTTAAATAAGAATAATAATATTCAGTACTTGTATTTTATTAACATACTCTTTGGCAGTCAGTCGCTTCACATTCGAAGGCTATTAGGCTACATGCTAACTAACTAGCCGATCGTTTACCCTGTTATCTATGTCATAGAGTTACAGCAGATACCTTCACATTTCTGTCTGTGTGTGTCTCAATACAGTGCATTGAAGACACCGAGGATGTTTAGAGATCAGATTTATTTATTTTAAAAAGGTCAAAATTAATTTAAGTTGCACACAGCTGAAATGTAATGTATTTAATGTGTTTATTGTGAATATGAATCACTCAGACACCAGAAGGATGCTCTTTCCAGATGTTTGTGTATTTGTTGGTGTAAGGGTCATTGAAAGAGGAATGTTGAGTTACAAAGAATTACCAGTTAAATACTGTTGGATAAATGGTGAAATATTCAGTTTTTATCATCGTAAATCTGACTTCAGAGGAGTCAGTGCCTCTGCAGCATCAACCTCACCGCCCGTCACTGTGTGGTTGTGTGTGTCAGAGAGAAGCAGAGAAAAGAGTGAGATAAAGAGAGAGAGTGAGTGTGTGGAGGGGGTCTCTGACCTCCAGGGTAGTCTCTGTGTTAACTCTGGTTTAGCTGCATTGATGTGTGTATTGGACACTTTCCTTGAAATAAACACAACTACAATACTTGCTGTTCTGTTGTAGGTAGAGGTAAGTGTTATGGAAAATAATATGGGTTTAATTGTGTTTGTGTGTGTGTACGTCTTGACAGGTCAGTGTGTGGTGTGGCTCTTTGACTCTCACAGTGAAAAAATTTGGCTCTTGGTGTCAAACTTGTTCACCACCCCTGTTCTAGGGCATCCAGCATTTTGGAAGATACAGGTTGCCTATGATGATGCCTTAAGGATTTGATTAAAACAGCCTCGGTGGTGCAGCGCAAGCAGTTTGTTTGTTGGTGCTATGGTTAATATTCAAATCAAATCAAATCAATCAACCTTTATTTATATAGCACTTTTTCAACAACACATGTCACTCAAAGTGCTGTGCATAAAATACAATAAAATTTTAAAACAAGATGACAAGACAAACAGTGCAACAACCCCCCCCCCCTCCCCCCGCCCCCAACACACACACACACACGCACACCATGATTAAAAAAAAAGTGATCAAATGATAGAATGTAGATACCTGGCTTTGTCCTGAACTGGGGAAACGATATTTTGGGGACATGTCCACGTCAGTGACCCCCCACCCCCACCCCCACCCCACCCAAGTTCACAGAGAACACTACCACAGAACCCCTCAGATCCAATCGAAAGAGTCAGACCCAGGAGATCCCATTGCAGTGACCCCGTTCACTGAGGAGGGTCAGTCACCGACGTGGAGGATCTCTCAAAGGAAAACACTGGAGTTACAATTAAAATGGAAAAGGAATCAAATTAAAATACATTTAAAACATGAACAAGAAACAAATGATTACATAAACCTTAATAGACATATGAAATGGTAAGAGTGACTTAAAAATAAATAGAATAAATAAACAAATCAATAAATAAATGTATATAATATTATATTATCCGGGCTGCTCCCTGTTCCCTTCTCTACTTCTGTGTGCCGGTTCCAAGCCCGGATTGTTTGAGAGGGTTGGGTCAGGACGGGCATCCGGCGTAAAACATTGCCAAGTTAACCATGCGACTCGTTCTTGGAAGTAAGGATGATTCGCTGTGGCGACCCCTGATGGGAAAAAGCTGAAAGAAGAAGAAGATATATTATATTATATTATAATATTCTCCGAGCTTTATTAAGACATTTTATTTATGGTTTTAAATAGGAGCACTTTTAGATACCAATCCCCTATTTGAAGGTTTTGGTACAGTCATCTTTTTTAAACTTTAAAGTATTTTTATTGTATTTTTATGTCAGCAGTTTTAATCTTTTTAGTCTTTTTATTAAGTTCATGATATTATTTTACTGTTCTTGTACTTTTTATGTCATTGATTTTTATACTTTTATGTCACTGTTTTTTTAAATACTTTTTATGTCATTGTTCTTATACTTGTTTGAGTGTTCTATTTTTATCCTTAAGCCTTTTATATGTTTTGTGTATGTTGTAGCAAATGGACCTTGAGTCTGTAATAAAGCTTATTAATCTAATTTGACATTTGTGCTGCAACAGCTGAGCTTCTCTGCAGCTTGACTTTTCTTTTGGTTTCAATTCTGAACCTCATGGAAAAGAGTCAGAATGAGGAAGTTTTAGGAAGAGGAGGAAAAAGGGAGGTGGGGGTAAACATGGAGGACATGAGGGGATCGACACGAAGAGATAAAAAATTAAAAAAGTCTCTTGGAGCTTCATGCTGTCAATACCATCAACATTTAACAGGATATGTACACAACCAAACACATCTACACACTCAAACGCACAAACAAGCGCACACCTTTGTTAATGAGGAATGGTTCTCAATCCACCTTCCTGGATGAATACAGGTTCTACAAGATGCAGATCTGCACACCACAAACGTGTTCTTTCAGAGTCACATTCACAAATATACAAAGTTAACATATTTATGGCTCTGTGGTGCAGTGGGCAGCACTTTCACCCCACAGCCAGTGATTGGCTGACTGCCACGGTGGGTTTTCTATGGGAACTCCAGCTTCTTCCACAGTCCAGAAACATGATTGTAGGTTGGTTGATCATTTTTAAATTGTGCCTCTGTGTGATTTTGTGGCATTGGGACAGGCTGGGGCAACACTGTGACCCCGATAGGGGTAAGAAAATGGATGGATGTGTTTGATATCTCATATCAGCATTCTTAAAGTTATATCACACAGAGGAAGAGTGTGAAATGTAGAATGGTTTAGTCCAAAAAACACCAAGATGAACGCTACAGACAGACTGTAACGTAGACACACAGCACCAGGGGCAAACGTGGTATCAGTGCCGCTTTATGTTAGGAAACATGTGACATACATGCAAAAGTGAGGAAAAGTCATCAAAATGGATGAAAACCAAAGTATTTTTGGTAATCACGTTTTCATTTCTGGAGAGACGGTCAAGATGGCTGCCGATGCAGAAGCAACGCTTTGTGGTTGAGTGAAGTAACTATCCTAGCTAAGTTGGCTACACCGCAGCTTGTGAAACCCGTCCCAGCTCATCATGAAGCCAAGTGCACAAAAACCAAAATGAAAAGGAAGAGAACTCGCCATACGTGAAGAAGGTTTGGAGTTTGGAGTTCTTCCAGACACTGAGAAAGCAGCTAGAACTACAGCTTAAACTCAATGAAGCTGAAAGATATGGTGGAAGATGGAACCTCAGACTACATGGTGTGCCGGAGGGAAACCCTGAAGACATCAAAGCCAAAGTCAACATTTCAAGATATTCATCTGTGAGAACAAGATATATTTTAGTGTTTTAATGTCGGGACACGGGCTCCGTAGTGACAAGCTTACGGGTGTCGACCAAAGAAATGACTGATGGTAACGTCCACTTTTTCTTAGTTCCTTTCATTTTTGCAGCTGGTTTGATTTGTTGAACTTTAGTTCTTTACAATCTGATCCTTTGGTTGCATCTTTGATCAGATCTAAACTGAAGCTTCCAGTTTGACACGACCTCCACTTCCACCGTTTGAATGCTCCTTCATCTCATGTTGCCTCTTTGCCACAAAAACTCTGCTGTCTTTGCTTCCAAATTCCACTTTACACCATGTTTTGAAATCATTGATGTCATGTTCTCTTTAAAAGGAGAGCAGGTTTTCCAGAAGGAGGTGGATTTGATTTGAATGTCACTGAAACATAAATGCAACATTTGAGCTTCATCTGTTTCTGATGTTTGCTAAAATCAGCAGACCTCGTTATAAAGTCAAGAATTTTCCAGAATGTTTATTCATCTGAATCCTAACCTGTAAAACAGAAGACAGAGAACAAAACAAAAAACCTAACAGCACAGAACAAAAATGAAGAACCAGAATCCTTCAAGAAGTTATAAAAACATGAAAAAATGTACATTTCTAAACAATTTCTTTGACTTTCTTTCTCTGTTTTACTTTTGTTAGGCTTCGATAAGAAAACAATAAAAAGTGCATCTTTGTGTCCAGCTGCAATTCTTTTAAAGAAGCGTGGAGAACAAGGAACGAGTGGAGCAGGACTGTTTGTTTCCTGCAGCTGAACTCAGCAGCTCACGTTTACCAGAAGACCTGACTTCCTGTGCAACTTCCTGTTCTGACTAATGAAAGACTCACCATCAGAGCAGCTTTTTGTAAATCTGTGTCTTAGAGTCTCAGTCACAGCACCTGTACGGGGTTAACCTGACTGTTTTTGGGTGGTCTAGGTCCATGGAGGGTCGTAGAGGAGCGGCTGCATCTAAAGGGGAGCACAGGTGTGTCTTGAGGCTCGTACAGCCGCCACAAGGAACGTCACTTAAATGGAACGTAGCGTTGTCGTGCGTCTAGTTACACGCACTTATGATGTACAGGTGATGATGTCATACGGCGTCCTTATGCTGCACTCTAGTCGTTAATAGGTGTGAGTATTGGCCCTGTTACTGACACACAGGAGGTGCACGTGATACGCTACTGCCCCCAGGACGTCCACTATGATCGTCTAGAGCAGGAGTACCAAACTCATTTATGTTCGGGGGCCACATTCAACCCATCTGATCCCAAGTGGGCCGGACCAGAAACATATTGATCTAAAACAAATACATTTCACTTTAAAAACACATTGGTTTATTTAATTTTAGAGGGAGAGGGAGAAGAACAGAGAGGCACAGAGGAGGGGGCTAGGGCTTTCCCCTCTCAGAAGATTCTTCTGAATGGCCTTCACCACACATTTGGGGAATCATTGAGGCGATACACGGTTATAATAGCTCACAAAAATGTTCTGCTGGGTCAAATCTATGATCATATAAAAAGTAATGACATTTATACATTTAAACAATAAAGGTGTTGTGGGGGTATTTAGATAGCTTTAGGAGGGGTGGATGGGGCGTTTAATATGTGCATTTATGTCTGTGTGTTTGTGTGTGTGTGTGTGGGGGGGGGGGGGGGGTGTATTTAATGTGGCTGCATCCCCCTATGAAATCAGGTAGTTGTGCCCCTGATCTGTGTCATCAGTGGATTAAAGATGTTTAGTTGTTTAAAGTGTTTTTGAAACATGAATTGTGTAAATCTGATAGTATTGCATCCAAACCGATGCATCTCTGCGTCTTTTGCATCTGCAGGTGGACATGCGGCCGTCCACCCCGTTCTGATGATCAGGTTCTGGACCCGTCTACTCGCCGTGGTGCGCCTGCTGGAACCTCCAGAGTGACACCTGCAGGGGGACATCTACAATAGCAGTCGTTACCCAGAAGCCTCCATGCCGCTGGGACGGACATGTGGGACGCAGGTCGGGCCTCCAAGCCTGCTGGTGTTGGGCGCTGCTTCAGCGGGGCTTTTACAGGAGAATGGCCCGGTTCTAGAGGAGCTCTCAGTTCTGGAGGATTTACCAGAGATCCAGTTCCTGAAACCTGACAGTTGGAATCTGCTCCTGGAATGTACTGATGGGTTTTCTGGAAGCTTTCAGGATGTTCTGCTGGACATTTGGTGGCGCCGCTCTCCTCTTTCCCCACTATAGTCATATGCCAAAGGGTCACAGTATTATGACAGCATTATTTCAATGACAGGGCGCACAGACATCCCTAATCAAACCCTTTTTTACTCTTAGCACTTAAAGAGACGTTGAAAAGCATACAGGACGATCTAGCACGCTGGGTTAACCTGCCTCTGTCCCTCATGGGCAAAGTAGCCACAGTTAAAATGAAAATCTTAACCAAAGTTAATTATCTCTTCTCGATGATTCCCATACAACCGCCACTAAAATGGTTCAAAGCATTAGACTCATCCATATCAAACTTTTTATGGAACAATAAACCTGCAAGAATTAGTCTAAAAACTTTAAAATCTGCAAAAAGCTGTGGAGGCTTAGAATTACCTAACTTCCACAAGTACTTTCTTGCAAATAGATTACGATACATCTTAAAATGGTTAAAAAATTATCCAGAAACCAACTCATGGTTAGACTTGGAACAGGCGTTATGTGGGAAGATCAACCTGTCAGATCTACCGTTTATTAGCCAAACAGTTAAAAAACAGGATTGCTTCTAAAGTATTAATATAAACGCTACTTTAACAGCCTGGTGGGAATTTCTAAAAATATCTAACTCGTCAATCCAACCGTGCAGAATGACACCGATCTGGAACAACCCAGACATCCTCATAAACAAAAAGATGATACACTTCCCAGCTTGGCAAGCAGGGGGTGTGACGTTACTAGAGCACTTAATTATTGACAGAAGATTCATAA
Organism: Oryzias curvinotus; assembly: GCA_023969325.1. Classification (NCBI taxonomy): domain Eukaryota; kingdom Metazoa; phylum Chordata; class Actinopteri; order Beloniformes; family Adrianichthyidae; genus Oryzias; species Oryzias curvinotus. The sequence continues at coordinate 649,614 of CM043718.1, read as the reverse complement.
CTCCCCAGGAACTACAAGACAAACATGGAATAAATAACTTCTTGGAATATCAGCAACTTAAGTCTATTATTACTAAAAAGTTTAAATACAGAGACAACGATTTAAAGCTACCAGAGGTAGTTACCGCTCTGATTAACTTTTCAATGAACAAAACTCTCTCCAAAATATACAAACTTTTATGTAATTTAGATAATAATATTTCACTTCCAATAACAAAATGGGATGCAGATTTGAGCATCAGCACAGATGAAAACTTTTGGTCAGAACTTTGTCTAAACACCTTTAAACTGACAAAAAGTCCAAATTTGCAGCTAATCCATTTCAAAACTCTTCACAGGATTTACTACACTGGACAGAGGATGTTCAAGATGGGTCTCAGTAACTCAGACATTTGTGAACACTGTGACAGTAATCTACCTGATAGTTACCGTATTTTCCGGACTATAAGTCGCACCGGAGTATAAGTCGCACCAGCCCAAAAATGCATTATAAAGTAGAAAAAAACACAGATAAGTCGCACTGGACTATAAGTCGCACTTTTATGGGAAATTTATTTAAAAAATCTGAGACCAAGAACCTTGAAAGGCAACTTAAAATAACAGGGGGTTAGAGAACAGGCTAAATAGCTACATGACGCACAACGAACTGAGTACGTACCTGCTTTATAAACATAAAACCACTGCGTGAGTGGTACTTGGACTTTAAAGGGCTACTGGTAAGCTCAATGCTGGACTCCTTTTTTTAATATGTCATGTTGTTGTATTGGGTTAAAAGAAAAAAAAATAATTACCGGTAAATGTTCTAAAATGTTATACAAATGTTTGTATTGAAATGATTCATATTTGTTAACCTGAAAAAAGATAATTATTAGTAAAATACTACTTAAATTAAAATAAATTGTATTTAAGTGTGGGAGCATGCAGGTCACAAACACACACAGTATGAAAGTACCACGAAGTACCACTCCGAGCCTGGAGCGCCCTCTTGCAGTTGTCAGTGAAAATAACAAACGTGAAATTATTCAACAATGTAATTTATTTCAAATATAAGTCGCTCCTTAGTATAAGTCGCACCCCTTGCCAAACTATGAAAAAAAGTGCGACTTATAGTCCGGAAAATACGGTACATGCATGCACTGTGGCTCTGCACACCTGTCCAGGCTCTCTGGCAGCAGGTATGTGCCGATCTATCAGCCTGGCTTAAGGTTCCAATCACGGCTTCACCGTCACTTTGCGTGCTTGGTGACATGAGTGCCATCGAGGTAGAAGGAGAATTATTAAATATCATTTTCATAACTCTTTGTATTGCTAAAAAAAACATCTTAATAAACTGGAAAAACAAGAAAAATATAAATATAAGTCAATACAGAAATCTGCTTTTTGATCATATCAGCTTGGAAAAAATGTCAGCCCAAAGTTCAAGTAACTTGGAAAGAATTCGGTCTCTCTGGTCTCCCATAGCTAACTCCACGACTTGGGGGGGCTGGTCGTCGCTGCTCCCTGCCTCTCTGCCGTGGTGCTGGGTGGGGGTCGGGGCCTCTTCTGCCCGGTGGGGGCTGGTGGGGATCCCATTCGTTGGGGGGGTCGGTTCCGGTGCCTGGGCGGGGCGGGCTGGGTGCTGCGTGGTCTTCTGGGCTTGGCGGTGGGGGGTGCGTGGTAGGGGGATTTGGGTGGTGGTCCGGCTTGACTTGGGGGGGTGGTCTCTTTGTCTGTGCTGGGGGGGGTCGGCGGGGGGTCCTGCTCGGGGGGGGTAGGTCCAGTGGCGCTGGATGAGCTGCCCGTCTACACCTGGGGCTGGGATCAACCCTTCCCTGGCTCTGGGGCGGGGCAGGGCAACTTTCTTGGGGCCCCCGGTCGCTCTGGGCGTCACCCGCTGCAGCTGCGGGGTCTTGGGGGGTGTGGGGGGGGGTCTATCGGCCCTGTCTTGTGGGGGGGCTTTCCGGGGGGGGGGGGGGGGGCACCATGGGTACGGGACCTTGGGGGTCGGGGTCTCCGCTGGTGGCAATCGGCGGTTGCCCCGGCCGGTTGGCTGCCTTGGTCCCGTCGAGGCCTGACCAGAGCTCCCTCGGGTCCGGCGCCTGGGGGTGGGGGCCTGGGCTTGCTCCGGGGGGGGGGTGGCGCTTTCTGGCTCCTCTCTCTCTGTGTGGGGTGGGTCGTGCTGGGCCTGGGGCGTCTGTGCCTCGGGGGATGGGGCCCCGAGGCTGGGGGACCTGGGCCCTATGCTGGGGGGGACTGGGGGACGGATGTTTGACCACCGGGAGACAGTCTGCCAGCTGTCCCCAACTCACCCCCTTCCTCATATAATCTCATATTAGGGTGAGGGGGTGGGGGGTTTAGACTGCGATGCGCTTTGGGGGGGGGCTACTTGGCAGTGGTCTCCCTCCCATGGTTGCCGTATGGAATGGGCCCCCCCTCTCTCAGTTTTATTTGCACCTTAGACATGTAGGGCCCTTGGTATGGGGGGTGCTTGGACATCACTGCCAGCAAGCAGCAGATGTCCTCCTAGCACCCTACCCGCCAATTTTAACCGCACCTTAGACATTTAGGGACCCTTGGTGGGGAGGGTGAGGGGACATTACTGTGAGTAATCAGGAAATGTCCTCTCCGTGCCCTACCCACCAATTTTAACTGCACCCCCCTAGTACACACACCTTTTACTTCTCATAATATACATTCAAACACAAACACACACACATGCACACATACACCCTTACGAACACACGCACACACATTATACAAGGAAGGTGGGTCCAAGGTCCATCTGTCCCCTACCCCATCCCTGGTGGGGGGTTCACATTACACCTGAGCCGGGGGTGTCCGTTTCCCTTTGGGGTTGGTTCGGATTTTTTTCCCTGGGCGCTGGGCCCCCGCCCACATTCCAACTGTGGCCGAGCCTGGTCGGGCCATGTTAACAACACCCCTTGTGGGCGCCTCTTTTCTCCGGGGTGCCCCCCTCCTGGGCGGGGCCGGCTGTCCCCTGCCTTGCTCCTTCCTGGACCAACCGTAGGCCGGGTGGGTGGCTGCCTGGAGCGCAGAGCGGGTCTCCCTTGGGGGGTCCTGGCTCGTACCTGGGGTTGGGGCAGGGGGATACCCAGAACTCCTGGGTGGTGAGGGGGTGCTCGTCTGGGGCTGTGGGCGCTCTTCTCGGGTGGGGCCCTGCGTTGGGCCCTCCCGGCGCTGCGGGGGGGCTGCTCCCCTGGTTGGGCTGGGGCGGTGCTCTCTTCCCCCCATGCCTCCCTGCTCTCTGGCTATGGGGGCCTCGTGGTGGTCCTGTTGGCCCTGGCCTGGGTGGCGGATGTGATCGCCCGGGGGGTGGTTGTTCTCTGTCTGCTGCCGTGTGGGTGTTGGGAGTTCTGGCTGCCGCTGCTGCTGCGGTGGGGGTCTTGGTGTGGGGATGGCTGGGCGCTCTCCCTCCTTCTTTTCACATTCCACCATTCATTTAGAAGAACATAAACACTCACCTGAGCACAGGTGTTAGCTCACCTTTACACTAATAGTTTGCATGATGGAACGAATGAAATATTTCACACTAGTTGGTTTAAAGGCATAAGTATGTGTGTGTGAACAATATCTGTATTGTGTGCATGTTTTGTGTTCATGTTGACATGTAGACATCTTTACAGTTAACAGGTGTGTTTATAACATCTGAATGTGTGTGTGGACAGGCCCCGCCCTTTGAGATTTGTATTACACTTGAACCTTACCGTAATGATAAACATCCAGTAAAGTTGTTGCTTAAGGCTGCTTCATGGTTCTACCCCCCCCCCCCCCCTATTATCACCCTCCTATCCCACCTCCTCTCTAACATCCCTCTCTCTTCTTCCCTCCTTTCCTTTTCCGTCCGGTCCAGCACCAAAGATTTTCAAACATGATGGAATTTAATAAAGCTTGGCCTCAACTACAAAAGGGGTTTATTCAGACATTCCTCTGGTTAGTCTGAAGATTAATAACCCCTGTTGTTAAAGCAAAATATGTCCAACACAAGAGGCCTTCAGCTCTCATCTGTTTGCCCAGCTGTTGGACAGGACAAGTTAAAGAAAAAAAAAAAAAGAGACATTGGGCCTTCTACTGAGAAGAAAAACAACATAAACAGCTCACTGTCAGAGTCTTGTCTCAGAGCATCAGTAATCAAAGAGAAACTGTCAAACAGTGAACTCCTGCAGCACTTTAGTCATGAGTTTGTTCTCATTTCATCTCTCTTCATTTTCTCCAACAAATAATATATTCTCCAGTATCTTGATGGAACCCTTCTGGCTCTGGGTGACACTAGAAAATCTGGAAGCAATGCGTGTTTCTACGTCCATGGTGGATTTATTCTCTCGTGTGCCAAGAACGGAGCCTTGAGGAGCTCCGGTGGCACATGTGAAGCTCTGCATTTGATGCTGAATCTGATGGTCTGCTTGACTCTGGAAACTGCACAAGCACAAAGACTGAAGAACTTGACCATAAATGGTTAAAACCTCTTCCAGCTGCTATTGAGGTGGTTTCTCATGTGTGGAACGGATGGAGGCGTGGCCAGCAGAACTCGCGCTGTCCCTCTCCTGCCTCCCCCTCCCTCCTTCTTTACTGTTTGACAGTGTCTGTGTTTGTATGTGACATACACCTTACAGTCTTTGATTGTTTGATACCCATGATTTACTTAAATAGAACAAAACAAACTATCACAACACGGAAAAAAACACACCAACCTGCAAATCTGGGATTTTATGCTTTCATAGATACAATTATGTGGATTTATAATGAAATAAAAGGGTATTTTTCTTGGAAATGTGGATTTGTTGTAATTCATCTACTTAAAGCCTTTGTCACGAGCATCTGAACGGGGATAAATGATGGAGGCATCCAGGTGGGACTGAGGCTTAAAACATTTTATTTTTACACATAAAAAGACATTTGTAAGTGAAACCCATTTCTGAAACACTTTGGTCTAGAAACTGTTTGCTGCAAAAGGGTTTATATGTTGACTAAGCAAAAACGACTGAAGCGTTTTGGTTTTTTTTCTTCCCATCCGTGGACATGTGCAGTATTTCAAGTTTCAGTCATTTGGTTTGGTGTGGTTTTTGCATGGTCAGCAGCCAGAGCTAACCCTTTAGCAGGTAAACTAGCGTGTTTTCATGTTGCTTTCTGTTCACATCCAAGCAGCTGGAAGAAGCTGTTTGGAGGTTCCTTTGTGTTGGAACCAGAGGAACGTCTGCAGGTTCAGGGGGAGGCTGAAGCCCCCCCAGAGGGGCTCAGACGGCGTCTCCTTTACAGGAATCCTGGATCCATGAAGATCTCTGCTGACGAGGAACTCATGAGCAAGTAAATGTCTTTCATAAAGGCACAGATTCCACACAATTCTGAGAGAGTCCATCCAAAACTTTATTGACTTTAGAAATATACAGAAATACAGAAATGTGTTATCACTTGAACTGAAATGCAAGAAAATGAAAAGAAAAACATAAAGGATCACCCAGGAACTGAAAATAAACTTTATTTTTATATAATATTAGATGTATCATTTAATCTACAGCTTCCTCCTCTGCAAAATAATTTATAACCTGATGAACCAGATTAAATGAATCTGTTCAGAAGGGATACACAGAAGCAGACTGAATTTTCTGCGTAACAATCTTGTAATTATCTGATGAACTGATTGAATTGCCTGCAGCAGGATGTCCAGGAGTCAACGTTTAAAACCCCAACAGACAGGAAGGACTGTCAACGTCTGTGATCTGGTGTTTGCTTTGAATCTCACATCAATCATCTTTGTTTTAATGCTGCTCAGCTTTGAGCCTGAACTGACATTTAAGGTGTCAGCGCACTGATGACATCATCAACACGTCATGGGCCAAAGCTGAGCTCCTGATTGTTTGATGTGGTGCCAAACTTTGCCAAAGTTTAGACGTTAGGCCTTGTCAAGGTAATTTCTGAAAACAAAGACCGTATCAAAAAACAGACACCAAGAGCTCAGAACGATTTCCCACCAGGAGATCTGGAAACAGACAACTAACAGCTCTGAGGACGTCTGTCTGACCTCACATCTTTATTCAGAATTGGGTTTTCCTGTGACCACGCAAACTCCTAATGTTGGTAATAACGTAAAAAATATGTCAGGAGTAAGAAAACAAATAAACACAGTCTGACACAGCTACACATTAGTCGTGTTGGGGCATTCCCAATAAGACTCAACCAAACCGTGAACCTCTCAAAATCACTTCAACATCATAGAACAACCAGAAATAATCCATATTTAAGGTGATTTTTAAAAGAAAACTGAAGGCCTTAACGTGCACCTTGTCGAGCGGACAACCCTCACTTGGAAACAGGACACCCCTGACGGGTGAATCGAGTTCGGTGTCTTCCTGTTTCGACTGTTCTGTCCTCTTCATCATCCTCACCACCAGAGTCAACCCCACACCAACATTCTGTGCCGTCTGGCTACGCTCTCTCCATCCACGGCTGTGCTGTCACTCATCTTTTTCCTCCTCCAAGTCCTTCACTCCTGCCTTTCCTTCTATCTGTTGTAGGAAAGAAATCTTCCGCTTTTAGATCTTTCCATCCGTATGTGTTCTGGAGTCGAGAGTGGTGAAACAAACCAAGGATTCAACCGGATTAAAATTACATGAAGTTTATTGCCCTAACAATAGTTCTAAAACAGATTAAAACACATTGTTGCAGATATCTGGATTCTCAAGATAAAAGACCTACAGACGCACAGGTTACATGCGAATTACTCATAGGTTTTCCTGAGAACAATAAAGTCCGTTCAGTCTTTTAAACATATGTTGACACTCCTCCTGCTGGAAGCATCATGGCGGCGAATCTCCTCCCCAGATCCCTCTGATTCATCAGCCGGTATCTGTTGTGCTTCCACCGGCCAATAGATGAAGGTTGCCAACTTTAGATCCACTCTGCCTCTCCGGGGGTGGGGGCCTTTCACCGGCGCACACAATCCATGATCAAAAGGAGGAGTCCTCTGGTCCAAAGTAAATCACATCTGCCAAACGAATACTCCACCACCGGCACGAGATTAGAAGTCAGCTTCATCCTCCACATGAGAACACGAATCTGAAAACTTTCCCAGGGTAAAAACCTTCAACCCAGATGGTAGAGATGTAGTCCATGACATATTTATTGCTTCTCTGGAAACTCCTAGATTTGCACAAAGAAGTCCTAGTTGCTACTGCAACTATAAAGCATAAGTGAAGGTCACTGGAGAATAAGTCCTGATGAGTTCAAAATGAGTTCATCTTTCACTAAAGACAAAACTGCAACATAATAAAGAATAAGATATAAAACATACATTTTCTATACTGTCTACAAACCATTCTTCCTCCTCTCCTTCTTCCACCATCAGTCGTCCAATTTCTACCCTGCAGGTCAACGGCACGGTGGTGGTTGTTGTTGAACCAGGCCAGGACACATCTGGTGTGATTGGCATGATTGATTGGTCCTAATGTTTGCCATATATGGATTTCAGTTTGCTGAGTCCTGCATTTCCTTGGTAACTTCCGCAAATTTTCAATGGAAGTAAATTCTAAATATTACCCAGCAACAGACTGACGACCTGTCCAGGGCATCCCCTGCCTTCGCCCAAGTGGCCGGGATAGGCTCCGGCACCCCCGTGACCCCGAAAGGGAATAAACGGTATTGAAAATAAATGAATAAATTCTAAATATTCCATAAAAGCTAGTTGATTAAGTCATGGCGGGGCCATTAAAGGTCATCTTAGGCCGGATTGTGTCACTACTCTCTACCACTAAAATCTATATAGTGCAGGAAAAACCAGTGGGCTGGATTGTAACACAATATGGACCCAGGCAGGTATCATTCCAAAATCATTTGCTCCAACTTTGAAAGCATGAATCTGGTGGATGAAAGCGCTTTTTACTTCACAGCTTTTGTACAACATCTGCATCCAACGCTCACCTCATTCTCTTTGTAGAAAATTAGGATTACATGAGCAAGAATGACAATGACATTTTCTTTAAATGATCTACTTTACTCATTGTTACACCCCACCCGGAGGGATGGCGAGAATAGGTAACATAAAGAAAATAATATTAAGCCGGTAAGGGTTGACTGGCTGTCAGCGCAGCCGTTTATTTTAAATGACAGCTGCACAAAGTAAAGAAGGTAACAAACGTAAAGGCTCAGGCACTAATGCAATAAATAACCAAAAGAAAAGTTAACTAGATGGACACCCTTCGATACAGTAAATCCTAATCAAAAAGTCCAAAAACACAGATCACAGTCAGAGGGGAAAAACCAGGCCGTTTTCACAGGCTCTAATGCCAAGTTCGACAGCAGAGGGCCAGCTGACTAAACGGATTCCTCTCAGGAATTCAGCTGCCCCCTGGAACATGGTCTGCTTGAGGCTTTTATGCTTCCCGCCCAGCCTGGTGATTGGAGGAGGGAACAAGCTGCAATCATCTCCTGCAGGAGGTGAAGTCAACGGATGTGGTGGAGGCTTCTGCAGAAGACACACAACCACACACACAACAAACACATACACGCAACACACACATACACACACCAAAAGGCCTGGGGCCGTAACACTCATTAGTTTCATCTTTAATATTGTTTGGGGTCAAATGTTAATATTGATGCTTATTGAATCTCTTGGTGATGTAATGCAGAGTTTTACAGCTGCAGCCTGGACTGTTCATTCTTTCCTTCACACTGCAGTCCTCTCCTCTGTACAGCCTCCAGAATCAGAACCATCAGGAACGTCTCGGTTCCTCTCGTGTTCTCCGTCTGGTTTTCTAAAAGACAACAATTCACCATCACTATAAAATACTTCAGGTCCTGTATTTGCCGTGCAGGTTGTGTGTTCAGTACCATGGCGTAGAAGCAGGTGACGAGGATCATCGCCATCAAACCCACCGAGACGACAACCCAACGGATCATCAAACCGACAGGGACTGAAACAGAGGATTTCTGCTGAGTCATATTGGACATTTGATTCTTCAGGAATTGGAACTTTTTCTTGGAAAAATAATCCTAATGTTTTTATTAATCTCCCAATGGCCTGTGTGCACCTACGGGGACTAAACGTTTCTCATTTTCTAGAAAATAAAGGCTTATCAAACAAAACCTGGGTGTCAGGAGTGATCATAGTGGTAAACTAAATGAAAAGGAGAATTTGTTGGTATCTGAACCCACAACTTCCTGTTCACTATCAAAATAAAGTTCTTAGGCCCAGTCAGTCTATGTTCTGAAGGTCTACCTGGCTGGTTTTCATCTTTCCTGACACACTTGGTGCTGGTCTGGATCAGTAAATTCTAGAATTACAGAGTGTTGCAGCAAAATGGGACATGATCAGTAAAATAATGACGTTGGTGTTTGGTTTTACCTGAACAGAATATTTCAAGAGTAGAATCGCTTTGATCATCCCAACCCATAATATTACAGTCTTCCAGTGATGGGCCACACGGAGGCTGGATCCACCACACTGATCTGTTCAGGACGTTGTCTTTGCTTCTAGTAAACACAGCAGAACCACAACCCAGCTGAGCGCACACTGCAGAGGCGGAGTCCCGGCTCCAGTTAGAAGCAGCTACTGGTCCCCATTCTCCACCGTAAAACATCTCCAGTGTTCCAGCACAGTGACTGACGTCTCCCTCCAGGCGGATGATTCCTTCATGTAGGCACAAACAGATACGTTATTGATAAATGATTACACGTGTCACCAGTTTAAAGCTGTGGCTCCTCCTCCACCTGAACAGGTGAGCTCAACAACTTTGTCCACTAAGGAGCTTCTCTCTAGTCTGGCGTGGTTGCAGTCCAGGAGAGCAGACTCATGACCTTTACAGAGAAACTCTTTGTTCCACTTTGGAGCTTCTGCTTCTCCATAGAGCGCCCCCTGGAGGACTGAAGGAGCCCCACAGCCCAGCTCCCTACAGACCACCTCTGCATCCAGCAGGTCAAAGTCATCTTCACACACGGAGGACCACGAGTTGTTGGACTTCACCTCCAGCCTGCCTGAACACCGACTGGATCCGTTCTCCAGCCTGACAGAGTCTGTGGATCCAGAAGAGAAGACCAAGTTTAGAACGGTTCACAATGAGGAATATTTCAATTCTCTGGACTCAAACATCTCAGGTTACTAAAAAAACGACTTAAGATCGACTCAATGACGCATCACAAACTGACAGTGAGACGTACATACAGTCTGCATCAGAAGGTTTGTTACCTAAGCAGGTGATTTCCAACATGTAGCTGCTCATTGTATCGTAATACCAACATTCTTCAGTATTTAGTGGAGATTTATCAAAGCAGGTAGACAGAAGCTGGAAAACTGGCTTTTCTCTTGGAAGTTGTTTAGTTGTCGATGAAACGTGGGATCCACACTTCAGGTTCTTGCACACAGATGCTAATGTTCTCTCTGTTCTTTGATAAACCCCGGCATCAACAGCTCTCCATTGTCTTCCGTTTTTCACCTGGAGTTCACCAGAACAACGACTCGATCCCATCAGTCTCACAGGATCTGAAAGAACCAAGAAATCAAAGATTGTTTGAGAAACATGGAAACAAAACCAGGTCAAGATCTGACCTTCAGTCTGTAGCAAATGCTGTCTTGCTAGCACACAAGGAAGTGCAAAAACTGCTGCTTTGTCAAAGTGGGAGGAGCTTCTCTCCACCCGTCCACTTCCCTAAAGCTCCGTTCACATCGGCCTCAGTAACGCGTTTAAGCAGCCACTTCCAATGAAAAGTCAATGTAAACGTGCATTTAGGGGTTCTGGTTCCAAACTCTCACATTCACGCTTAGCTATGCAAGTTTCTATGACCGTTTTTTGACTCCATGAACAAAACACGTGACCTTTGAACTCACGTTGAAACCAGCTCAAACTTTGACCAATCAGAGACTTGGATTTGGTAATGACCAGTGAGTGAATATGGGTCACATGCCCGGTGCAAACAGAGCTTGAGATGACTTTCAATCAAACTTTTACTGATTGATGTACCTGCACAGGTGTTCTAGACATTTCTATAGTGGCGTAAATGTCACAAAAAGTTCCGTCTGTGCTTATTGATCCATCAGCTCCCAGTGAGATTGAACATGTTACAGAAACACGCCTACATTCACTAACTGGCAGCTGTACCTGAGCAGGTGAGTCCAACAGCTTTGTCAGGTGGACAGGCTTTTGTTTTCCTCCATGAGCTTCCACAGTCCAGAAGAAGAGACTCATGACCTTCACAGATAAACTCTCTGCTCACTATGGGAGTTTCTGCTTCTCCATAGAGCGCCCCCTGGAGGACTGAAGGAGCCCCACAGCCCAGCTCCCTACAGACCACCTCTGCATCCAGCAGGTCAAAGTCATCTTCACACACGGAGGACCACGAGTTGTTGGACTTCACCTCCAGCCTGCCTGAACACCGACTGGATCCGTTCTCCAGCCTGACAGAGTCTGTGGATCCAGAAGAGAAGACCAAGTTTAGAACGGTTCACAATGAGGAATATTTCAATTCTCTGGACTCAAACATCTCAGGTTACTAAAACAACGACTTAAGATCGACTCAATGACGCATCACAAACTGACAGTGAGACGTACATACAGTCGGCATCAGAAGGTTTGTTACCTGAGCAGGTGATTTCCATCGTGTATCTGCTCATTTTGTCATACATACATTCCTCCATATTTAGTGGAAATTTATCAAAACAGGTAGACCTAATCTGGAAAACTGGCTTTTCTCTTGGTAGTGGTTTAGTTGTCGATGAAACGTAGGATCCACACTTCAGCTTCTTGCACACAGATGCAAATCTTGTCTCTGTTTTTGGAAATCGCCTGGCATTAACAGCTCTCCACTCTCTTCTTAATTTCCCCTGGAGTTCACCAGAACAACAACTCGATCCCATCAGTCTCATAGTAACAGGATCTGAAAGAACCCAAGAAATCAAAGATTGTTTGAGAAACATGGAAACAAAACCAGGTCAAGATCTGACCTTCAATCTGTAGCAAATGCTGTCTTGCAGTGACGTGTGGTCAGGTGAGGCAGAGCCTCACCTGTCATAATCGTAGTAAAATAGAAAAAGGTGAATTAAGTAAATATTATTTTTCACTGATCTGTGTTAAATGTACTTTTTTTAGTCAACTCAACTAATTTTCCACAGTTTCTGGGGTTCAAAATCGCCGAATTTGAGTGTTTCGCGATCACAGACGGAGCTGAATTCCCAGGTGAGGCTCTGCAGCGCTGTGCCTCACCTCTGACTATAGGGCTCAATAGTAACAGAGACGTGCGGTGAAAAAAACTGCTATAGGCCAGCATAATAGGCTTCAGCTGTGGCATGCCTCACCAGCAGGGGGCAGACGTAAGCTGACAGCTGCTTTGTAGCTACACTGGTGCCGTAGAAAAAGACTAGGAACGTCTTTCTCCACTGAGAGGAGAAACTGATATAAACTAAAGGAAAACCAAGAATGCTTGGAAACAGATCATAGAGCTTTTTGTGGAGAAGGATCAACACATGGACTCAAAAAGTAAGGCCAAACACGTTTTTCAATGTTTGTTTTTTAAAAATAACTTGGGAGCAAGTGGATAAAAAATGTAAGTAAAATCATTTATTTTACTTTTAGGATCATTCTCAGACAACATTTGATAATTGATGAGAATTTGAAGTTGGAAAATGACCAGAAATAGTTACTGAGGCTCAAATGTGTGCTGAACACATCTGTATGCTTTCATTTGTTTACAGTATATGAATAATTTACACAAGAAGAGTTTTATATCCATCTATATAAGAAACATTCTCTGTAGGACAAATATGTTCTTGTGTGTATTTTATAAGCTGTGAGCTGCTGTTGGATGAATGGTGAAATATTCAGTTCTTTCATTGTAAATCTGACTCCAGAGGATTCAGTGCCTCACCAGTCACTGACCCCACCGCACGCCACTGCTGTCTTTTTTTTTTTTTTTCTTCTTCACACTTGTTCTGTCCAACAACTTAGCAAACAGATTAGAGCTGCAGGCCTTTTGTGTTGGACAGGTTTTACTATCACAAAAAGAGGTTGTAGAACTTTAGAAGCCAGAGTGTAGATCTGAATTAACCCCTTTTTGTTGAATTATTTATTTCTTTATTTGTTACATTTAGTGTGTGTGGGGAGGAAGAGGGAAAATATGTGTGTGTGTTTGGGGGGGGGGGGTGGAAGAGAGTAAAAGGAAGAAAGGTGAAAAAAAGGGGGATACAAGCACTGATTTGGATCAGTTATTCTTTTAGGCTGTAACAATTATACCAGATCTGCTGGAAAGACAAATATTCCATCATGGGTAAAAATCTGACACGAAGATGAGTGGAAAATATCTGTCCATCAATACACTGTAGGTCAGAAGGAGGGATGAAGCAGACAGGGAGCAGTGTGGCAGTGTGCACGTGCACGTGGGGGTGGAGATACATGCATGCTGCCAAAGTGAACCTTGTGTTGTGGGGAACCAGATCCTACCCAGCCAGACCAGCCAGACCAGGAAAGGGGAGGAGAGACCCCCCAAGGCCAGGGCCCCCCCCACACCGGACCCAAGCAGCCCAGGAGGGGGGGAGGCGGGGACCGCCCACCTGACCAGCTAGGCGCAGAGAAGGCCCCCTACAGGGGCCCCCCCAACACCCAGAGGCATAAACGAACCCGGTGTCCGGCCCCCAGGCCACAGGACAGGAGCGCTTATCCGTCAATGCTGTCTTGCTAGCACACCAGGAAGTGCAAAAACTGCTGCTTTGTCAAAGTGGGAGGAGCTTCTCTCCACCCGTCCACTTCCCTAAAGCTCCGTTCACAACGGCCTCAGTAACGCGTTTAAGCAGCCACTTCCAATGAAAAGTCAATGTAAACGTGCATTTAGGGCTTCTGGTTCCAAACTCTCACATTCATGCTTAGCTATGCAAGTTTCTATGACCGTTTTTAAGCTCCATGAACAAAACACGTGACCTTTGAACTCACGTTGAAACCAGCTCAAACTTTGACCAATCAGAAACTTGGATTTGGTAATGACCAGTGAGTGAATATGGGTCACATGCCCGGTGCAAACAGAGCTTGAGATGACTGTCAATCAAACTTTTACTGATTGATGTACCTGCACAGGTGTTCTAGACATTTCTATAGTGGCGTAAATGTCACTAAAAGTTCCGTCTGTGCTTATTGATCCATCAGCTCCCAGTGAGATTGAACATGTTACAGAAACACGCCTACATTCACTAACTGGCAGCTGTACCTGAGCAGGTGAGTCCAACAGCTTTGTCAGGTGGACAGGCTTTTGTTTTCCTCCATGAGCTTCCACAGTCCAGAAGAACAGACTCATGACCTTCACAGAGAAACTCTCTGCTCAATATGGGAGCTTCTGCTTCTCCATAGAGCGCCCCCTGGAGGACTGAAGGAGCCCCACATTCCAGCTCCCTACAGACCACCTCTGCATCCAGCAGGTCAAAGTCATCTTCACACACGGAGGACCACGAGTTGTTGGACTTCACCTCCAGCCTGCCTGAACACAGACTGGATCCGTTCTCCAGCCTGACAGAGTCTGTGGATCCAGAAGAGAAGACCAAGTTTAGAACGGTTCACAATGAGGAATATTTCAATTCTCTGGACTCAAACATCTCAGGTTACTAAAAAAACGACTTAAGATCGACTCAATGACGCATCACAAACTGACAGTGAGACGTACATACAGTCGGCATCAGAAGGTTTGTTACCTGAGCAGGTGATTTCCATCGTGTATCTGCTCATTTTATCATAATACACACATTCCTCAGTATTTAGAGGAAATTTTTGAAAGCAGTTAGAATTAATGTCAAAAACTGGCTTTTCATTTGGAAGTTGTTTAGTTGTCAATGAAACATAGGATCCACACTTCTGAATCTTGCACACAGATGCTAATGTTGTCTGTGTTCTTTGATAAACCCCGGCATCAACAGCTCTCCATTGTCTTCCGCTTTTCACCTGGAGTTCACCAGAACAACGACTCGATCCCATCAGTCTCACAGTATCAGGATCTGAAAGAACCAAGAAATCAAAGATTGTTTGAGAAACATGGAAACAAAACCAGGTCAAGATCTGACCTTCAGTCTGTAGCAAATGCTGTCTTGCTAGCACACAAGGAAGTGCAAAAACTGCTGCTTTGTCAAAGTGGGAGGAGCTTCCCTCCACCCGTCCACTTCCCTAAAGCTCCGTTCACATCGGCCTCAGTAACGCGTTTAAGCAGCCACTTCCAATGAAAAGTCAATGTAAACGTGGATTTAGGGGTTCTGGTTCCAAACTCTCACATTCATGCTTAGCTATGCAAGTTTCTATGACCGTTTTTAGGCTCCATGAACAAAACACGTGACCTTTGAACTCACGTTGAAACCAGCTCAAACTTTGACCAATCAGAGACTTGGATTTGGTAATGACCAGTGAGTGAATATGGGTCACATGCCGGGTGCAAACAGAGCTTGAGATGACTTTCAATCCAACTTTTAGAATCAGAATCAGAATCATAATACTTTATTGATCCCACACGTGGGAAATTTGTTTGTCACCATAGCAACTAACAAACTTTTACTGATTGATGTACCTGCACAGGTGTTCTAGACATTTCTATAGTGGCGTAAATGTCACAAAAAGTTCCGTCTGTGCTTATTGATCCATCAGCTCCCAGTGAGATTGAACATGTTACAGAAACACGCCTACATTCACTAACTGGCAGCTGTACCTGAGCAGGTGAGTCCAACAGCTTTGTCAGGTGGACAGGCTTTTGTTTTCCTCCATGAGCTTCCACAGTCCAGAAGAACAGACTCATGACCTTCACAGAGAAACTCTCTGCTCAATATGGGAGCTTCTGCTTCTCCATAGAGCGCCCCCTGGAGGACTGAAGGAGCCCCACAGCCCAGCTCCCTACAGACCACCTCTGCATCCAGCAGGTCAAAGTCATCTTCACACACGGAGGACCACGAGTTGTTGGACTTCACCTCCAGCCTGCCTGAACACCGACTGGATCCGTTCTCCAGCCTGACAGAGTCTGTGGATCCAGAAGAGAAGACCAAGTTTAGAACGGTTCACAATGAGGAATACTTCAATTCTCTGGACTCAAACATCTCAGGTTACTAAAAAAAACAACTTAAGATCGACTCAATGATGCATCACAAACTGACAGTGAGACATACATACAGTCGGCATCAGAAGGTTTGTTACCTAAGCAGATGATTTCCATTGTGTATCTGCTCATTGTATCTCTATACAAACATTCCTCCATATTTAATGGAAATTTTTCTAAGCAGGTAGAACTAATCTGGAAAACTGGCTTTTCTCTTGGAAAAACTGTATTTGTCGATGAAACGTAGGATCCACACTTCAGGTACTTGCACACAGATGCTAATGTCTCTTGTCTTTGAAATCCCCAGGCATCAACAGCTCTCCATTCTCTTCCGATTTTCACCTGGAGTTCACCAGAACAACGACTCGATCCCATCAGTCTCACAGTAGCAGGACCTGAAAGAACCAAGAATTCAAAGATTGTTTGAGAAACATGGAAACAAAACCAGGTCAAGATCTGACCTTCAATCTGTAGCAAATGCTGTCTTGCTAGCACACAAGGAAGTGCAAAAACTGCTGCTTTGTCAAAGTGGGAGGAGCTTCACTCCATGTTACAGCTGTAGTTGTTTTTGGGGTTTTTTATTGTTTATTCTCTGTTTTTGTGTAATTTTTTCTATCTGATTGGGTCTTAATTGTTTTGTGGATCTTTGTGTGTGTGATTATTTCCAGGTGTTGTGCTGGAAAGGTTTGTTGCTTCCATTTGGACCCAAGCTGATGGAGTTATCCTTTAAAAGCACCACTTGGACCTCCAGCCTGGGAGAAGAGAGCTTGGCTGCAATCAGTCTCCACTGCAGCTTGGCCCTTTTCTCCATTTGTTTTGTTGTTTTGCTCTTTGTAATTCTTTGTGGTTTTACGTTTTGACCCACTCTGTAGTTTTGTTTAGTCTAGTTTTGTTTAGGTGAAGCTGCAGGGGTGAACTGCCATTTTTCTTTAGTACTCCTTTTCTCCAGGGGGGTAAAGCAGGTTCTGCTAGCTTCCACGGTAAGTTTGAGGCTAAGGAAGTGGATAACCTCAACTTTCGGTTCCAGAAATGGAGGTATGTTTCAGGGTAGGTCAAGTTGTCATGGCAACTCATGCCCTGAACATAACCTGGTCCGGAGCAGGTTTAGTTGAAGGTTAGTTTGTTTTCAGAGAGGTGCAGCAGCATGGCGTGTCCATTTGAAGATGATTTAGTGGATGAAGAAGCCCAGATAATACTTTTCCCACCGTGAGAGGCTGATAAGACCACATATGGATGTTTAAAGAAACTTTTTACTTTGATCTAACTTCATTATTTACTTCAGTTAAGATAAATATTTTTTTTAAGTCAGCTTACAAATAACACGTAGTTATCAGACAATTATTTTACTTTCATTCAGATTGATTCAATTTAGTAGGTTCAACTCTGATGCTGCTATTATAACGGCACCCCAAGGGATTGTGGGATACCATTCCCTTTGCCTGTTTGGATGGATTTGGGTTTAAGTGTGGGTTTTTGAAAAAATGTATTTAGTTGTTTAGCTGTTTTACTGTATTTTGTCTAGTTATTTTATCCTAATATGTTTAATTCTTTCTGCTCCATGAGTGAGAGGAAGGGGGAGGATGTTGAGTTTATTTCGCACCTCTAGTTCCATAGTATGGCATAAGAATAGAAGTTACAGGTGGAATCTTGGTAATTAAATGAATGGTATATATTGTAAATCCACACCGTATTATTTATTTTAATTTTATAAAAATGAGAATATCTGTAGCCTCTAGCTTAGACATATGAGAGTTCAAGAAGTACAATAGATTAATATGGAAAAACATTTAATTGAATTGGAGTAAAATGACATTTAGTTAGATAAATATGTCAATTTAAGTTGCATAAACAATAATTATGGTTTATAGACATAAGAAATGAGGTTGTATAAATTTAACTTAATTACTTGTTACCAATTGAATCAATTCATTTAAGTTTTATTAGTTGTGTATATATTTGTCACAATGTAATTGAAAATAAGATCAGAAACTCGTGCGTTCGTTTGTTCCTTTCCTCCAAGCAGAAACTCTTTCTTTTGCTGATGATGCAGCTGTATTACTTTTTTGATGGACGAATAATCTTCATACGCTGTCATTAAAATCTCAGACTCCGTCTCACTGGAGTGTAGTGCTTTCTTTTTTCTCCACATGTTTCCATGGTTACTCTGGAGATCGGTGATCTATTGAGAATGTCTTTATGTACCTGACGTGCACGTGCATTAACCCAGGGTTACCAAGTCGAGCGTCATTACGCCAACTCATATCCGGCCTTTTGGAACCGACATAAAGCATGTTCAGGCGGATTATAGCCAGAGTTCAGGCTTAAAGTCAGGGGAGTTTAAACATGCTTTCTGGAATACCCCCCTGTTCATGTTAGTCCAGAGAGGTTAGTGTTTGTCTTTGTTTTCCCTTTTCTTTTAGTCCAGGTATGAAATCAGATTTCAGTTGGGTGGGGTTTTGTTTGTCATTTTGGTCTTGTTTCACCCTGAAGTCTTTTTGCTTAATTTAAAGTTCTTGTTGGTTGTTATTCATTTGTAGATAAATTTGTTATATTTGTACGGAGACAATAATTTGGTGTTTTGTTATTAATTTAAAACAGGCAAAAACTGTGACTTTTATGTTATGCCCCACTAGGTACCCCTACACCTGAAAAGGGGCGTAACACTCCACCCGTCCAATTCCCTAAAGCTCCGTTCACATCGGCCTCAGTAACGCGTTTAAGCAGACACTTCCAATGTACCTGCACAGGTGTTCTAGACATTTCTCAAAGTCAAACTTTATTATTTATATAGCGCCTTTCATTTTGGTTAAAACAAAGCGCTTAACATAAAAACAGATAAAACAGTCAAAAAAAATGAAAGTTGTTAAAAACGGAAAACAAAGGACAATCACACAGAGAAGGGACCCCTCCCTCACCATCCCCCGTCCCCACCCCCACCCACCCAGTTACCCCAGTAGAACCCTGAACAGAAACAAAGAACTGCAGCTTAAAGAAGGTCTGGCTTGGTTCTGCTGTGAGGAAACGATATCATGGGGATCCATTTATTCCAAGACCCAGCCAGACCACAGGGGCCATTACCACAGTGCCCCCCCAATGAGAACGGGCATCACAGCAACAGCACCCCCTACAGGTCAAGCTGGTGGTGCCCAAGAACAATGGAACCCCAAGAGGAAACACTGGAGTAAAAAACATCAGAATAAAAATGATCATAAAATAACAACAATAAAAAGATAAAAAATAAAATAAGATATAAGAATGTTAGTAATTAAAAAATAAAATACGTAAGTGATTAAATAAATACATTAATTAATAAATAGATGAACAATAAAAGACATAAGGAATTATCAAAGTCATGTAAAAGCCAGACTAAAAAGGTGGGTCTTGAGCCTCTTCTTAAAAACCTCCACAGTCTCTGCGGCCCTGAGGCTCTCCGGCAGGCTGTTCCACAGGCGAGGACCATAATGGTAGAACGAAGCCTCACTGTGTGTCTTGGTCCTCACCTTAGGGACAACTAAGAGGCCAGTGCCAGAGGACCTCAGGGTCCACGAGGGCTCGTATTTTAAAATAATTCATTTTCTCTTTTCATTCATTCATTTTCTGTACCGCTTTGTCCCTTTTGGGGTCACGGGGGTGCTGGAGCCTATCCCGGCTACTTGGGCGTAGGCAGGGGATGCCCTGGACAGGTCGCCAGTCTGTAGCAGGGTAGAACGTCCCACAATCACACACCCATGCACTCTCAGGGTAGAACGTCCACAATCACACACCCATGCACTCTCACAGTCACACCTATGGACAATTTAGAATTGCCAATTAACCTATGAAGCATGTTTTTGGATGGTGGGAGGAAGCCGGAGACCCCGGAGAGAACCCACGCATACACGGGGAGAACATGCAAACTCCACACAGAAAGGTCCCCCATTGATGTAGTTTTCATGTCCCCCAGCCGGGACTTGAACCTGGGGCCTTTTTGCTGTGAGGCAAGAGCGCTAACCACTGCACCACCGTGCAGCCCCTTAAAATAATATCATTTAAATAAGAAGGCCCAAGACCATTAAAACATTTATAAACCATTAAAAGTATTTTAAAATCAATCCTGAAACTCACAGGGAGCCAATGCAGTCATTTTAAAACCGGTGTAATGTCTTCCCGCCCCCTGGTCCTCGTCAGAACTCGTGCCGCTGAGTTCTGTAGAAGTTGTAAGACTTTTTGGGTAAACCAGAGAGCAGGGCATTACAATAATCTAAACGACTGAAAATAAAAGCATTAGCACTTTGTGCTAGAGAGAGGAACGGGCGGACTCTGGCAATGTTTTTGAGATGATAAAATCCTGTTTTCACAATGTTTCTGATGTGAGGAGTAAAATTCAGCTCAGAATCAAAAAGAACGCCCAGGTTTCTCACACATTGAGAAGATTTAAAATTCCTAAGTTTGGGTAAAATCATCTCTCTCTTGTCTTCAGGACCAATGATTAAAACTTCAGTTTTGTCCTGGTTCAGCTGCAAGAAATTTTCTGCCATCCATAGCTTTATATCTAAAATACAGTTTAAAAGAGTGTTAACAGATTCAAGGTCATCAGGAGACACGGCGATGTAAAGCTGTGTATCATCAGCATAGCTGTGAAAGTCAACGCCGTGTCTCCTGATGACATCCCCAAGAGGCAACATATACAAGTTAAATAGTATTGGACCCAAGATTGAACCCTGGGGAACCCCACAACTTATTTCATGGACTCCTGAGGAACGAGTATCTATACTTACAAAAAAGTGTTGATCTGTGAGATAGGAGTGAAACCAGTTAAGAGCAGTTCCTGAGAGGCCGACCCGACTCCTAAGTCTGTCAATTAAAATCTGGTGATCCACCGTATCAAAGGCGGCACTAAGATCCAGCAGCACCAGAACAGAAAGTTTCTGCGAGTCATAATTATGTCTGACATCATTTAAAATTTTTAAAAGGGCCGTCTCAGTACTGTGATTTGTCCTAAAACCAGACTGACACTTTTCAAGAACATTATGTTCATTTAAAAAATCATATAATTGAATAAAAACAAGTTTTTCAATGAGTTTTCCTAAAAATGGTAAGTTGGATACAGGTCTGTAATTGTCCATGATCTTTGGGTCCAAGTTCCTCTTCTTCAGAAGGGGCCTCACCACTGCCGTCTTATAGGCAGAGGGGAAGACCCCGTCTGAAGAGAGCAGTTAGCTATGTTTAAAATCTCGGACTCAAAGAATTTATAAAATGCTTTAAAAAGAGAAGTTGGAATGGGGTCTAAAAGGCAGGTTGTAGTGTTTGCTTGGGAGAAAAACTCAAACAAGCATCTCTGCATCAACCAGGACAAAACTCTCCAGTGTTTCCTCGGGTAAAGACAATGCCACTGACCTGCTAGGATTACTGTTATGTACCGGCTGAAGGTTGGATCTAATAGCATTGACTTTACTCCTGAAGTGGTCAGCAAAGACTTCACATGCAGTTTGTGAGTGAGGCATGATGGATTTATTAAAATCTTTGTTAAGTAAAAATCAATAGTCTTAAAAAGAATCCAGGGATTGTGTTTATTGTTTGTAATGAGATTTGAAAAATAAAGTGTCCTTGACTGTTTAACAGCGTGATTGTAGGTTTGTAGTTGTTCCTTTAAAAAGTCGGGTTAGGGTTAGAGGTTTAGGGTTTAGGGTCGACTGTTAAATTAGTTTTTCTAAATTTTCTCTCTGCTCTCCTACAAATTCTCTTCAGATTTAAAATGGCACAGTTTCTCCAAGGCGTCTTCAGATTATGTTTCAAGATTTTTGTTTTCATTGGAGCTGCTGAATCAATGGCAAACTTAAGTCTGTCAGTGGCGGTGTCTATAGTGGCGTAAATGTCACTAAAAGTTCCGTCTGTGCTTATTGATCCATCAGCTCCCAGTGAGATTGAACATGTTACAGAAACACGCCTACATTCACTAACTGGCAGCTGTACCTGAGCAGGTGAGTCCAACAGCTTTGTCAGGTGGACAGGCTTTTGTTTTCCTCCATGAGCTTCCACAGTCCAGAAGAACAGACTCATGACCTTCACAGAGAAACTCTCTGCTCAATATGGGAGCTTCTGCTTCTCCATAGAGCGCCCCCTGGAGGACTGAAGGAGCCCCACAGCCCAGATCCCTACAGACCACCTCTGCATCCAGCAGGTCAAAGTCATCTTCACACACGGAGGACCACGAGTTGTTGGACTTCACCTCCAGCCTGCCTGAACACGGACTGGATCCGTTCTCCAGCCTGACAGAGTCTGGAAAGAGATGAAGAGCAGACCAGACATTGATCAGATGATGGTGTAATGGCTGTGGCCGTATTTGGTTTTATTTGGTTTTGTTTGGTTCTGTTTGCTCTGTTTTGTGTATTATTTTTGTATCAGAGTGGGACTTCTGTGTTTTTTGTGGATCTTTGTTTGGTATGTCTGTGATTATTTTCAGGTGTGCTAGCAAGGGTGTGGCCTCAATTTCGACAAGCTGGTGGAGGCAGCCTTTAAAGCCACCACTTGGACCTCCAGCCGGTGAGAAGGGTGCCTTGCAGCAAAAGTCTCCACTGCAGTTTGGCCCTCTGCTCCATTTTGTTTTGTAATTCACCACCTGTTTAGTTTGGATTGCACTTTGTAGTCCTTTGTAGTTTTTCTCTGTGCCCACTCTGTTTAGTCTTTTGGTTTATAGTTAATGTTAAGTGAAGCTGTAGGGGTGAACTGCCATTTTCTTTAGTACGTGTTTTCTCCTGTTTTTGTTAGTCTAGGGAGGTAAGTGTTTTGTCATTGATTTCCCTTTTCCTTCATTTGCAGGTAAGATTACATGTTTCAGTTAGGTGGGGTTTTTGTTTGTTATTTTGGCCTGGGTTCACCCTGAAGCCTTTTTGCTTCACTTGTAGTTCTTGTTGGTTGTTTATTTATTTGTAAATAAATGTGGGTATATTTTTATGAAGACATTTGTTTGGTGTTTTGTGTTGCAGTCAACTTTGGTAGCCAAAACTTTACTTTTTTTATGTTATGCCTCCAGTCACCCCTAGACACGGAAGGGGGCGTAACAATGGTCTCTCTCATGTGGGGTCTGTGGGAACTTTCATTCTATTGACTTTCCTGGATGGAACTGAAGTGTTTCAGTGCTTTATTGTTTTCTTTACATTTTTTTCTTCTTCTATAAAGTCACAGAGAGACACACTAATAAACTCACCTGAACAAGTTATGTTCATATTGTCTGTTGTTTCTCTGACTGACAGCAGAGAACCACAATCCAGTCTTCTGCAAACATTGGCTAGATTCTTCCTGTCCATGAGCCATACTTTACTCCACTCAGATCCCTGGATCCTCCTCTGCAGTCCACCAGCACAGCGACTTTCTGTTCCTACCAACCTGAATTCTTCTGGACCTACTGAGCACAGACACAGTAATGCCATGAAGCAGTGGGACTTCAGCACAACCTACAGCAGATTGTGTTGTTGTGGGTTTGTCTCACTGACCTGTTGTGTGTTCAGCCCACAGTCCTGTGGAGAAACCAGAGAGGGAGCGTGAAGAAGATTAGTCAACTTTCTACAACATGTCACGTGTCCACACTGAAATCTACAGCTATCACTGAATGAAGGTGAGAATCTCATGAAGCCTTAGTCACAGATGCTCTAAAGCTGCGTTCACATCACCCTCAGAAAGACGCGTTTCAGTGTCCACTTCTAGTAAATAGTCTATGTCAGGGGTCCCCATATCCAGGCCTGGAGGGCCGGTGTCCTACATGTTTTCCAACCAACCTGCCATTGAAGCTCCTTATTGGCTAAACTCACCTGATCCAGGTAACCAGCAGCAAATAAGGCAGGATTTCAGGAAAAGAAGCAGGACACCGGCCCCCCAGACCTGGATTTGGCGACCCCTGGTCTATGTGTAACTGGGTGGAGTTTTCTGCTCTGCATTGTGTTCCGGTGAATGAAAGACCACACTTGGATGATGAGTCAATCTCTTTTAATCCTGGTTAACAGAAAACAAAAATTCACAATTCTGTCCAGAGTTTCTTCTGTGTTCTTTTTCCCCCTCAGCCACGGCTCACAGCGGTCTGAATGCGCATGCCCATTGGCACCTGCTAGCGTGCTCGTGGTGAGTTCAAGTACCCTCAGACAGATAAATACTCTGGTGCTAATGTATGAGATTAGCAGTTTAGTATGGATTTGGTGGAATTAAACTAGTAAACTTAACACTTGTTACATATGTCAATGCAGGTTTCAGGCATCTGAACTAGAGGTAAGATCTTAGGCCCGAGCCCGAGTCAGAACCCGACCCGACCCGAATTTCGGGTCGGGTCGGGTCCTAAATGACAGTCATTACGTTCGGGTCGGTTCGGGCCGGGCTTCTCTCTCGCTGACTTTTTTAATAAATATATTGTAATGGCTGCAAAGAAGCTCCTTAGGCGGCGGTTGTCAAACAGCTCTTTATTAATCCTGTATGTCAGAACGGTTACCGCACGAACCGAAAGGCACAGCCAGCTTCTTACTCAGAGGGAGAACGTTCCCCTAGCGCACACACCCACACACAGGTAAACCCCGCCCCCTCCCACCAGTCACCAGCCCACCGTTGATTGACAGACACTGTGGTCCAGCAACTGGCAGAACGAGGGGGGCGCCGGCCACCCGCAGCTCTGCGAGCGTGTCATGAACGTAATCTCCCCTCCGTAAACCCGTATCTATTTTGTTTAGGGATCCCCGATATGGAGCAGCAGGAAGTCAAGGATAAACTTCAGACAGGGGAGCTGAAAAGGCAAACGCGCACCGCCGCGGCTGCAGTATTTCTCCGCGTAATGAAGCGAGTGCTTATCATCCAGATCTCTCTGTCACTCTCTCTGTCTGGCCTCTTATTCTGTGTTCCAGCGTTATTTCGTTGATCAAATGCATTTGTCATGGAGGGAGGAACCTATGCGCAGAGCTTCCAGCGGAACTCTATGCCACAACAGCAGCTTATACGCGCGCGGCTGCAGCGACCACTCTCTGTTAGAAAGACCATAACTTTCATGATCATAAAAATATATAGATTATTTTACCTTAAAGAAATCTGGCGATTTTTTTTCTGCCAAAAATCCTATGGGTTAAAATTGAAATTTCGGGTTTGCTTCGGGCTTGGTCCTGCAAATCAAGTTAATTGGTCGGGTTCGGTCCGAGTTCGGCTT
Source organism: Oryzias curvinotus (assembly GCA_023969325.1). Taxonomy (NCBI): domain Eukaryota; kingdom Metazoa; phylum Chordata; class Actinopteri; order Beloniformes; family Adrianichthyidae; genus Oryzias; species Oryzias curvinotus. The sequence goes on along the minus strand of CM043718.1, from coordinate 624,423 downwards.
TAATGCCCGCGGGCCTGTGTCGGGTCGGGCCGGATTTTTTAGGCCCGATCTTACCTCTAATCTGAACTCAAAACTGCTTGTCAGAAGTCAGAACTCTGTCTCCCCCTCTGGTCACCGGCTGGAGCAGTCTCCAGAGAACTGCAAGCACTTCATCTCCCAGCCCCCCCCCCAGCGTGAACTTCCTGGATGCCACACACCTGACTCTCAGTCATTCAATGAACCAAAGTCTACTTCAGCAAGTGAAAAACACGACACGATGCAGGAATGATAAATGTTGGACATAGGTTTATTTGTATGTATGCATGGACATATGCATGAGTACAAGAGTGTATTGTGTACGTGTTGATATGTATGTGTGCTAACATGTTTGTAATACTTGAATGTGTGTGGATGAGTGACAGGCCCCGCCCTTTAGGGAAACATTTAATTGTATAGTTATAGGGGTTTATATAAATATGTTCCTCATGGATCTGAGGCTCCTGATTGTAACAGTAGCATCTGTCCAACACACACACACACACACACACACACACACACACACACACACACACACACACACACACACACACACACACACACACACACACACACACACACACACATTCACACTCAGAGTCATGAAATGAGGATGTCAGAGTACCTGCAGAAATGCATGTGAACCACCAGAGGGCAGAAAAGTCTGAGTGTGGACTCCTGCTGAGTGGTTCTTAGAGATCCTGCTGTCACTTTTACTGGAAACTTCAAGTTATCATTTACAGCTTTTGAGTCACTTTAATTCAATCCACAATTACAGTGTTTATTGATTTACATGGGGGTTGCATGGTGGTGTAGTGGGAAGCACTCTAACCTCCCAAATGGTTCAAATCCAATAGCAGTCCAGGTCCAGTGGTTTTTGATCAGGACCTGGTTTTAGGTTATCTTAGTGTGAAAAATGCAGCAGAATGTTCCTTTAGTGCCTCAGAAATCAGAAGCTGTGAATCAGAAGCCAACTTCAGTGTCGTAACCACAAGCAGTGTCCAAACTCCAAAGACACTTCCACACATGTCTGGACAAGGCGAGAACCGAACCTGCAGTTCTCCACTGGGAGGTCTACCGCTCTACCTCTGCACCACAGCCGTCCCATATGATTATGGAAGAAAACTTTTTTTAAATCTTCATCTCTATTCAAACTTTGGTGCCATCAAGCAGAATTTACCTGCAGCCGTTTTCAATTGATGCTCCTCTTAATTTTCTCAGGGTCCCTACCTACTGAGACCAGAATGATCTCCATGGAAACAACCCCATCCTCAACATGAGGCCCCTCATGAGGAGAACAGCGCGTCATGTGTGACATTCTCCAACTCCAATGCACGGATTCTTCTGCAGTCAGCAGGATTGCAAACAGCCGCCACTGCTTTCTCCCAGATCTACAAGTCAAAGCCAGTCAGGATGGAAGCAGAGTTTTACCTGAGCTGCAGAGACCCACAAACAGCAGCAGAGCTGGACGCTCCATGTCCTCTCCGTCTGTCCTCCCCTCCCGTGCTCCTCTACTTATCACGCCAGTGCTCTGGCCCCGCCCTCCCAGCCTTTCTGCTCTCACTTTTTTTCAAACTCTGACAACCTGTTATTCACAACATCCCTCAAAGACTCTAGTTTGATGATTTTCTGGGTGTTTGTTGCTGCTGAGCATCTATAAGGGTTGGAAGTTCCTGACACTTGTGGCGAAGAACTTTACCATCAAGATATATCTGTTATCAGAAGAAACTTCAGGAGTAGAACCAAGATGTGATCAAACCTAAAAACCAGAGTTTCCTCTGAGGAAGACTCTGGTCACCTTAGAAAGGTGGAGGAAGCTCAGGAGTCTGGAAGGAGCTTGGAGTTGAGCCGTCGCTCCACATCAGAGAAAGGTGGTTTATAGCAAATGAATTCAGCTTCCAAAGAAAAGGAGCAGAGAAAAACTGCCTTCATCTGCTCTGGAGTTGTTCATTATGGGATGGCAAGCTAAGAAAATAATAAGAATCATTGAAGTTTTTAAGAGTTTTTTTAAAAAGGTGGAAAAACTAAATGTTTTTCTCTTTTCCTTCATGACATCCACAAACATTTGAATCATTTCTATCATTTTATCCTCCAAATCTCTGTGTTCAGCGTGTTTCCTGTTGCAGCATCGAGCTCAGCCTCTCTGCAAATTGTGCAATCCAATGCAAACTGGGTTGGGGGCCTTTTGCTAATTTATTGTGTGCTTCAATGCTTCGCCTTATTACAATGTTTTCATCCATTTTGATGACTTTTCCTCACTTTTGCATGTATGTCACATGTTTCCTAACATAAAGTGGCACTGATACCACGTTTGCCCCTGGTGCTGTGTGTCTACGTTACAGTCTGTCTGTAGCGTTCATCTTGGGGTTTTTTGGACTAAACCATTCTACATTTCACACTCTTCCTCAGTGTGATGTAACCCTGAGAATGCTGATATGAGATATCAAACACATCCATCCATTTTCTTACCCCTATCGGGGTCACAGTGTTGCCCCAGCCTGTCCCAATGCCACAAAATCACTCAGAGGGACAATTTAAAAATGATCAACCAACCTACAAACATGTTTCTGGACTGTGGAAGAAAACTGGAGTCCCTGGAGAAAACCCACCGTGGCAGTCAGCCAATCACTGGCTGTGGGGTGAAAGCGCTGCCCACTGCACCACAGAGCCGTAAATATGTTAACTTTGTATATTTGTGAATGTGACTCTGAAAGAACACGTTTGTCGTGTGCAGATCTGCATCTTGTAGAACCTGTATTCATCCAGGAAGGTGGATTGAGAACCATTCCTCATTTACAAAGGTGTGCGCTTGTTTGTGTGTTTGAGTGTGTAGATGTGTGTGGTTGTGTACATATCCTGTTAAATGTTGATGGCGTTGACAGCAGGAAGCTCCAAGCGACTTTTTTAATGTTTTCTCTCTTCGTGTCGATCCCCTCATGTCCTCCATGTTTACCCCCACCTCCATTTCTCCTCCTCTTCCTAAAACTTCCTCATTCTGACTCTTTTCCGTGAGGTTCAGAATTTAAACCAAAAGAAAAGTCAAACTGTACAGCAGTTCAGCTGCTGCAGCACAAATGTCAGATGATCAGATCTAAGAAGAGTTTCCTGTTGAACCGTTTTGCAGATCTGTTATCAAGGATCCTGTTTCCTTCTGTGTTATTCAATCTGATCTTTGGGACTCTGTGTTTTTTTTTTAAGAACCTCCCCAAGTCCCTGATGTTCTGTTGAAAGTGTCAGCTCTACCATGGCCGTCCTGCTGAAGACATTGTACCCCCAACATCGAAGCTCCACATTTCCCTGCCTGCGTTGTTCCGAGATGTAATTTACACAACAGAGAGCTCCGTTGCTCGGATGCTGTCACCCACAGGATCAGAGGACCAGGGCTTCTGGGTAATGAAGCTGTAAACAGCTCAGAGTCGCAGAGACGTCACGTTTCCAGATCTCCTTTTGACTCGGCTGCAAAGCTTTAGATTTGAATGGACATCAGACGTGATTTTTAATTCTAAACAATATTTGGAATATTGCATTTGCAGCATCCAGACGTTTCCACCACGACCTCATGCAACACTAATAGTCTTCCAGCCTCCTTTTGTTAAATGTCCTTTTGGTGCTTCAGTGTCTATGCGTTTCAGTTCTCCTCATCTCAAAGATCTTCAACGTGTTGTTTCTAAAATTGATTCATTTGAAGGTTTTATATTTTTGTTTGTATAGTTAGAGTTTAACCTTGTTAAGGTGTAGGATGAACAGGAGCAGCTGTGAGAAAAGGGGAACCTTTGTGAAATCTCTGCTGATACTTCAGAAAAACTAAAATACTTCATTAAAAAAAAAAAAAAACTTTTTCTGTTTGTCCAAACTGTTGGAATGCGTGTCTGTTTAGATTTATGCAGAAAAACATGCCGGGTGCTCGTTACAAAGAGCTCGCATTTTTAAAATTGATAAAGAATTTTAAATGATGAGCCCGCTGCAGCAAAAACCCTCAAATGACAGCCAGCAGATCAGAGAAACTCTAAATTATCTCAAGCACACAGTGGGAGCACTAATTAATTGGTGGGTGATTTTTTTTTTTTTTACAGCAGCTTTTACAGCTTCTTAAATAATTAGCATCATTGGAGACATGCACATCTGTGACAGACAGGAACATCTGTGGGCTGCAGGGTTGCCATGGAAACAGGCGGATGTGCAGGCCGAGTGACACGGGTTCATCTGTCAATCGAGCGCCTGTGGCGGCCAAACGGAGCGACGCAGGTTAGACTCACAGAGTTTAACAAATCATCTAGTGAATATTGTTTTAAAAAAAGAAACACATGAAGAGGGATTAAGAAAAGTTTCAACACAGGTGTGCTGATCAAACAGGAGCAGGTGAAGGAGAAGAGCTGCTGGCTTTAGAAACAGGTTTGGTTCACCGCCACAGAGGAGGAAAGTCGCTAAAAGAGCTCTAACTGCTGTGTTGAACTGCCTCGGCTGGGATAAAAGATGCCACGTGTGAGTGAACGCTTCAAGCATCTCCTCTGACAGCTGCAGATGCCGATGCAGATGTTTCTGCTGGCTGTCTTCAGCATTCGGCTTAAGGGATGGAAGATGGACATCAGGGGGAAAGTTCCTGGCCCAGACTGGACACCGGATCCCAACGGTCTGTCACTTTTGACAAATGAAAAAACAAAGAGAAGGGACAGTTTTTGGTTCCACCGTCTGTAGAACTGCTCCGGTGTCCTCAAGCAACCGAAAGCCCCGGTGCAGCTTCCAAAGGCCTGCTGCTCTCTACGACCCTCCCCGGACCTAGACGACCAAAAACATGCAGCCCCCTCTCGCACCTCCCCCTCGTACGGACGACTTCGCGCAGCAAGGATGTCCGGTTTGGATGTTAAGTCAATGTACAGGTGCGACCAGTGGTTCTGCGGCGTGTTTGGAACATCAGGCGATGCTTTTAAAGCTCAAATATCTGAACTTTCACATCACACAACCAATCAGTAATCAGGGGGAGGAGTCCAGAAAAAACATGGAGTAGAATCTGATCATAGATGGTGAAGCTCACCGTTTGGGGAGAGTCTTTGGATGACGTCATGAATCTAGACAGAAACGTGATTACTGACGCTTCAAAATAAATAAACTTGATCTCTGAACAGCAGGCTTAATACTTTGAACAGCTCCTCCACGTGCATACGAAGCATTAAGTAAGGGTTAATGGCCTTCAAAGTGTGCATCATCACTTTTTAACGCATGCCATGGAAGCCTCACGTTGGACGCGTTGCTTCCACAAAGTGCATTAAAAAGTGATAATGCACACTTCGAAGGCCATTAACCCGCTAATACCACGGTCACTTAAAAAAGCAATAAATATTGACCAGTTTTTAGTCTTGTTTTTTTTTTCAGATTTGGATCACTTTTCTCACAAAAAGCCGACAATTTGTTTCCTGGTGCGGCGCGATGTGACAAATAGTTCGCGTTGCGCCTCACCACTACTGCAGTCAAGATTTGGCGATATAAAGCGATAAATATATGCTGATCTTTCCGATGGGTTGAATAAGCATCATTTCAGAGAGAAAGTTCTCCTCTTACCGCTTATTTTTGTCCAGATGATGAAGCTAAAGGTTGTTTTAAAGAAGCCAGCGCAGTGATACAAAACATTTAAGCTAGGGGACCAGAACTTCTTTTTTCTCCATGCGGTCGTGGTGCAGCAGTAGGGCGGTCGACCCATGATCGTAAGATTGCAGGTTCGACTCCCGCCCATGAGTCGAAGTGTTCTTGGCCAAGACACTGAACCCCGGCTTGACTCTGGTGGTAGGCAGACGCCTGTGTTTGGCAGCGGAGCCGCCACCAGTGTGTGAATGTCTGTGTGCATGGGTGAATAGGTCTGTGACTATAAAATACTTTGTCGTTGTAGGTAGAAAGGCGCTATATAAGTATACGCCATTTACGCCATTTATCCTGTGGTATATCACATTTTAATGCACACCCAGCAGCCTATCAGAATCGTGTATTCACCCGGACCATGGTGTGAGTTACGATAAACGCAGAAAAGCGAATTTGCCGCGCGAATGACATTTGCTGTGAACGTCACACATAAGGCCTTTTGTGAGCTCAACGCCGTTGACCCCAGAGCTCACAGAAGGCCTTATGCGTGGCGTCACATGAAGAGAGAGAATCACAACAATCTAATCAAGAAAGACTTTTGCTTGATTTCCATTTTTCATGGTGTTTGGACACTCTGAGGTGGGATTAGAAAACCAGAGACTTTTATTTTGAAATCTGACAGAAAATCCGCCCTGCTTTTGCAGAGCGTCTGTCCCAAGTGTAACAAATATGCAAACCATCCTGTCACCACAGTGTTTGGGTACGCCTGTAAGTGTGCAGCTTCCTTTTATGCACACGAACCTCACACGTGTTGGATGTCAAACAACATTCCTCCAGAACATGTGAGACCGAGCCATGACCGACATTAGCTTCTTAAATTTGAAGTGAGTCCCAGCAGCCAACCAACAGGGGGGAAGCAGGACGCTGAGGCGGTCCTTCTGGATGAGTTGCTATGATTGAGGTGAGTTTGGGGACACGAGTGGGGAGAGTGGGACCGGCTCCCCCGGGAGGGAAACAATTTAATCTTTTCAGATACTTCCAACTGTAAAACCCGACAGGGGGGGAGGTTTGACGACTGAGCCTGCATAATGCTTCCTCCTCTAAGCAGGTCATTGGATGTCTCATCGCTTCTCCGTCGCCCCAGCTGTGAGGGTTCATCACCCGCCTCCTGCATTATGCATTCCGCTCGCCGGCTTCCTCTCGACAACAACACACAGATAATGGTTATCCTGCAGAAAAGTGGAGGCTCATTGTGTCTCCTCTCAGATGTCTTGAATTCCGATTTGAGAGCACAAAGTGACTGTTAGGTGAGGCTTCAGCTCCTTTCATGGTAATTGTATATCTTTTTACTTGACCTCCAGACCTCCAGGTGCTTTTCCAACCCAATTATGTGGAAGGAAAGCACAGATCTGTGAGCACTCAGACTCTCGTTTCCTTGGCGTCTGCAAACAGATTGAGATCTTCCTCTCTAAATTCTGCATCCACTTCACTTTCTTTTCTTATCCTTTTTTTTCAGTCCTTCTCTTGGGTTCATCCTCTTCTGTTAGAAATGTTTGGAGGCTCAGGTGTAGGTAACTAAATGCCGTGTCACACAGTCACTATATGTTTTGTGCATTTTCCACATTTGACATTTGGGTCTTTCTGAGAAGCAGGTGTGATAAATGTAATTCATAAGTGTTCCTTGGGTTCCTTATCCGTCAATGCCACAGATGTCCGTCAAAGCTTTCAGCCGACGGGTCCAAAATTTTTGGTTGGTTGAGATTTCTGCACTTTACGCATATTTTATGTAGTTTACACGCAATTATTTGGTAAATCTCACGCAATTGGGCGTGATTTTTGTGAGATGCATTTGCGAATTTGTGGTCTTCCACGACTGTTCCACCAGTGGTGGGTCATCAGGGCCTTCTCTCTGAAGGCCTAAAACATATCTGAGTCATGTGTTAATTATGTTTTGTCCATGCATGCTCATTAAATCCCTCCAAATGTTTTGTCCATTCTCGTTTATTGTGTTTTTTATGGCTGCTTCCAGGCGTATTTTCACGTTATAGCATTTAACCAATCACATTTCAGCTGTTCTCTGTTGCCAGGCAGAGTCAGAGCGAAAGAGGCCTTCACTATCAGTTCTGCAGACCTCCTAATGCAAAATCAATGTCAGACAGTCATTTCCTTCAACCAATCAGATTGTGAGTTGGTGTCAGCAGGGCCTTCTAGCAGGTTTGGACAGCGTCACAGTATTCAGAGCTTCTGAATGGACAGACGTTTCAGGAAGTCACGTGCAGCCTTGTCCAGTTTGACACAGATCCACGGAGCAGTTTTTGATCCGTCTCAGTTAAAAGCTGCCAGTAGAATGTAGAGCAATTTCTTACTGTTGATGTAAAGCCATTTAGCTCGATTTTACCCCAAATCCTCTCCACCTTTATCCACCTTTGTCATGGTAGGAGAACACTTCAACGGGGGGGGGGGATGGGGGGTGTCATAGGATAACACAAGGGTTGAAGACAGACTGACTGTAATGTCCTCCATGGAGGATCTAGTAGGAAAATCTCCCACTGATCTCCTCGACTTCCTTCATCAGATCAAATCTGAGTGAATCCTGAAGCAGCCGTACAGATCTGTGTGTTTGGTGATGACCGTCCCCGTGTCCTCTGCGTCTGTCCAGCGGACAATTTGGGCTCTAAAGCGGATTCAAACCTACGCAGAAACACAACTAGACAGACTCTCAGCCCTGATGATGGAATAGATAAGGACTTCTGGATGGAACTGAAGACCATCATCTACATGATGACAGGGTGATGGACTGTTTCTGATGAAAGACAGGAGGAGAGATTTTGTCTTCAAATGGTGAAAATGATAAATATCATCAATAATTGGCTTGGCTGCAACCCGTCTCCACTGCAGCTTGGCGCTTTTCTCCACCTGTTCTGTAGTTTGTGTTGCACTTTGTAGTTTTTGTGGTTTTGTTAGTAGTTTTGCTCAAGTGAAGCTGTTGGGTTGAATTGCCATTTTCTTTCACGTTTTCTCCTGTTTATGTCAGTCTAGGGAGTTTTGTGTTCTGTCATTGATTTCTCTTTTCTTTCATTTACAGGTAAGACTTCAGTTAGATGGAGTTTTGTTTGTTATTTATTTAGTTATTTAGTTATCAGAGCCAATATATCTCTGTTCCTATAGAGCGACATCACTCATATCTTGTTTGTGTTGAGTCGGTAGCTGATATTTCTCTCTCTCTATCAGCCACACGCTCGGGTTTTTTACTGGCAGCAGCCGCACACGAACCGAGCACGAGGAAGAGAGACATCAGAAAGATAGACGGGTGCAACAAGAAGAAACAACATCAACACGGAAATAACATGAAAAGTTCTGGGGGCGAAATTAAACTGGAGACAATTTCTGGTTTTGAAAACTATAATTTTTTTTGTGGTTTAGAAAGCTTCAGTTTCTCCATCGCTGCGTTTTTGTTCCAACACCAAAATTCAGACTTCTGACTCCTGGGAGTGAAGATGTGCAGGGAGCCCAAAGAAATATTTCAAAATAAAACTCCTCTGTGAGAGACGACTTGCTTTTAAATCCCAGTCATTTGTGTTATCAGTAAAAAGACGTGAAAGGACCACATTTAGGAGACGATCTCTGCACGGAACAAAAGCAGCTTTGAAGCCCAAGAGATCGTCAGGAAAAGATCAGAGTCACATGTTAATGCAGCCAAATGATAAAGTTTGTATTTTCTGACTGCTCTTTTAAAAGAGTCAGATAAATTCTAGTGAACAGTTGAAGACGTTTCTTTGATTCTGCATGGAAAGAATCCACAGAAGAGGTTTAAGGCTTTGTGAAGAACTAATCTTGTTATCTCACATTTGAGTTTAAAGTTAATGTGAGAAAAAAAGGAAACAGATTTAACTCTAAACAGAGATTATGTTACTGAAATGCGTCAATGAACCAAAGGAAACTGTGACGTCTGAACTGAATTATTAAGATAAACTGAATAACTTTTATCAGAGGACTCGTGAATTTAGACATTTTCTGTACAGCAAGACACTCAATGACTTTGTGATGACGCATTAGAGTTTGTATTTGCAAGCACAATGTATAAACTATACATTTAAATGAAAGAAAATCTGGCAAAATTGGCAGAAAACATTTAATTAAATTTTAGTCCTTTTTAGTATCATAGAAGACGTGCGCTCTGACGGTTCAGGCTTCCACGGCGTGCGTTAATGTCTGATAATGCACACCCAACTATGCCTTTCATAATATCTCATAATACATTTATGAATCCATTTTCATAGATAAACATGAGAAATATCTTTTTTTTTCCCTTTCAGGTTAAATAAAACTGTTGTACGACAGTTTTAAGGCCACCAAAAAAATATTAGTAATATTATGGGATTTTAAAGTCATAAATTTGCAACTTTTTTCTCAAAAATAGACAGTGTTATTATAGATGATGTTTTGTAACCATTACATTGTTCACTAAACGCTTTTCCTCTTTTATTGATTTTAAATTTGAATTGAAAAACAATTCCATCACCTTTGCTCTGTGGCAGACAGCTATCATAGATGGATGTTAAAGAAGGTCCCTACTTTCTTGAAATAAAGATAAAATCTAGTAAATTGTCGGTGGTTGATGCTTGGAACGTTTGGAATAATGGAATCGGTTTCAAAAACAAAAACATATTAAACAGACCTGACTCTGACCCACATTTCCTTCTGTTTTACTTGCACCTATGTGAATAAACGGAGGAGACTGATTACTCTTTTTTTATTAAATCACACACGTCAGCAGGAGTCGCCCACAGATTTCACATTTTTCTGCCTTCAAATTTGAAATGTTGGAGTTTCTTGGTTTATACGTCCAATCACCACAAAAGAGATGCCGACCTAGAGAGGAACATATGAGGCAAACATGTGAAGGTCCAATCACAGGACAATAATGTTCCTGCTGGACTGACAGTTTTATTTATGTCGTCATAGATTAACTTTTAATAATCTAGATCACCTGTGTGATGTCAGTCACTTTACGAGATTTTGCTGTTACTGTATTCTGACCTTCTATATTATGGCCTTAATTCGTTAAAAATTATAAGAAATAATTAAAAATATTAACATGACTTGTGAAGACATTTTGACATTTTAGTACTGGAATCAACAGAAATGATCACAATAAAAAAATATAAATATGCAATTCTTCGATGGGAGATGGGAGAAGTGCAGTAGCAGAGGAGCAATCATGTCCAGAACAGAGTCATACTGACATCTAGTGGACGGACGAGTCCAAATGGATCTGAGCTGAGCTTCTCTGTTCTGTTAGGTCCAGAAACATTTTCTTCTCCTGCAGTTTTTCTGTGTAGATTTTTTCCATTTTCATCAGAGGTTCATATTCCTCTCTTTTAGAGTTGTATTTCACTTTTTTGGTCCGTTGATAGCTCCTCTCTGGTACCATCATTTTCAAGTTTCTGCTCTCAGATGCTGACATGGAACAAAACGCTACTTTATTGGCGTTATGGAAGACCCTTTTCTTCTTGGTGACCTTCTTTCTGGGTTGGAATGTTGGTGGCCATAATATTTGCAAATAAAGACGTTTTAACTCAGCAACTTTCACCACCTTTTGTAGGGTTATCCTTACGTGCCTATAGTCTTGACTGGCTCCAGAACAGTTAACTTAGAAGGGTGAAAGCACATACAAACATGAATCTTCTGAGAGTGACATCCTCAAGCCTTGTGACAACAAATGTCAGGCACTGGGAGATGTTCCTGAAAGGTCCAACATGTTCAGAAATGTTTTATGTGACATCATGTCAGATGACGTCCCTCTATGACATCATTCACTTTGACATAGTCTAGTAGTTCGTATTAATGACATTCACCAGCTCTAGTTATAAAGATGTTAGTTTCAAGTTTTTGGCAATACTTTGTGTAACCAGATGCTTCAATATTTAGTAAAATGTTTTTTTTTTAATTTAAGGAGTTTTTTAAATGTCCATCATAAGAAGCAGTTGATATTAGATGTATAGAAGAAACAAAGATGTAAGGACAACCAAATATTACTTGCCAGGTTGTCTGGAGGACAGCCATTTTTTTTCCTTATTTCTAAAGCTGTAATGTTTGTTTCCTTTTTTTTGTGTTGAAATGTTGAGTGAACATTGAGGTTTCTCTCTTTTTATGAGGCAGAAGTGCTGCTTAAGATCTAGATTACTGCCGTAGTTCAACTTTAAGAAAGTTACGGATTTTGTTCTGTTCTTGTTTGAGACCTTCAAACAAATTCAGAGGGAGAAACCTGCTCTTACAAATTTAAATGAATAGAGAATAGACATCCTAAACTACCGGCATTGAAGAATATTTCTCAAATTAAAAAACATCCCTTTTATGGCAGAATCATTGGATAGCAGAGAAATCCAAACCCTTCACTTCACCCTAACGTCTGGGCCTCATCAACTCATAATATAAAGTGAAGACCCTCACCTTCTGATGGGAATAGCTGGACTGTCAGGAAGCTGAGAATAAATCGGTCTCTGAAAGTCCAGGGGCCCACAGGAGTCTCTGCCCTCTGGGTTTTACCTCCCAAGACCACCGGCGGGCTCGGTCTGACTTGGAGGAGCTGCTCTGAACTCTGAGATTGGATGTGTTGTCGGCCGGACTGAGCTGTGAGGCTCAATCTACTGACAATTTCACCAGACTTTATGTTAACCCCCTAATCTGTTTTAACCAACATGGACCCATGATTTGCAGCCTTAAGTCCTGGTTTAGCTCGGCATGTATCTCACCTTGTTCTGTGAGTGACCAGTGCTATTTTTAAGTGGTTAATTAGTTATAGATTTAATGTAGGGAATAAAGTCTGGTGTGACTTCCAGGTGTCATCACTGCAGACTCTTATCACTAGCTGGTTTTGTTTTGGTTGCTTGCATAGTAACTTTACTTTTATTTTATTCTTGTTAACCTAAACCCTTTGGCATAAAAAGACAAAATGAGTTTTGATTCACGGAAAAGGAATCGGTGACTGTAGTTTTAGTGTGGAGCCGATTTTGCTTTGCTGTCTTTGTCGATCTGGACAAGTTTGATTGTAGAAAAGGGGTTTGTTTTTGCAAAGAAACTGAGTTAATTTTTCATCTCTCACCAGGTGTTTTCCAGAATTACTTTATTCAAATCAATTCAATTCAATACAATTTTATATATAGCCCAACATTTACAACAATAGTCATCTTAACGGGCTTAATGCCGGTGATTATGCAATAAACATGAATCATAAAGAACATAAAGTCATAAAATACAATAGCTGATTGCTTAACTGGGCATCCTGCCCTTAGACCCTCCTCTGCAGTAAGGAAAAACTTTATTCGTTTTTGTCATCATTTTAGCCATAAAACGTTTGCGATGCTTTCTGGTGTGGCCATGTCATTGAGAGAGTCCAAAGCACCACGAGTTGCAGCAGCAACTGTGTTCAGTACCAAAAGAAACTTTGTTTTTGTCTTTTTTATGTCTTAAAAAAAAGGCCCAGAAGATCCTTGTTTGCACATCAAATACCCGGTTTCTGCACCTCCAACACCCAGCAAGGAGCTACTTCCTGTTTGAAGCTGTTTTAATCACAAAAATAACTGGAGCCAAGTCAGTTCACAAAGTGAACACAGATATACAAGACTGAAACATTACCTGATTCAACTTCACAACTGAAAAGAACACAAATGTTTGTTCAAATGTTCTGGACCTCATCCTGAGAAGTAGGTCTAAGTCAGCTTTACATGACGAAATCCTGTTTTTAACATGTTCTTGTTTTTAAAACGGCATTTCTGAGTGTTTCTTTATTCAAATTGTGACTTATCAGGAGCAGATAAAAACCTGTGGTTTGAAAAAGTTCAGGTTTGTGATGCAGCAGCTGCGATGGGGGGGCCAGAGTCTCCCTGCTCCGCTCCATTCTGATGCATCCACCTGCAGACGAATAGATCCGTGTAGTGGGGCTGTAAGCTGCCGGGAAAGAGTGTAAACAAAAGCATGATGGGATATTACTGTTGGAGAGCCCAGCATGCAGAGGTTAAATCAATGGTCCCCAGTCTTTTTCAGGCCACAGACCGCTTTAACGTCAGACAGTATTTTTTTAAGGAGCATCCTGTACAAAGCTGAAATGCTCGTCTGATTTTGTGTCATTTTTAGTTTCAGTTTGTGGACTCTGGTTCAGTATCCACTGGTTATGCTCATCTGGTGTAGCAAAGTTTTAATTATTTAGTTATAATTATTCAAGGAAATCATAAAATGAATTTGATCTAATCAAATCAACTCAAACTGATTGGAAAGGGAGCTTAGATTGTTTTGAGCAATAATGTGACTGGTGGGGTGGAAGTGCTTTGAGGTGCTTCAGTCTGGGCTTCCTGGTGTTTGCACACCCCTAATGGTTATAGGGCAGGGGGGTCGAACTCATTTTCACTGAGGGCCACATCAGCATAGTGGCTGTCCTCAAAGGGCCAAATGTAACTTATAGATATAACCAAATGCAATGAAAAATAAATGTAACTACTCCTTAATGTTAAACAACTAATTGTTTATTTATTATAACTTTTTAAAGTGACAACTCCAGTTGCATAGAAAACATATGTTTGCTTGTTCTTCTAGCATAAATCCTTTACATTTGTTCATCAGGTTAGGTTCTATGGACAGTGTTTACGTCCTAATGTATAGCTGCCCAATCCGATAGTTTAAGTCTGATTCCCGCTGGATATGAATACATACACACCAATTTTTATTTTTTATTTTAAGAAATTAAAAACTTTTATGCTCTCGAGGGCCACATTAAATGACATGGGGGGGCCACATTTGGCCCAGAGGCCTTGAGTTTGACACATGTGTGAGTTATAGAGCCTACAGCACCACAACCTGGGGGCAAAGTCTTTATTATCAGTACTGAGGATCATGTTGCAACAAAGCAGGCGCTGTCCTCAGGCAGGAGTCCACTGTCTCTCAGCGCCGCGTTGACGGCCGGTACGAGCCGGTCGCTGTAGTTCAGCAGCCTGCCATCGTAAATAAGATCCTTCAGAGACAGCTTGGTTTGGGTTTTGGCTCTGAAAAGACAATAAGTACTTTACAAACTCAAGAATAATTGATTATATCTAGTCATGGTAGAAAACATGCAGCAATTGACCTAAACTGGAGTGAATCAGAAATGGATTTGGGTAAACAGAGGCATGGGTTTACCTTGTGTGGTACATTCGTGCCATGTCTGGTGTCACCCACGCAAAGGTCTTCTGGTTATTCAGGGCTCCGTGAACGCTCAGCGAGAACACTGATCGGGGGTTCACGATGATTTTAAAGTCGATCCACCCGTCAGTAGGAAGGGGCTCCCTGTACAAGTGGGAAAGGATATTGACGCCCGACACGCTCCCCCAGCGGTCCTGCAGCAGAGTGTTTGGGAAAATCGGAGGCGGCAGCAGGACGTCGTTTGGAAACACGTGACTCCGAAAGCGGTAACGCTTGTTGGCGCCATGCTTCTTCTCCAGCAGTGGCAACAACTCCAGCCAGCTGTTGAGCAAATCAAAAATATAACTAAGATAAGCTAACACACATGATATAACCATTTCCTAAGAATGTCAGAATTTGATCAGAGGTACTAGTAAAAACTTCTTCTCGTCTTTTGTCTTTAAAGTAAAACCCATACATCCTTCTAAATGTTGTATCTGAATGTGGACGCAGTATAAAGAGACTTCCTCAACTTTTACCTGTCGACAGACTGTGGTAGTATTAGCTCATCCACATCGTGCAAGGCTAAATACTTGGTCTTGTACATGTATCGGTAAAGGCAGTCGTTCAGAGCAGGAATCTGACCAAAGTAGTGGAGTTCACCAGGACCTTGGCTTGGCAACCATCCTCTAGACACGTTAAGATATTTGGACAGAGACCAGGGAATCACCTCCACTAAACCTGTAGCAGAACAACAATGAAGACAAATCTGATCAGTAAACTAAATACCTTCAGGGTTTTAGCAAAATAAATAATGGAGCCTTCAAAAAGTCCAGCTGCAAACAGGGAAATACACTTTCCTACTTTTTAAAGAAAATCACAACAGTAACAAGCTCAACATTGCTAATAATTAAAGAAATTAGAAAACTTTATCCAACTTTCTGTTTCTCCACTAAAAAAGAAAACAGAAAAATGTTTGTCCTTTGGTTCTCTGTCTGAATTCCTGGTAAATCACAGCACCTTCATGGCATTTGGAAGCAGACGTCATATTTTCTACGGTTGGACTCTGTTTCTTTTTGTTCTGTCGCCGTACAGATGCAGGTGGTTCGCCGTCCCGCCTCCAATCAAATACTTTTACTCCAGTCACGTATAATGCTTTAGCACATTGTGAAAAAATATAATGTTACAAAATAATGATCTTTATTAACCACTCAACATGACAATAAACAGGATTGTAAAATGTTTCATTTTTTTCTCCTGGTAGGGTTGTTGTTTGCAGCAAAAGCTTCTCCTAAATCACATTTTACATCTTTAGTACTAGTAAGTAGTACCTCTAGTACCTCCTTCAGCCCCGGAGAACCTAAGAGTTCAATTTTTGTTTTTGTTTTTGTGGCTGTAGTTAATAATTGCTGCAACCAAAATTAAGAAAAGAAACTAACAAAAAGATGTCTAATGTCAAAAGCCCAGAAAAATGCACTTGAGTTCTTCAGAGTTAAATTTCTGGTTTTTCTCTGTTGAGTTTTTTTCCCAATGAGTTCAGGTGGAAAACAAAAAAATCATTTGAGTTTATTTTAATCTACTTTTGAAACTGAAGTTTGCAACAGTCACAGGGACATTATTCTGGTCAGAACGATGAACGCATAGAAAACAAATCTCACCATACTCGACCTTTATGTGTGTAGTAGTCCAGAACGTTCTGTGTTTCGAGGCTGCAGTTGGTTTTATAGATAACGACCCTGTTGACACCCAGTAACTGCAGCATTTCCAAACTCTGCACCAGCTGCAACACAGAACAGGCGTCAGGTCCCATGGCCGCCTCGTCAGTCATCTGCCTCATTGCTTGTTGATGCAAACATGTAATCAGACGGTCTGAATGACCACTGTTCAATACATTAAGAGGCTAAATCCAAGCCCAACATCAAAATGAAGACAAGGTTTTAGTGTTCAGTGATTGCGGTTTAACCTGGAAAACCAGACTGTACATTTTGACTTAAATAGACATGGTTGTAGAAGAAAAGGATGCTGAAGGGAGCATGAAATCAATGGATTAAACAAGGGTGGGATTTTCACAAATAAATGCAAACAGTTCTATGATGACATAAATAACAGCCATTTCTAGGGCAAATCTGAATTCCTCCTATACCCCTCAGGCTCCTTCCTATTGCTCCAGTTGTAGGGGCATTTGGAGCTATAGGGGAGTCTCAACTTTTTTTAAGAGGGAGCCGTAGGGACTTGGGGCTCGGTATCACTCCTGCTGATCCGCCTCGTGTTCTCATTGCTTCGCGTGGGTGTGTTCTGAAGCATTTGAATGTTAGTAATGACTTTTTGTATGACTTTTTAAAGCTATAAAACGGATGTTGTTCTGCATTTTCCAAGTGCCAGCAGCTAAGCGCTAACAGAGATTACTGGCTACTCTTCATGACGTCATCGAGTAGTAGTAACGTCTGAATGTGAAGACGCTATTACGAAGCCAGGGGGGGTAGGGAATGAATTTGAATTCTGCCTTAGTTAAAATTAAAATAAAAAGTTATAAAAGATTTAAATGTGTTGCTAAATTTTCTTTGTCAAAGTCCAAATAGAAGCATATTTGTTACTTATACACACAAACACATATATATATATATTTTTGCAAACTGTCCTCACCTGCAGCACATTGGTGTAATCAAACATAGTGGAGAAGCAGACAGTGAAGTCATATGGAAATATTTTAGACTCTGTCTTTAGGTTCTGTACCTCCAGAAAGTCCTGATCAAGTGTCCCTAAGAGATCAAACAGACGTTAAAAGACTCTATACATTAAGAAAATGTAATAAACACCTAAAATAAACAAAAAATGCAGGAATACCTTTTTGATCCTTAGAATTTAATGTTAGAACACCTATTAAGGTTTCTCCTTTAGGGGTCTTTAACCCCAATGGTCTCAGATCAATACTGATCAACTGGTCACTTGGTTTTGGGCATATTTCCGTTTTTATTTAGGTTGTTTTTCTGAGCCATTTCTGAAAAAAACTGCTAGAATCTCCCCGCCACATCTGTCTGTGACTCTTTCCTAATGCAGGTCGCGCTTCGGTCACTTCTCTTAACATATACGTCCGTTACCTTGTTAAAGAGGTTTCTCCAGCTGGTGAAACATCACTGCGAAGTTCAAATCCCAATCTCCCAAAATGAACAAAAAACAAAGTCCTTGAAAAGTTTCTTCGTGCATAAACATCCAAGAAGAGCTGTGACTTCAAAAAAGAGCTTTCTTAAGAGACAATACTGGGAGTCTTGACTCAAATACATGTAGTGATGAGTGATGAGCATTCAATTATTATCCTTATATGTCAATCCTTTTGCATTCATAATGTGGTTCCATTTAAACAATTTAAATAAGGCCGGATTGCCTATCACTGACCAGCTGATCACTTCAGAGGGTTTTATTGCCAGTAGAACAAGCAGTGGACTGCCGGTAAAAAAGGTGGACAAACTGTTTTTTAAATAAAGCAAATCCTGGTTGAAATTATTTCATAGTGGAAAACAGAACAGCTGTAGATACAGCTTAGCAAACAGACACAAGGATAAGAAGATTTTTAAAGCCACACTGTTTGCCTTTGCTGTAAATCCCAGTGTGTAAAACGAACAGTAAAATATCTCAAACAAATGTTTGTGGTGTAGTACTGTCATCTGATGTCAATGTGACTAAATTCAGCGACATCATATAGTTTTCACGTTATATCACTGTTTCAAAGGAAACCGATGTGAAATACAGCCGATAGAACAAATGGAAATACCTTTGACACAATTCTGTCAACACCATTTTGACATTTATGGTTTGTCACCAGACAGGAACAGGAACGAAATTGGTGCAAATTGAGAGTACAAACTTGTAGTGTGGCACGTGAAGACTCATCAGTTTAAGTCACCATTAAACACGCATCACAGCATGAAGCTGGCAACAGTGTCACCAGTGTGTTACCTTAAAGTGGATAGGCTTCTTATATTTGTGAAGGTTTGAAGCTTTCAAGTTTTAAGAAGACAGAAAGTGTGAAAATGTCCATTCAGTGAGTAGTGGAATATTGTTTTATAGTTTACATAAAAAAAATACTACCGAGCTCTCGGTTGGTAAGGTGGAAGGCTGCCACGCAGGAATCCAGGGTTTGATTCCTGGAGGGGAATGATCGTTACTTAACAAGGACCCTTCCCGCTGCTGCCACCTGAGCACCGCTGCTCTGAGTGAGGGGGTGTGCGTCTGCGTCTCACCGCTCCCCAAGGGGATGGCTCAAATGCGGAGAACAAATTTTGCACACCTAGGTCTGGGACTTTACTTTGTGGATTTTATCTGTCGCAGGTTATTTTTAGAACGTAACTCCTTGATAAACAAGGAACCACTGTTTCTACTTAAAACGGGGTGCGTCCCGCAGCAACCAGAGAGAACCTAAGAGAAAGGTGACTCTTGATGTCTGCCAAGTGAATCAGGTGTGCGGTCGGTACCTTCAGGGTTGACATGAGCAGAAGTCACAGCAACGTGGGACGGTGTTGGACAGCCTGAGGGGAGGGGACACATGATGTCAGCTGTCCCATAATGAAAGCGGAAGTGATCAGGGTGGAGTTTGTAGTCTGCATGGGTGATGTTCAGCTTCTTCTCACACCGCAAGTGGCAAAGATAGGAGGCTTTTTCTTTCCGTGGCTTAATCGCAATAATGCGAACCTGCAATGGAAAACAGTTATTTCCTCTTTGTTGCTGTTTTTTTCCTTACCAATTTGAAAATTTGCTATCTGGAACAACAACATGATTGCATGAACTGGAGTCATTTTTTTTTATTCTCAGCTCATTTTTACTGTCATTTCCAATTACTTTTTAATACAGTGTACACATACGACACAAGAACAGTTCTTTGTCTTTTAATTTAGCATTCTGCTTGTTCCTTTTTCTTTTTAACAGGGAAGGTTAAACAAATTCAGTCTCTCTTACAATAACACACAAACAATGGGACCTTGGAACCTTCCATGGCCACTCAGCAGTTCCACTGACCTAACTGAGATCAAGGGCTTTCTTAAAGGGTATCAGAGTGGGGTATGAAGGGAGAGGGCAAAGACTGCAAGGCATCTATCCAACCCAGGGTGGCTGTGGCCAATGAGGGAGTTTTGGTAGTTCAATTCCCAGCTGCTCCTGTCATACGACCAAGTATCCTTGGGCTAGACATTTGTTTCCTTGGTTTCCATGACTGGTGTGTGTTGGTGTGAATGAATGTGCATCCTCCTAGCCTCTCTAGTTAGTGTTTCTTGCTCTTTTTCCCTTCACTCACCTCGTTTGCATTAGTGCGGTGCTCCAGATAAGCCGATACCAGCAGTGTTTTTGTCCCGTTGACGGCTACGAGAGTTGCTGGTTGTGCTGCGGGAACTGTTACAATGAAAATTATTAACACATACTTCACTTAAGTCCTGCACGTATTATCTACTCAATTATGCATCATCCTATAAAAGTCAAGCTCAAACCAAGAAGGTTTGTTTTTTTGTTTCATGCGGAGTAAAGGACATGTTGGGTTTTTTTCACCAATGAAGTAAAATGCTAGGCCAGAGCTGAATCTTCCTGTACTTATACAGCGCTCCCAGGAGTTATTCAGACTACAGGAGTATGAATAACTTCACTGCATTTGGATTTGAATGTGGAGAACAGCCTGTCTATGCTTTGGTCTCAGAGCAGTGTTTACAATAGATCTGTGCTGCTTTAGAAACTAAGACCTTTCATTGGGTAGACCTTTAAAAACAACTCTAATTGAAAGAAAAAATTCTCATCTCAAATAAAATTCTTAGCGGAATTCTGATATTCTTAAAGCATATGTACAGTGTGTTTTCAGTTAAATATACTTTGCATTCATGCCAGGTGCAATAGCACTTGGCTGGTCCCATAACCACATTTACCGTTGACTCTGGCTTTCTTTTGATGTATACATTTTTAAAATTTTTTTCATTTCCACAAATCAACAAAATAAAAATTGCTGCAATATAACATTTAGGTTATTATATACATAGGGTTGTTATTAAAAGTGTTTTTGATACTAAACTAATTGTGACAGACTCTTAAAAACCACTGGAAAATGAATAACTTTATTTTTATGAGTTTCTTTGTGAAACAAACTGTCTTCTCTTTGCTTTTTCACTCATCGGTTTTATTGTGTGAGGACAATTGCACTAAAAACAATGTCTAATATTTTTGACTCCAAAGTTTGTTCTGTTTGGTTGCTGTGATCGCTCCAATTTATCTCAACAGCCAGGAAACGTAGCAGAGCTAAAACCAGTCTGCTACAGATTTGGTGTGATTACAAACTCTTGCAGTCCACATTTCTCCAAAGCTTTGTGATAAATCACATCACAGTCAAAGTGAAAATTATAACACTCAAGTTTAAGTTTAGTTCTAGGACTTTTTTGGATCCAATACCAAATCCTTGTATTTGATTTAATAGTGAAAAGTAAATCAACAAAAAGTTGATTTAAAGGCCTGAATCATTATATGGGCCATATAGGGAGCAGAGTAGAAACAAGTGAAGGTGAAGAACCAGGAGAAGTTCTGAAGCAACACTTAGCTTACCAAGATGTTTATTAACGCATTTCTTTGGTGCAGAAAATGTTTGATATTTGGGAGTCCAGAGGGGGAAGGTCCGGTTCATCCTGCAGAACATATAATTGAGAGAGATGCAGAACAAAAAACATTTGACACATTTGGGAAAAATAAAACAAAAGTCAGCAAAAAAGAAAAAGAATATTGTTATCCTTCATATGATTGTTACCACTGTGTCACACGACTATATTAAAAAATGGCTACAAGTTCTAGGTTCCTATTTTACCCTGGGGTCTTGTGGTTTGCAGTGATGAATTTAATTGGAGAAAAACACAACATAAAGAAAAAAGACTTGTATCAGACATGAGTAGGGGGTAGTTGTTTTTTTTTTATTATTCAATAAAAAGGGGGTTGGTTTTTTAAGGGTGTATTCAGACCGTTTGCTCTGCACCCAGTCCACTTAATTTGGTCTGGATCGAGTCCTGAACCTTGCGTTTGGTCTGTATTCAGACTGCCTTCTGGCTGACTTTCCTGTTCCGGACTGAAGCTTGTAAACAAAACCACATGACTAAAGGTTTCACCACTAATTGGCCAGGAAATACAAGCAAAGCCACTAGAGACAGAAATGATGGAAGTCCTGCTCTTATAGATCATCCAAACTTTATATTTTGCTTACAAGATTTGAACGTCTGTATCAACATCAGGCTCAACACTTTTTACTGCTGCTTTAATACCGTTGGTGGTTACTGATTACTGGTTACAGGAAGATGGCTAAGAAGGTACGCTGATTGGAGTTTATGACATATAGGTCGCCGGGAAAACAGTGAGAAGCAATATGTGTCATGTTAACCCTTGTGCTATCCTATGGCCCCACCCTTCCATTGACGTGTTCTCCTACCATGACAAAGGTGGATAAAGGTGGAGAGGATTTCATGTAATCCATGGACACCAGTGAAGATCACAAATCATTGAAGAACAAAGGTTCAGAGCTCTGTCTAGTGGGTCTAGATGACCCCACTCCCAATGTTAACATGTCTAGGATAGAACAAGGGCTACAAGTTGATTTGATGAGTCTGAATTCATCCAATTACGTGTCAATGAGTTGCTTGTGTCTCATCGTCGTGGTGTTATGGCGTTGCTTTCAAGATGAATTCTGTTAAGGAACTACAGGGAGCTTTTAGGATGACGTCACAGTGGCGTCTGTCGCGTGAATGCCGCATAAAAAGACAGAAAAGCATGTAAGAAGCGTTTTCAGCTGTGTTAAAATAAACATTAATAAACTTTGCTTTACATTTGTCCGCGACTCATTTGTTCCTTCACTTCTGCTATGTCACGTCAGCTACGGTGGCCATTTTGGTTCAGTTGTTCTGGTCTGAGGACGGATTGTAATCAGACTGAGGAATCTCAGAGAGAACCGAAGCTCAGTTCGATTGGAAACGAACTGAGACCACCTCCAAAGATGGGTCCGAGAGGGTCCCATTACTATACCATGAAGGGGGTCTAAGGGCAGGGATGCCAGTTTAGCTTAGATAGCTTGTTAGTTAATTGTACTATTTTCCTATTGAATTCTATGTATTCATGATCCTTTTGATTTTATGTTTCACTTTTTCAATTTCTGATACAAAGCCCATCGAGACGACTGTTGTTGTGAATTTGGGCTATACAAATAAAATTGAATTGAATTGAATTGACTTGAATTGAGTTATGTTTTTATGCTCTTTGGATTTTGCATTTACTTGATTCTCTGTATGTATGAATATTGTACTGTGAAATATGCTAGATTCCTGCGTGCAGCACCAGATAAGCAGCAGGCCAGTCTCCTGGTCTGGGTTTTTCTTCTTTGTGCTGGAGTGTTTATGGAACACAGTCATCTGCAGGATGCAGTCTATACAAAAACACAGAGTCTAATGATGTATTTTGAATGTTCACATGTTGCCTTGCTGGACAATAATTAAAAAAAAAAAGCATTTCTGCTTTGGAGAGAGAGGGAGAGCGGAGAACAATGGTTGTGATTTCATCTCAGAGGCGCTAAAACATATGTTGGATTGCACCATCACTCGTTCAGGTACAGTATTATTCCCCCCTCCTTTGTTCACAAAGAAAGGCAACACTTTGGTCTGAAGGATGAGGTTGAATCCACGTCTCTGTGAAACACAGTAAACTGCTCTCATGCTCTCTGCCAGCTCCTCCGTCTTATTGGCCAGAGAGCGTACATTCCCCCTGATGGTCGCAGGAACAGCGGGCTTACGTTTCCACTTCTTTGCCTTGACACGGGCGTCCCCCCAGCGGCAGAATAGGTCTGATCAGAGCAAACAGCTGATCGTGGGAGGATATAAAATACTTGCCGCTGTGCGGGAGTAAAGACACAGTGGTGGGGTGTGAAGCGAGCAAAAGCAAAAAAAAAGAACAACACTATAATAAATACTAAAAGACAAACAGAAAGTCATAACAACTGGAGCAGCAGTGCCACCCAAGATTTAATAGAAGGTTTTTCTGTTGTGTTCTGCTATTTGAATCCATCTTTATTTATAAATCACTTGTGGAACTTCAGCCTTGTATGCACTGAAAATACCAGCTGGCAATGCAGAAACGTGTGTCGGGCGTCGGAGTCGTCCCCGCACACCTGCTTGAGGATCCGGTCTCACACACCTGTTCAGCATCCAATCAGTGAACCTATTTTAGTCCATCTTGCCCTCCAGCCTTTGTCGGTTCGTCTGCTCTAATGAAGGACTCGCCGATCTAAGCCAAAGCCTACGCTAAAGCCAAAGCCTATGCTAAAGCCAAAGCCTATGCTAAAGCCTACGGCAAGCTAGAGCCGACGCCCCAAGCCAACGCCAAAGCCAACGCCAACGTCCACACCAAAGCCACCAGAACCCAAGCCTCCTGATCAAAAGCCACAAGAAACTCTGAATCCACCCCCAAAGAACAAAAAACCCAAAGAACAAAGTCCAACACCAAAGATCCAACACCCAACCCCTTTTTCTTCCCACAATAAAACTCACAAAATCAAACTAAGTCCCTGTCTGCCTATTTGGGTCCAGCAACTCCAAACCTAACAACGAGCACTTTGGCTGCACGTTTTACACTACAGGAAATTCCATCCGTTTTTGTGCTGGTCACACGCATGCATGCGAATAACATCAGCCAGTAATTGTTTAAGCCAAAGTAGAAAATACAATGTTTTGAAATTCACATATTTCACTTTGAAGATAAGAAAAAAGAGGTCGGACTGCCTGGAAATGCCTCCAAAGTTCAGAGGGACCTGGATTCTTTAAGTCAATATTTGAAGTAGACATCCTGCCTGAACATGGTTGTGAAACTGAATTTAATCAGTGATCATGTCCAGCTTATTTACAATTTTCTATTTTATCTAAGGCGCTAAAGCGGTTTGATGTCCACTGAATGGAATTAACTGGCAGAAATGATAACATTTCAGCGTCACAAAAAAGCATTTAAAATGGTTGTTCCTTTTCTAACTGTTTTTGGAAAACAAGACGATGGTAGGCGGAGCAAAGTTTCAGAAAAAAAAATGTTTTTTTTAATTATTTCTGACATGGAGTCAATACAAAACAGAAAGAACAGAGAAAAAGCAAGGCTGTAAAATCTGTAGAAGAGCTTCACCAACCTGCAGATCCAGAGCAGAAGCAGAAATAATGCTGCTGCTGTAAGAATCGAGCGTCTCCGCTTTCTGGACTTTAAAACAATCATCTCATTTTTCTAGACAAACATCACCTCTACCCAAAAAAAAAACTGGTAAAATGAGATTTTAGTGTTTTCCTCTTATGTCTGAGCACTAATGCTTCCCGTTGGAGCTGTCACCACAATCTGCTGCTTTGAAGTCTGAGGGTGGAGTTAACGTATATACGCAGCTTAAGCAATATAGAAAACACTGATAAGGCTTTCAGTATGTTATTTTTAGGAATATAAAGGTATCGTTATATATTACATGAATTTACAAATGAAGAGCTTTTGAAAGCTTGTAAAGCTCAACAGTTTTTGTTGAATCACAAGTTGAGTTTTTAAGTTTTATGTTTTTAAGCAGTGAGTTCATTTTAAAACGCTTGTTAGCGGCTCTGATTAAACTTCTGAAAATTAACTTTTTATAAAAACGTTGATTTTTATTTTTCCATATCCGCAGAACCGGATCCTGAACAAAATTACAATCCGTTTAATTACACGACGACGCTGGACTTAAGCCACCCACAGCACATTCTCTGTCTCACTCTTGTTTCGTCATCAGTGTTACTCTGACTCTTTCTGAAAATCCGCCCACGCCGTCTCTGGATATCTGTCCCCGCTCTTCCCCTCTGCCTGGACTCCAACTGCTGCGGTTGCACGTGACGTTTGCCCTTGGACGCTGTCCTTCCAGTGCGTTCCTTCTTCATTTTATAATCTTCCTATCACTGAGTTTCAACGTAAGACCAACGCAGATGATCTTTTGTTTGGAGAAGGACATTTATTAACTCTGCTTTTAAAGTTTCCCTGGTGGTGAACAGTTTGTGCTCTCAGAGATCTCCCAATAAATTTTGTCATTCATTCATTTTCTATACCGTTTGTCCCTTTCAGGGTCATGGGGCTGCTGGAGCCTATCCCGGCCACTTGTGGGCGAAGGCAGGGGATGCCCTGGACAGGTCGCCAGTCTGTCGCAGGGTAGAATGTCCACAATCACACGTCCATTCACTCTCACAGTCACACCTATGGTCAATTTAGAGTTGCCAATCAACCTATGAAGCATGTTTTTGGACGGTGGGAGGAAGCCAGAGATCCTGGAGAGAACCCACGCATACACGGGGAGAACATGCAAACTCCACACAGAAAGGTCCCCATTGATGTAGTTTTTCACGTCCCCCAGCCGGGACTTGAACCGGGGGCCTTCTTGCTGTGAGGCAAGAGCGCTGACCACGTATCACGCAGGACTACGTTACGTAGGATTACTTTGGGTCATTCCACTCAGAACATTACATTTAACTTTTTGTTGTGGTTGATGTTGTCTTTTTTTCTCTGTTAAGCTGTTGAAAGTTTTAATGACGTGTGCGACAGACCTCTGGGCCACGTCGCATTTGCTAAGAAGGTCGTCATCTTTGCTATAACCCTTGTGCTATCCTATGGGGTCCAGATGACCCCCCCCTTCCATTGAGGTGTTCTCCCTACCATGACAAAGGTGGATAAAGGTGGAGAGGATTTCATGTAATCCATGGACACCAGTGAAGATCACAAATCATTGAAGAACAAAGGTTCAGAGCTCTGTCTAGTGGGTCTAGATGACCCCACTCCCAATGTTAACGTGCCTTGGATAGAACAAGGGTTAAAGGTTGATAAAAAACAAGAAAAGAAAAAGAAAACCAGTTAAAAAAAAAGTTTATAAACCTTTTTTAGGCCACAGACCGGTTCAATATCAGACAATAATTTCAACTGAGTTTTCAATTTATTTTATTTTTTTGTTAACCTCCAGTTTTGCTTCACTTTTGAGGGTAAAGTTTATCTCCAACGTCTAGATTTCATGTAGGAACCAATAAAATCTGATCTTGATTTTCCCATAACACATAACTGTTAAAGTGAAAGCTAAAAAGTCAGACGGCATTACGTAGTATGGTTTGTGGGAACAACTGTCACAATAAATCCATATTTTGAGTAAAGACTCCTGGTTTTTGTCTGTTTTTTTATTTAGAAAACAAAGGCTCTTCTTCTGTTTCCTCACATCTTTTTTTTAGTTAACTTTGCTTTCTTTAACATTTATTTTGATTTCTGGAAATTGCTTTTGTTTTCCCAAAAGTTTTGCTTTTATATTGTTTCTTTTTTTTTACTTTAAAATGAAAGTTTGTTGATGGTACCATCCAATCGTTCCTAAAAACCTTTGGAGTTCCTTCAAATCCTGGATCGCTTTGGCCTTTTCTGTGTCCACTTCAGCTTCAGCAGAAGTAACAACATGACCTAAAAACCGCAGAGAGGTTCTGAAGAATCGACATTTTTTCTTGTTGATGGCCAGATTGGCTTCCTTCAGTCTGTCCAGGACAGCTTGGATGTCAGGGTGGTTTTGCTCATATGTGAGTGAGTAAATGATGATGTCATCCAAATACACAAAACAACATTTTCCTCTAACATCACCAAGAACGATTTCCATCAGTCCCTAGAGAGTAGCTGGTGCATTTTTTTGAACCAATTGATCTGACGGTGAATTGGTAAAGACCCACTGGACAGATGAAAGCTGTTTTTTTCCTTGCTGTCTTCATCCATCTTCACCTGCCAGTAACCGCAATTGAGATCCAAGATGGTGAAAACTGAGGCTCCTGCCAACAATTCTAGTATTTCCTGGATATCCGGAATGGGATATGCATGTGTGATAGCATTCAGTTTCCTATCGTCCTAGAGACCCGGTATGGTCTCTGTTTGAGTGTAACTTTAAGACTTAGCCATATTTTATGGGCAAGTGTGTCACTACGACCCAATATCTCAGAGCAGACGGTTACATTTTCCTTAAACTGGCATAAAAGTTAATGTTTACCAAAATCATCCAAATGAGCTTTTTTTTACCACCTCCTGGAAAGGATTAATGCCAACATACTCATGAGTTGATGTTATTGGAGGAAGAGCCAATTACAATGCTAGAGCAGTGTGCGTAGAAACGGCTGAGTTTCTACAGGCTCAGGCAAAAACTGATACTTCTGCCTTTTGTTGTGTTTGAACCAGTAGCAGATCTCTGAAACATTGTGAAGGAAATGGTTTTAGTATTATCATTGTATAAATGTATTGGGTTAAATGTATGTTTAAATCTTAACTCAGATTGACCTTTTTACCTCTTCTGAAAACAGTTCTGTGTGTTTGTTCATCTGCTCCTCATCCCAGCAAGGCTGAGGGGGTTTACGACACACTGTCCTTAGCTGATAAGGACTGGTTGAAGTTAGAATGCACCAAATGGGTCATTATTCGACACCCCCAATGAACTTTTTTTCTGTGTCTTGAAATTGTGACCTCCCACTTGAAGTCTTAATAAAAGGTGCACAGGGAGAGGCAGAACTTTTGAGAAGAGAAGCGTGGTAGACGTTTTCTGTCACTCTTGCTCCTCTCCCTCATGCATGAGAAACTTGATTCTTGTTGTGGTCTGTTGTTTATAATTGTGTCTTTCTTTAATGTCTAGATGCATTTATCTGACAAACATCGAACACTAAACCAGAGGAAATCCAATCCTATGACAGCAGGGAAGGTAAGATGGTAATAGCGGACATGATGACACAAGGCAACACCACAGTTGTAACATGAGAGTCATCTGACTCTAACGTAATGGCTAAATGGCTCTCTGCACGAATCCAGGCCTTTAACTGGTCATGTGGCTGCTTAAACCACATATAAACCCTGATAGGGCTTTTATTCTGTCCTTTTTAATGAGTCGGATGTGGTTGTTTTCCAAAATAAAACTTCCGTCAGAATCAGATTAGAAATAATACAGAAAACATGCAGGTCATGTTTTTTTTTCCCTGGAGCCCGGTACCAACGGTCCCACGGACCGGTTCTGGTTAGCAGCCCAGGGACCACTGTTGCAGATGAAAAAAGGTTGAACACTTCAGAAATGATGACATAACCAAACATAGGAGCTAAAGTCTTGATCAAAATAAAAAGAAGGAAGAAAGGTGACTCACATTGTCAGCGTCTGCGCCTCACCCTCACCTGAGATGTGAGGGCTGCATTTTTATTTTGTTTCATTTTTTTTGTAATTGTGCTTTGATTTCAAAAATGTAATTGCGTTTTTTTTCACCCACTGTGGAAGTTTTTAAGAAAAAAAATCAAAAATAATAATTTTAGTATAGTTTTTAAGTATTTTTCACGTTTTTTAATTAGATTTTCCTTGCAATTTTATCAATAATTAATTTGATTTATTTTGATTGCTTTTGTGACATGCATGTCTGTATGTGGATTTGGTTTCTTCTTTGGTTTTGTTGTTTTTATTAACATTTCATTTTGATTTCTGGAAATTACTTTAGTTTTCCCAAAAGTTTGACTTTTATTTTGTTTTATTTTTTTGTACTTGTGTTTTAATTTTTTAAATGTATGTTCATTGTTTTTGCTTTCTTAATTATCGGTGTGATCCTTAAAATACTTTGAGTGATTTGTTGGCATGATTTGAACTTCAGGGCCACCGTAAGAAACAGTATAACATGTAGTGCGTCGATGCGGTCATAGAAAAGCCTCTGAAAGAAACCATAACGATACGAGATTGTGGGATGTTGACTTGAAAGGATCTGTTAGGAGAGGATGAAAGAACCTGTACATGAAGTTACTAGGTTTTAAGGATGTAATGGTTTGCTCCAAAAAGAATTGAGGTTTTTCCAACTCCTGCACAGTAGGTGGCAGACATGAGCCTTAAACATAGGATGCCAAAAAAAGACCCAAAGGAAGAAGAACTGGGTCACACAAGCCAAGACATCAGATCTACCTCCAAGCAGACTGTCATCTTTACTCCAAAGGTTTGTTTGTTTGCTGCTACAGTTTAAAGACAAATCCATGTTTCAGTGGTGAGGTGAAGAGAGTCTGAGAGGACAGAAGTTCCTGCAACATTCAGGGATGTGGACATTTAATGGAGGACATTTGCATTCATGACTCTTTCTTCTTGTAATCATCATTTGAAATCTTTGCATTGATGTTCCTTATATTTCCCAGGAGAACCTGAAATTAGAGCTGAAATGAAACTGTACTGAATTATTTTAGATTGACAGGAGAACTACAAAAACGAGAAAAAAGGAAAGGAGACAGAAGGAAGATACACTTTCTATTAAAGAAAAACTAAAGACCAAGAACCGAAAAAGCCACAAAACGAAACAGAAATGTAGAGACAATGTTCTCAAAGATCTGAGATGGCACTACAGTTCAAGAAGAGATGGCGTATTTTCTACGTCACAAATTAACAAATAGGATCTTTTTCAATCTGCATTTCGTCTGCTTCAGATTCACAACGATTTGAAAAAAGAAATACTCAGAAATGCAACTCTAAGCTAAGTTTTCAATATGTTACAAACACCAAAAGCACAATTTTCATCGCAGATGAACTTTAAGATGCTGATTAAAAAAATAAATATCTCTCATACATGTTAAAAGAAAGACAGCCAAACAAAAAGTAGAACACAGTCTGTAGAAAACGTAAACGCTGTCTTGAGTTTTCCATGGATTACAACCCACAGAGTTCAAATCTTCCTGTTTTCCTTTAAAGTGCTGAGGAAACATGGCGGCGTCCAACCGGAAAAGCATCTCAGACGAGTGCAGAGGTCCACGCTGTGGAGTCAGAGTTTGTCCTCTGCAGGTAAGAGTCCGTTCTCTCGCAGAACCGCGTTGACGGTCTGGATCAGCGGAGCGCTGTAGCTCAGCAGTCTGCCGTCAAAAAGAAGCTGTCCTGGTTTCAGCTCCGGCTGCCTTTTATCTCTGCAGACAGAGAACAGTCACTGCGAGATTCACTGATGCTCCTGTCGTAAATCCAGCTTTTGTTTTGTTGTTGTCTGCTTATTTCCTTCTTGAAAGACACATACATTACAACTTTGAAGTTAAAACGCTATCATATGGTTTTATATGTACTGCTATTAATAAAGGAATTCACTTTTTCCTTTAGATTATTCAAAAAAAGACTTTCAGTGACAACCACAAAATAAGACACATTGACTAAAGAAACAATTAGCTCTCTCTAATACAGGCATATCCAATGTCCAGCCGTAGCACAAATGTGACGCCTGTTCAAATTTCTTCCAACCAGCCGGTTCCTGTCATAAATCAATCAAATCAATTTCTTGATTATAACTGGCTAAATTCTGTCAGTAGCCTGTGGCAGCACTGTAGCGAGACCCTTCAGGGACACTGTAGCTCTTTTCTAAAATGTCAACTGCAAACAAGATGAACACATTTGTGTTAACCTAAATTTAATTTTCTTCCAGACAGAAATTTTCTTCATTTTATTTCTGGTCTTCAAATATGAAATTCACAATAATTCCAGTAAAAATATATTTTGATTTATTTCTGTTCCAGTTGAAAGTATTCCATTGCAAAAAAAAATGTCATTAAATAATTCACCTCTGTTCCCTGTAACCTCCCTGTTAAGTTCCTCTCCTTCACATACTCTATCTTACTGCACTATATGCACCTCCTTGCTCTCACTACAGATCACAATGTCATCTACAAACACCGTGATCCACAAAAATGTCTGTCTAACCTCATCGATCAGTCTGTCCATCACCACAGAACAAAAGAAGGAGCACAAAGCTGATCCTTGGTGTAGTCCCACCTTCAGCTCCTCTGTTTCATCTACAGAACATCCTGCCTTGAGCTTACATCCATGTCCTGAACAGCCCCAACATTCCTAGCAGCCACTCCAGACTTCCTTCCTCCCCTCTTGGTTTCATGTCTACAGACACACCAACGCCTCCTGCTGGCTTTCCTAGTATTTCCCCAAAGTCTTCCTCAACAGAAAGCAGACATTTTGCTTCTCTAAATAAAATGAAAATGTGAGACAACTTTGAAAAACTGATACATACCATATTTGAGACTTTTAAGAAAAATGTACAAGATTTCTGTGCCCAAAAAGGCCATTTTTGATACTTTTATGCCAACTTGTCCCAAGAGACAAGTTTAAAAGTTTTCAAAGAAAAAGTTGATTTAAATTAGAAGAGTCATTGAAGAAGAGGGGCTATCTTTACCTGGTGTGGTACATCCTTGCAATATCCCTCTGAACCCAGGCACAGCCCTTCTGGGAGCTCAGGACTCCGTGAACACTGGTGGAGAACACAGCTCGCGGGTTGACGATGATTTTGAATTGAATGTAATGGTTCTCCTTAGCCAAGGGCTCTTGATAGAGATGATCCAGGATATTCACTCCAGAAACGTTCTTCCAAAGCGCCGGCGAGGGCGCAGCAGCTGCAGAGGGGGGTGGAGGCAGCACCACATCTTTGGGAAACACGTTATTCTGAAACATGTAGCACTTGTTGACGCCATATTTCTTCTCCAGCAGAGGCAGCAACTCCAGCCAACTGGGATGAAAATAAAAGTACTCTTTAACACTTTTGCTGTTCACCTGAATGGGTTCTTTTTTTAAAGTTACCATCTGACTGTGGAGTTTGAAATCCGACCTTCAGGCCTCAGTTTCATGATTTAGAGATGAAACAGTTTAGCTTTTTGACAGCTGCCTTTGTTAGTGTTTCTGTTAATATTTTTATTTCTTTGATTTCACGTTTATTTTATTTTGAGCCATTGTTTTGCAGCTTTAGCAGGAAATTTGGAGTCAGACACCTGCAGCTCAGTGACTCTTTGATACTGCAGGACCCTCAAGCTCACGGGCCTCTGGTAGAAGACCTGAGCTCGGGTGAGAAACTAAGCTTACATGTGTTCTAATTCCAATTCATTGTTGTCAGTACCCAACTGATAAGAACTGAAGAACAAAGCTAAGGTCCATAAGTACCTGTTGACTGTTTGTGGTAGAATGAGTTCATCCACATCATTCAGGGCCACATATCTGGATTTGTACATGTATCTGTACAGGCAGTCGTTAAGGGCAGGAATCTGGCCTACGTAGTGGATTTGACCTGGACCATGTTCAGGCAGCCAGCCGTAAGATACGTTAATGAATTTTGACAGAGACCAGGGAATCAGCTCAACAAAACCTGCAGAGACATTTTTGGTTAAGTGAAACTAGAATTGCAAACCCTGTTCATTAAAGAAACAAGAAGGTGTGACGGCAACACGTTGATTCCATAGCTGCATTTCATTTTTTTAAAAAAAGTAAATGTAACAAAATAAAAATAACTGAATTTGCATATGGTAATAAAACATAACCCACCTTTATGTACGTAGTAGTCTAGTATGCGCTGTGTTTCCGGGCTGCAGTCGGTCTTATAGATGACGACTCTGTTCACGCCGAGCAGCTCCAGCATCGTCAGACTCTGTACCAGCTGCAATGCCACAGTTATGCAGTTATGCATTCAACATGACCCCTTCAAGTCCGTTTTCATTGTTTGTGTGCAGCTAAAAACATATACAAAGGTGTGGTTTTTAGGTTGTCCGTGCATGTGGAGGCACGCACTGCCGCCTCAAGACGTGTCATGAAATTGTAGTGTACCGTTGTTGTGCGTGTGGTAAGTGTATCGTGACGTATTTGTAAGGCTAATGTAATGCTGCGGTCACAAGTATGACTGCCACCGCGTCACGGGGAGGCATCAGCAGAACCTTCTAGATTTTATGCCGCCACCCAAGTTTTTTTCAATCATTGGCATGGTCATGGATGTAGATGGCGCTGTTAGGCGTTAGTCAGTCAGGCAGTGATGATGACATTGCGAAATTGGGCGACAGCTGGGGAGGCCAAAGGGTGGTGACACCCGGATCGATGGCCGGCAGCAGCTCTGATGGGACGAGGCGTAAATGTCTCCGGACGGCAGCCGTCCAGTTGAAGTGCCACCGGCCACCCGGGGGTTCATAAGAAGCAGGTCCTTCTGCACCATTGGTCATACGCAAATCAGACTTTGTGCACGCAAATCTTGTCAGTTTACTAATTTTTATTCAACATGCCTCCCAAGAAATTCAGCAAGGGGGCAAAGACCCAGGACCCAAGAAAACACAGGTCCAAGTGGTCTGACAACAGCAGGAGTTTACATCAATGCTTCAATCCAGCATCAATGCCGTCTCCCCATTTATATGCAGGACCCATGGCGGCCGGGTTCCCCAGATTGACGTTTCCACCCATAGCAGGTGAGACTAGGGCTTAAGCAGCAAAATAAGGTGTTTACACTTTTATTCTTGATCATACCTGCAGCACGTTTGTGAAATTGAACATGGTGGAGAAGCAGACGGTGAAGTTGAAAGCAAACTCGTCGCTCTGAACCTTCTGGTTCCTTATTTCCAAAAGTTCATGATGAGTCGTACCTACAAGATGTCACAGAATTTTGTGTAAAGATTTCATCTCTGTACTCCAAAATCCCATTTGGTGAAAGAAGAGGTATTGCATTTCTTGTTTACAAGTTTTAGAGGCAATAAATATTATTCTGTAGTCACATAAACTAGCAATAATAGAGACTGTTCTGTAGGAATAAAAGCAGTATCAGTGCTAGAACATAAACAGGCATTGGCTTCTGGAAAAAATACTTCCAATATTGTGATTGTTTTTTTGTATATAACTATAGAGTCTTAATGACAGTCAGCACCTGAATAGAGCTTTACCAGCAGCTTAAACTGAAATTTTTGGTTTCCTTGGTGAAAACTGTTGAAATCCCATTTCAAGTACAAATCTTTAACTTTACTGCTGTATATTTACTGTTTCCTATTTTTAAAACTTGTGAAAAATCAACAGAAGACTCATATTTACTGACACAGTTTGGGATCTCTAATAGAGCATCTCGTACCTTGAGAGTAGTTAGCAGCCGATCTGACAACAGCGATGTGGGTCGGAGCCTCGCAGCCAGATGGGATAGGACACATGATGT
This sequence comes from Oryzias curvinotus, assembly GCA_023969325.1. NCBI lineage: Eukaryota > Metazoa > Chordata > Actinopteri > Beloniformes > Adrianichthyidae > Oryzias > Oryzias curvinotus. Next base: position 589,705 of record CM043718.1, on the reverse strand, counting down.
CCGCTGTCCCATAAGGGAATTGAAAGTGATCTTTGTGAATGTTGCTGACTCCCTCAGAGATTTGCTGTTGCTCCTGACAGTTAAAGATGCAACGATAGGCAGCTTCCTCACTCCGCAGCACCACCGCAATCACACGGACCTGGAAAAAGCAAGTTTTCACCAGAAAAAGTTGTATATTCTTTGATTTTTTACATCACCTTGTAATTAGACATGAACAGACTTACACAGAAGTAACCGTCCACTGCGAAAGTTAGATTGACGCGATAAAAACAATGATGAATGCACTAAAGTGCCTGTAATTATTCGTGATTCTTGCAATAATTGGACATTCCTTTTAATGATATGATCAGCATTACATAGAACTGTATTTCTGTCACTTTTGGACAGGCTCCAGTTGACCATAGTTCGACCATGAAACCAAATAACAAATCTGAGCCATGATGGCGCCCTCACTGAAGAAGAATCTGGTTTTGCAACTTGATTTTCTGGAATGTTAATGAGGAGCTCCTGTTGGGTTATAAAATATGAGCAGAAATAAAGTTGCACATTAAAGTCTTTTTTTTAAATCCCTTTTTGTGTGTTCATATAAAACCTTGTTGCTTCTACTGTGTACAACCCTTTACTACGATGGACTGCCACCAAAGTCTACATCCATAAAGCGGCTTAATGGTAATTCTGTGTTTTTACTCTGTGTGAATGATTGACATGGGAAACTTTAAACCTTCGTATACTCTAAGCTGTATATCCCTTTTACACCAGGGTCACAGATAGTTGCTTCACTCACCTCCTTTTTATTTGTGCGGTGCTCTTGATAAGCTGACAGCAGCAGCGTCTTTGTGTTTTCGACTGATGCAAATGAAATCATTTGTTCCGGATAAGCTGCTCAAAAGAAACAAGATGTTGTAAACTAAAGATCACAAACCGGATTTATCACATGTTTACTCTGCTTTTAGAAGAAAAAGAAGAGGAGGAAAAGTCATCAGTGTTATTTTTTTAACAAGCTGCAGTTTCTGTAATGGCCCTGCCTTGGACTGGCGACCGGTTCAGGGTCAAAGCCGCCTTCGCTAACGCGGTGAGCGTCAGCATCCCTGCACTTCGAGGTTTTTGTTTCCATTTTCGAACCAACACTGTACGATAAGGATTTCATTTATTGTTGGAAAAAGACTTGAACTAATCCTTTCTCTCCTATTATCAAAGTCTAAAATGTCCTTGGCAGGAAGTCAAACATGGACTTTGTCCAATGTATATATGTATGTATGTCATAGTTGTGCCCCAACGTAAAAAATCCACTTATCAGAAGGAACTATGGACCATCTTATCTCTGTAATGCCTCATTTCAAAGCTGCTGAATTTGATGTATGATTTCTCTATATGCGTAGCAAACAGCAACAGACACTCACCAGTTTCTTCTGTATTAACAAGTTCAGGCTTTTGTTCTGGATAAGGTCGGGTCCACAGCTGAATGTTCAAGAGATGAGAAATCCTTAAAAAACAAAAAAACATAAACATGAAATCTCAAACCTTTAAAAACAAAATAAGGCACAAGTGAAAAAATCGAAATGACATGCAACCTTTTTGAGGCGTGACGATGTACATCCTTTGATTTACATATTATAACCTTTATGACACAGAGAACCAGACTGGTGTGTGTTCTGTCAAACGAGTCACATAGAAATACAACCCTAAAAATACAAATTCACTAATCAGGAACTACCGTATCATGTCAGTCACACACCCAGCATTGTTGTTCCCATAAACTGCCAAAAGTGGACATTAGAGCTTAAAAAAAGAGCACAGGCACAAGCAGTAATGAAATGACTTCAGCATCAGAGAGGCAAATGCAGCAGCAGCAGCAGCAGCAGCTCTCTGATTCACTTTTGTGACCTTGGAGTTACAAAAAAAAAAAGCCCAATCAGGTTTCCCCTAAAAGTTTATCTGGAAAGAAACGAAGTTGGAACTAGTCCAATGAAGCCAAACCGTTCCAAAGACGCCAACTGCCGCAGAAATGTGTGGGCTTTAAGTGCACCCAGGTTAACCTAAAGAACCGTTCCTTTATACATTTTTTACTTTTCTGTTTTTCAATTTTGTTTTTTGACACCAGAACAAATTTTATTAAAAAACATCTCTGGATATGGATGCTTCCAAACCAATTTTACAGTGACTTTTTTTTTTTCTTTAATCACCCACTTCCTGTTTGAATGTCTTTTCCAGGAACAACATTTTTCAAGTCACACTTCAGAAATCAAGTCCAACTCACCCGTTTTGCTGTTGCACAAACAGTAAAACAGAGAGGAAGGCAAGGACCAGAAAGACGTAGACCAGGCATCTCAGCTTCTTGAGTGTTAGCCACTGACGGGGCTTGTTGCTCATCGTCAAGGACACTGTGCAGAGAAGTGTTGTGTTCAGGTACAGATCTGGGAGCAGAAATACTGCAGTCAGTCAGGAAACTGCTTCCCACCAACAGCGTGGAAGGAAATCCCAAAGGTCCTCCTGACAAAATATGTGTTTTCATTCTTTTCTTTCTGTTCTAATATATAACACATTATTAATAACTACTGATAGAAATACTGTAAAAAACACCCACAACCTAATTAGAATAGATTAAATGACTTTATTTATCCCACGATGGGGAAATTCATTTATCTGTTGCAGCAAACAACAACAGTCAGGAATAAAAAAGACATTCATATTAAATAAATAAATACAGCTAAAAAAAAACAGCTGCAAGTGTAAAAAACATGATCAACTGTAAAAACGTGTATAAAAACCTTTTTTTTAAATAAGTAATAAAATACACACCAACAAACAAATATTTATCTGTTGTGAAAAAAAAACCTTTAGTGACAAAAAAAAATCCACATGCTGGGCTGATGCTGAGTCCACCCGTCCACTGAAACTCCTCATGTTTGAACAAGCTTTATTGAAATGCAGACCCGTCTTTATCAACCACATTTTAAATTTGTCTAAACAGTATTAACCACACCCTGCACGCCAACAGAATGAAAGAACAGTGTGAACTGCTGAGCGGCCTCATGGTCCACTAATAGACTTCCTGAATTAAACCCATCTTTTTTATCACATGTCAAATCAACATTTCCTTGTTTCTGTTGAAAGTTTCAGCGCCTTAAAAACCACATTTAGACACAATTTTACACAATTAGTATTGCAACTAAAAAGCAGCTAAAAGCATCATTGGTGAATAAGTACTTAAGTGCAGATTGCCACTGTTAGCAGGCGCCATAGTAGGGATGTTTTGCACTAAATGAAGTGTATTTTAGACTGTTTGAAAAGAAAATATGTTTTTACCAAAATAAGGTTCAACTGAACCATCCTCTGCATATATATACTGAAGCATAAACTCACCTGTTAAACCTCCACAGCTTTTAACTGTAAACTGTAATCCTCTGAGGGGGAAGTCCTAAAAATCCAAAGAAAAAAAACACCTGTTTCCTGTAAAAAAAAAAAAATATATATATATAGAGAGAGAGATAGAGAATTACAGGGTTTTTTAAGAACAGATATGGATGAAAAGCAGCCTCAAAAGTCTCCAGCTGAACCACAGAAGGTTCAGAGATCCTTCAGAGATGAGTGAGCAAGGGTGTGAGAAGATATATATGCTAGGGGGCGGGGAAAAACGCAGGAAGTGATGAAAGAGAGGATTCAACAGAAAAGTCTCAAGAAAAAATATTAGAACTATAAAGGGGAGATAGAACTAAATGATGGTGGAGATCCAAGGACAAGGACAGATAGTTCCTCCTGATCCACATGGCTCCAGCAATGTTGTCTAATATTTTACAGATTTAGTTCCTTGTCATGATTAACTAATACAAAACACGATAAGAACTTCCTCTGAAGGATTCATTCAGGACCCACTCTGATAAAAATGTGAGTTTTTAACGTCTTATTGAGGCATTTTTCTGATGACGGAAGACATTTATTGAGAAAATTGGGATTCAAAATTGTATTTCTTTATTCAAATCGTTGTGAAGGAAAAATACCACTTAAAAAGAACGTATTTGTGATGTAGAAAATACACAACTGAGAGCTCACAACAGTGGAGAGGGGACGGGGGGGGGGTTGGGGTCGCTCGGGTAAAAACAGGTTTGTTTGGGGTTTTTTGGCTGGTGTACTTTATATTTCTTAATCATATTAGGGGTCTGAGCATCGATACCCAGATAAAGTATTGATACTAGCGTGATGATATCGATAATTTCAGTACTTTTGTCACATTTTTTCTCCAGTACGTACAGTAAAGAGGTTGAGTTTACTTGCAGAGTTTAAGCGCAGTATCTGTCTGTGGTGTTGCCAGATTGGGCAAAAAGCAGCCCAATTTGACTAAATACCTGCCCACTTTGTGCTGGAAACTGTCCACACCTTGCCCCTCCCCTCCCTGCTTTATCAGAGAGCAGAGGTTTTAAAGCCACAGATTTGCACCAATGGCAGGATTTTTTGTTGTGTTGTTAATATTTTTTTATATTTCTTACAGTGTTGCTTCTGTTTACTTTTTCACCAGTGACTTTGATATTTTATTTCTGCCTTTATTTTTTGTTAAAAATGTTTTTGATGCTGTTATATTTACATTTTTGCTTTTTTTGTTTGTTTTTCATTAAGTACAGTTTTCCTATTATTATTCTATTATTACTATAGATGTTCTATATTTGATGTATATTCAGTTCAAATTATTGTAATGAGTTCATTAACATTTTCATTTTCCAAAATTCTCCGTCCTGTGTTTTATTATACATTTAATTACTGAAAATTTATCATTTCTGAAATTCTTCTATGATACAATGTTTCAAGAAAAAAGTATGGGTATCAAATCGGCAATATTACCACAGTAATTCTTAGGGTATCAGATTGATACCCTAATCTTATTCACTTATCGCCCAGCCGTAGATCAAATTACCGCAGGGTCGATCCATCTCCTTTAACCCCTGTGCTATCCTCTGGGGTCCAGATGACCCGATCCTTCCATTGACGTGTTCTCCTACCATGACAAAGGTGGATAAAGGTGGAGAGGATTTCATGTAATCCATGGACACCAGTGAAGATCACAAATCATTGAAGAAAAAAGGTTCAGAGCTCTGTCTAGTGGGGTCTAGAGCAGTTTTTTTCAACCATTTTTGAGCCACGGCACACTTTAACCTTGACAAAAATCCCGCGGCACACCAGCATCCAAAAATAAAAAAAGGAGAAACTCATAGTCTGTATTGATGTACAGCCCCTCCACAATCTCACGTGAATTTTTGTTATAATTGTGGCATAAAAATCTGGAAGTTGCAGCTGTTTTTTCTAAAACATGTAAAAAAAAAAAGTTAAGTTAGAAGATTTAAAAACTGTTTAATGTGTGTCCGTTGTTGTTTCAACATGTTTAGCAGTGAAGGCCTAATTTTACGCAGAGACGCTGTCGCTTTAAGCCAATGCATCATGGGAGACTTTAACCACTTCTGATTGGTCAGACTGATGATGATTAAGCCTCCATGAATGATTGGCGGAGACAGTTAAAGGGGCGGGACTTTTCCAAAATCAGAGCTGAAGCTGTGGCTAAATCATGGTACCTTCATTCTTATCAAAATGTCTTTAATAGACTCAAATAAACACAAAGAAAAAAAGTTTTTTCTATTATATTCCTAACTACTCAGTGTTTTATCAGGGCCTGTTTGGATGAACAAAGAGCTGAAATCCTAGAGATGGTAAATGTTTTTACATCAGTTATTGAGGGCAATTTCCCACGGCACACTTGACCATCTCCCACGGCACACTAGTGTGTTGAAAAACACTGATCTAGATGACCCAACTCCCAATGTGAAAGTGCCTGGGATGGCACAAGGGTTAATCACTGTCTAATATCCAGCAGAGCCCTTGTTTTGTGCTCAGTGAAACATAAAATCCAAAATAGTGAGCATGGTGTCCGAATTGCTTTTAAAATCCAGGGCACAATAGTAGCACTATGAAGTTTTTCAGTCAATCAAATCAACCTTTATTTACATAGCACTTTTTTCCAACACATGTCACTCAAAGTGATTTGCATAAAATACAATCAAATTTAAAAACAAAATGACACAACAAACCTGCAGAACCACCCCCCCCCACCCCCACACACATACACACACACATGCACACACACACCATGATCAAAAGTGATAAAATGATGAAATGTAGAGATCTGGCTTTGTCCTGAACTGGGAAAACGATATTTTGGGGACATATCCACACCAGTGACCTCCCACCCAAGTTCACAGAGTACACTACCACAGGGCCCCCCAGATCTGATAGAAAGAGTCAGACCCGGGGAGTCCCACTATAGTGACCCCGGTTACTGAGAAGGGTCAGTCACGGAGTTAGGGGTCAGGGTGGGGATTCCGACACAATCATTGTAATACAGTATATATCCATGTGTCATCTGTGTAGCTATGGTAAAGAATTTTTATTTGTTTGATTTTTTTAACTTTTCCCAGTGGGAGCATGTAGAGGTTGAACAGAAGAGGTCCTAGGATGGCCCCTTGAAGAACTCCACATGTAATTTCTCTTAGCGCAGATGTGAAGTTGCCAATTGACAAAAAATACTTAATTCTCCCACCCCCTACCCCCAAATATGCTTTGAACTAGTTTAGTCCTGGCCCAGTGAGACTCACCCAGTCAGTTGGGTAATATAATGGGGTCAATTGTAACAAACTCAACACTGAGATCATAGAAGTAAGTTTAAAGGTTGTCATCTGGACTTGGTTTTTAAAGTTGAAGGCGTTTCATCTCTTATCCAAAAGGCTTTCTCAATTCTGAAATAGCTGGTAAAAGAACTGGTTTATATGTGCTAATGGGGGGAGGAGTCAGACCTGAAACTGGATAGTATTGTCTACTTAGACTCAGTGGTGTTGGGTCGTTAGGAGTCCTTTGTCCTCCCCAACCTGGTCATCTCTTTCAGCTGTTAGTGACCTAGGTGAAACTGGTTCGCCTTGCTTGGGTTTCAGAACACTGTTGTAGATGGACGGAAGAATAAACCTGAGGGCCTGTTCACACCGGGACGAATTTCGCCGGCGAGTTTAACGCCTCGTCACTAAACAAAGGGCACCAATGTGTGTGTGCACACCGACGCAAATAAACGCCACGCGTCAAAGCATCACTTTTTAAAAAACGCCTCGGGTTCGTTTTTTGGGTTTGACGCGCCGCGTCGAAAACTATACGACCAATGAGAATGGCGCTTTTGCACACGTGTCTGGAGCTTCTGAAGTTACAGTAAAACACAACTTGGGGACACTCAAACACAAAACTGAGCACACATACCAGCAAAGAAGATAGACACCAAGTAGCGGCTACACTGCCGCAAAGAAATAATGACGGACATTCTAAAATATCCCCGAAAACGCTCATGATACATTTTCAGCTCTTGTACCAGTCGATAAAACTCACCATGTTCTTCTCTTCTCGTAACTATGGGATGTACCCAAAATCTGTGTCTTTTCCGGCGTCTTTCATCATTCAACAGAACAATAATTTTTTCATCGCTGGAACTGGAGCTGGAGCTACTGGTGCTTGAAATATTCATGTTTTCTTTGTATGATTCTGACAAGCGTGTAAATACTGGCTCTCTTCTTCTGAGTGAAAACCACCTTGTGTACAGGAGTATTTCTGTTTTACATTAAGCGCCATCTAATGTCAGGGAATGAAATTGCATGTTGGCTCGGCTCATCGTCAGCGAAAATCGCCTGGGTGTGAACACAAAAATCGTGGCGAAAAACGCTGGCGAAAAACGCCTGGCGAACATTCGTCCCGGTGTGTACGGGCCTTGAGACTACCATTCTTAGTAACCATTGTCCTATACTATGTGGTCCAGATGAGCCCACCCTTACATTGGTTCTCCCTACCATGACAAAGGTGGATAAAGGTGGAGAGGATTTCATGTAATCCATGGACACAAAAAAGGTTCAGAGCTCTGTCTAGTGGGTCTAGATGACCCCATTCCCAATGTTAAAGTGCCTAGGATAGAACAAGGGTTATGTGAATGTTTATCTTTCTTGACAAAGATGGCTTCTTTCCCTCCTCACTCCTCTCTTAACCAGAATGGAAGCCATCTTTGTCAAGAAAGATAAAAAAAAAAACTATTTTACCTGGTATGAGTCCTTCTGATTGAGATTATTGTTAAGCGTGTTTGACCATGACCTTACCGACCTACACACTTTCCTCGTGTAGGTCGTACCATCCTTGTTGGTGGTAGAAGTGAGGACATTACACTCCTGGGAACCGTCAAAGCTTCAGGAACTGAAATTCTCTTCCTGTTAAATCTGAGGTTTTTCTCCTCGGTGTCACGATTTCTGTTCAAAGACTTTAAAATGACCAACTCAGGGTAAAAGTCTGTGCTGTTTTTAGTTTTGTCAACTTGAAACGTTAAATATTTAGCTGTGAGAGTAAGCCACATGACCAGGAAGTGTAAATATAAACTCCTGCTCTTGTCTGTGAATCAGTTTTTTTCTGACAGGAAGCCTGACTGGACTCCTATTGAGGAAGTCTGACAGTCACTTTGCTCTGAGGTCAGGGGGGGGGGGGGGGGGGGTCCAGAACTCCCTTTAAGATAGGTAAACAAAACAATGGACAAGTAGAAAGGTCAGGGGTGGGAAGTGGAGCTTATGCTAGTCGTAATGTCATCCTTTGTCTTCTTGATTTCAATGTTATTGAGTCATAAAACCAAGTGAACATTTTTGTGGTGGACTTTGTCTCCTGAGTCTATTCATCCTTTGGATAAACAGTAAAATTGTAATAAATCAGTTGTTATCTTATCTCTCCTTCATCGTTTAAAGATTTTTTTCGTGTTAGAATATCCCTCTGGAAAACACTTCCCTTTACTTTGTGTCCTGATGGAAGGAGGAGGATGATGAAGGGCGCGGTTTATTGATTTAACTCTTTACCACCAGAGCTTTGGCTCCAGCATTCACCTTCTGTTGACTACCGTAACATGCTGCCGTTTGTGCATTTAGTACCATTTCAGCAGATTTCTGAAGCGGAGAAAAGCAGCTTTGCGGCGTTAAGCTACACTTTCAGTGTCAAAATCAGCTGATTCACACTGAACGTGTGAACGGTGGAAGAGTTACGGTAGATCAAAGAGGTTGTGTTACTTGGAAGACGCCAGGGACATCACCAGGGTCAAAGGGCGAAGGATACCACCATACCTGCCCCATAGCAGGAGCTGACATTAAATAGAGCCAGGGTGAGTGGAGGTGGGTTGCAGGTGGGTCAGGAGTCCCCGCCATTGATCCACCTGTGGAGACGAAACAGAAAACAAAGGAAAATTTAAAAAAAATGGCAAAAATGACCAGAAGAGGGAAACAGAGGGACAGGGACCGCAACACTTTGATTAGAAGGTCAGTGCAGAGCATCTGCAGATACTTTGGGTTCTGCTGTTTGCACTAAACCTTTGATGTAAAATTACTGTGAAACTTTAACAATATTAACAATATTCTACTGTTTTCCTTTTGCAAAGTATAATACTATAAAACGCAATGCACACTGGGAGAAAAAGCTTGCAGTATTCTGCTGGTTTTATGTTGTACAGTACTATACTGTGAACCGCAGAGTAAACTGGGTCAAAATCTGACCATATACTGTCGATTTTCTGTTGCACTGGGCCAAACTCAATTTGCAATGCAACAGGAAAAGCAGAAAAGGAACATTCACGTGATTTCAAGGAAATTACGGTGAAGAAATGAGCATTATGGGGGCAAAAGAAATCCACAATTTATTTAAAAAAATCAACCGGTCAAGATGATTCTGGAAATGTTTCTTTCCAGTTTACGTCAGTCTTCAAACTCCATTTTGTCCATTCATTCCTGGAAATAGAATAATGCATTATGGGAGTTGAAGTTTGAATCAATGAGTGTTTGTTAGTTGTTTATGTCCAGGCATGGCTTTACTATGCTGTTTGAATGCTAATAAGTACCAGCTAGCTTCAGTTCTAGTAGTGATCTAGCATTTGGCTGAAAGGCCCATCAATGATGTGTTAACCGGTTGCAGGGTTGCGTCACTCTTGTAGATTATGGGATGCAGACATCAAGTCTTGACATCTGTGTCTCCTGTTGTATGAGAGGCAGAAGTTACCCCAAAAGTACATGGCAGTACATCATTGTGAGAGTGGACTGTAGTACTCAGCGATGTCTAGAAACCACAGAAAACTATGAGGCCGTATAATTTATAGAACCTTACTGCAGTTCTATGGAGGGGTGGGCAATTCTGGCAATTTGGATATTGATCTATACCAAATAAATCCAGGGCTTGTATCACCGATGTCAATACTTTTTTCTTGAAATATTTTATTATATAATAATTTTGGAAACACAATATTGTTTAGTATTTAAGTGTACAATAAAAAAAAGACAGAGACTGTTGGCAAATAAAAATGTTTGCAACTAATGACAGCAATCTAAATTAAACATGCATCAAATGTATAATAATAATAATAGGATACTACAGTGATAAGAAGGAAATGGTAAGTAGTGCAAAAAATTTTAAAAAGCTACTAACACTTTTTTTAAATCGCATCACAAATGTATATTTTAAAATAAAATCAGTAGTAAAATAACAAAGTCACTCGTAAAAAAACTAAAAATAAAAAAATAAAAGGTTAAGAAAAGCAACACTAATATAGTTAAAGTCCCATTAGCAGTAAATGTGTTCTCCACATGTGACCGCTGTGACCCACCATCAGTGCAGGGATGTGGCTCTTCAATGACCAACTCTGTTCTCTGATGAAGCAGGGAGGGGAGGGGAGGGGCAAGGTGTGAGCAGCACCGGGGGGGTCATGCACAGACAGACGATGTTGCCAGATTGGGCAGTTTTCTGCTCAACTAGACATCGCACTTGCATGAACACCGCGAGTAAATTCAAGCTCTTTCCTGTGTGCATTACAGAAAATCTGCATCAAAAGTATCGATCACATCACACTGCTGTACTACCAATACTTCTCCTTGGTATTGTGGAGAGAATCAGGTTTAGATTATACTTTATACTTTTGGTGAAGTATTTACTTGGTTCTACATACATAAACACTGTATGTTGTAGTAACACTGTGCTCACTTGCTGTACACAGAAGGACTGCTGAGTTCATGATGTCTGCGTTTACTCGTCTGATCTGACTAGTTTACGGAGGGGAGACATCATGTGGACGTGAACGTCCTTGACTGGCGGGAAAATATCTGCTTGTTTGGACGCACACAGATACAGAATCTTTCTAATGATGTATTTACATGGTGTTATGTTTGATATTAAATTTTAAAAAGCTGGCCGTAGGTCTTTATGATCAAAGTAGTAGGTTTAGTTTTATTTGGAACAGTTTCACTTTTAAAGCCTCTTGAAGGCTTTGGTCTCCACCTTTACCTCATGCAGCTTCACCTGACGGATCAAATCAACATCCAAAGACTTTTTGATAGAAAAACCTCTTAGTTTTATCTTGTTTTGTTGTTTTTTGTTTTGTTTCATGTTTTAGATTCATCCAAGTACAGATTATTTTAAATTATTATAATTCCGTTTATATTTTTAATATTCCATCAACACGTCCAAGGATGCTTCTTGTGAGGAGGGAGCCTGAGTTTGTGCATCAGGGCGACGGCGACTGAATAGAATTTTTTTATATATATATTTTTTTTTTTTTTAATTTCAAACACAAAACAAATGAAAAGTCAACACAGTGGTTTAAAAGACATAAAACAATACAGTGTGCTTGAAAAGGAGTGGGTTAAAGAGAAATCTTGTCTGCTCCCACCCCTTCTTACAAAACCTGATGATGTACGTATTCAACACGCGTATTGCTATTTACAGATAGGTTCAAAACATTCACGGTACTATTCTGCATGGCAACTGTGCTAAAGTGACATTTTTTGTTTAATTAATCGTTTCTGGCCTCATACAGTACTATTAGTGACTTTCTTGTAGGTTTTTTTGATTACATGTAAACTTTTGCTTAGTTTTAAACCTTCATCCAGTCCATTCCATAAATCCACACCACAAACAGATAAACACATTTTCTTTTTTGTTGTTCGAATGCTCTGCTTTTTGAAATTCAGTTGTTTTCTTAGGTTGTAACTCCCGTCTCTGTCTTTGAAGATTTGCTGTAAGTTCATTGGAAGTAAGTTGTATCTGGCTTTGTACGTGACCAGAGCTGTTTTCAGTTTCACTAGATCCCAAATTATTTCAATAAACCCGACTTTAAAAACAGAGCGTTTTTATGTGACCCATAATCCAGTCCATGAACAATTCAAACAGCTTTTTTTTGTAAGATATATAAACACTGTAGGTTTGTTTTATAAGTATTTCCCCAAACGTCTACACTGTACTGTAAATATGGTAGTATTATGGATGAATATATTAGTAAACGTGCTTTGTGAGTGAGTGTGGCTCGTTTTTCCCAACACTGCTATGCTTTTAGTAAGTTTAGCTCTGACCTGCTTTATTTGTGGTTTCCAGTTTATTTTGTCGTCCATAATTACTCCAAAAAACTTGATTTCAGACACTCTTTCCAGAACATGGTTATCAATGGTTATTAACTTTTATTTCTATATCTGCAGGAATGTAGCGATTTCTGAAAATCGTGAATTTAATAGTAGAGTCCACCTTCATTCACCGGGTTCCGCTCTGGAATCAAACTTCTCAGGATGAGTTGGACTTTGTTCTTTTCTGGACTTGTTCAAAACCCAAAATGGGGAAAAATCTGTTTTTTTAATTCATTAAAGCATCTGTAGCATGTAATCCCAGTCCAGGTAATTTCACCACTGATTATCATCAACACACACCAGTGACTCTAACAAACAATTATTTAAAAAACACACACACAGAATAAATAATTATAGATTAATGTGACATGCATTATTTTTGCTATAACACTAACTCTATTTGTGACTCTTTGTAAACATGTATTTTTAATCCGTTTGTAATGTGAAGCAAAAACCAGCAGAGGGCGCCACAGCAAAATGTTTAGAATGAAAGTTGATCCATTTTAAAGAACTTCTTCTGTAAATTGATCAAAAACTTTACTCGCTCAAATTCACAAAAGGAAAACGTTTTTGACATTTGGGTAAACTACATTTATTTCATGAAGACGGATGGGACAAAGAAAACACAAAGTGGAAATATTGCAAACTTACAAAATGTTTACTCAAAACCTTCGGCACTTTATTTTTTACACATATTTTATATTTAAAAAGCTTTTAGAAATCAAATGCAGTCCAGATCTTAAGCTTAGATTCATTAAAGGTTTGGTCAAGAAAGTCAAAAAATCCTTTAGAGGGTAAAGATAATTCATCTGTGAGGAAAACAGAAACACTTTAAATACATTAATGTTTAAATTTGTGTCTGTTTTGTCAGGAGTCCATTCAGTTATTGTGCAGATGAGGAGTGTTGGGAACATAAATTATGACGAAGGAAATATTCAAATGTTTCATCTATATTTTGTGGCATCAAGAAATGTCTTAAAATATGTGTTTTGCTGTAAAGGGAAAGTAAAATGCATCTTTTTAAGTGCCATTTCTGTTTTTTCAGAGTAGAAAACCTGCAGAATTGAGCAGCCTTAATTTGCTAAACTGTCTTTAGTGGCTCAGATTAAACAACTGCCTGAAAAGCTTTTTTTATGCTCAGACATGGGGGTTCCTTTGTTTATTTCAGCATCAGATAAGCAGGTAAAGGTGTTGCATATTTATTTGGTAACTGACTGTGATCTCTCAACATGTGGTCACTGGAATGCAAAGTGTCAGAAAACATCCCGGGGCTGCAAATTCTAAACTTCTTCCAACCAGCTCTTTGGTAGTTTACAAATATCAGCCCGAAGATCAAAAGTCAAATAAAAAAAAAGCTTAAATAAAGAAAAAAAGTTAAAATGATGGAAGCCAAAGAGCAAAATTAGAATTTATGCTACAACGTGTGTCGGCAAAAATAACAAAAACCTGTATGTGACGGTTAGAGAATGACGTCTCACATGGAGGATGAGAATTTCATGTGTCACTCATGCAGAAGCTGACAAACTGCCCTTTATATGTTTCACAATACGCTTTATTTGCATCTAAATCTCCCACAATTCACTTTCTTCGGACATGCCCAGAAAATATGGGAAGCAGATATAAGAGGACCACAACTCATTCAACCAAACCCCTTAAATAAGTTCTTAATTAATCAATTATGAGCAAAGACAGGCTAGTCGCTAACATTGCTGATTTAAAAACATCATAGAAATGGTAAAAATCATGTAATTTCTGGGAATTCTTTCGTCTCGCTGTGCTAAAATTCATCCAATGATGAATAGAATCCATTGAATCTGATGACGAGGCATTTCACTTTTCAGCATTTTTACTGTTAAAAACCTCCTGAATAACTTTCTAAGGTTCCCAGCAGAAACACTTTGACAAAAATCCACAGGTGGATCAGCATCTCTTTGTGCAGAACGACTCATCTACGTGGCAGAACAAACAACCGGACAAAAACTAAAGATGAGACACTAAAGGGTCAAGAGGTCACCGCCTGTTTAGGAGAATCCATCCCATCGACTTCCGTTCTCTGGAGAAGCAGTGGAGCTCCTCCTCTAACAATATTTCCCCTGTGTGTTTACTCTCCTCCATGCTAACGCACAGCTCAGGCCATGAAAGGACGTTCGACCCCAAAGTAGTCGACAGCATATATTTCCAGGTTATCATTACTGATGAGAACTCCAGCAGAAGTCAGCACATCAGTGACAGATCGGAGGATCAGCAGAGTGCAGCAGTTTTCACCAAAACATGTCTGCTGTGTGGAGAAAGTACAGAGAAGAACAGTTGCAATAGCAACCGTCAAGGAAACCAACCTGCATGTCACACAACCAACATGATGAGGTATCTCAAAACCAAACACACAACCAGACCCAAAGTTTACTAAATGGACTCCGCCCACGCTTCACCAAACCCGGATGATCAACCAGAAAAAGGAATCAAGAATCCAGTTTTTACTTTTTGACACGGTTTCGCTTTTATTCGCTCGTGTTTCCAGGCATGCTGGGTATTTTAAGCTGCTGATATTATTTAAATCAAATGTATGTTTTAAATTTTCACTATTTAAAGTAAGAGTCCCACTTTGATCCTCTTCTGATCTATTTTCAGAGCGTTTCCACTGGTCTTTTAATTAGGAGGATGCCGTTTTTAGACAAAAATAAAAAAATCTCTTTAGCCTAAATTACGAAAGGAGTTATTTTAAAAAATACACCTAGTGTGTCAGAAGATCCATACCTCATGTTGTTGTAGTAAAATATGTCCAACACAAGAGGCTTTCAGCTCTCAACTGTTTGCTTAGCTGTTTGACAGGACGAGTTAAAAAATAAAAAATAAAAATGTAAAATATAATCACAAAAAATGTAAAAAAGTAAAATAAATAAATAACAAAAACAATAAAAATAAATTATTTAATCTGTGTCGTTTTTCTAAGACTTAGTTTCTGCAGAGCGGCAGGAGTTCATCAGAAATTCATCCTGAGTTGTGGGTGGGACAGTTGAAGTGGAGTAAACGTTCCTGACCTGCTAGCTTACAGCCCCTCCCACCCCCAACCCCCCCTCACACCCCCAACCCAACATGAGCGGAGCAACAAATCAGCCGTACAGTTCAGATCCAGATTCCAGCTCAGACCAGGAAAACAAAGACGTTCATGGATCTGGTCAGAGTGGATCCCTAGAGTCAGGGATGGGGAGCCACCCCCCACCCTCACCCCCTCCTCCAGTGTGAGGAGAATCAACAAGCTCTCGCTCATTTCCTCTGAATTTTCCTCCACATCTCGTACTTCCCAGCGAAGCATCGGGATCATCCATCAGCGAACAGCCAGACCCGCTGCTGGATTCACCCTCAAACTCACTTTATTCCCAGTTTGCTCCCCTCACGCATGGGAGGCCCCCCCGCCCCTCCTCCCATCAGTCCTTCCCGTTGGGCCGCATTAGCATACAGATGTGAGGCTGAAAAGGGAAAGCAGGGACACACAATGAGGCTGCAGGACCAGGAGGGGAAGGAGGGACCGCGGGGGCTGCACGGGGATGGCCCTTGGCCTTTTTTGGGGGTGCCGCAGAACCCACACACACAACCCAGGGCATTGAATGGGGAGGCGGGTGGGGGCGGGGCGGCGTGCTGCTGCTTCACTCCACCATTATTCATGGAGCGGAGTTGAATGCCAGCACACAGAAATGCCCCCCAGTCCATGCTTTCCCCATTTTTAGAGACTTAGAGGAGAATTTGGTGCTGAAACCCAACTGGCACCAGAACTTCAGCCCTAGTTTGAAGAATTTGTTTGAGTTTTCAAAACTTTTGTTAACTTCCTGTTGTTGCTTTTGTTGTTTTAGAAGTTGAAAATATTTCAGTAATTGGAGAAAAGTCGTGAGTCTGTGAAACTAATATTATAACGGTCAGGTTGGGCGAATCCAACTGAAGATGTTCCAATAAAGTTTGGATCTTTCAATTGGAGGAAACCTCCCTTTCATGCTGTTTATTGTTGTTATTTAGAGGCAAAAACAAACACTTGCCCCCTCCGAGGGGGAGGATCTCAACTTCTGCCCCTCTCTGTGAATAGATGGAAATCAGTCACAAGTATCTAAGTGTGCCATTGTGTGCAGAGAAGTCTTTGTTCCAGCATCTGTTGCCCAAACATTCTCCCCAGCAGAAACGGGTCCGTTCAGACGTGCCGCAACAAAACTCTTCCCACACATTCAGATGGGGGCAGGGGGGGTCCCTGGACACACGGAAGGGAAAGAGTTAATCTTGGTGTCCTTTGTGTGTGGGATGATGGTAAACGTGGGAACGCTCTGCAGGGCCGCTGCTGCCTTCAGGTTCGTTGCTCCTCTAATCAACTTTAACACCAAGTCTCCTGGGATTTACTGACGTTAAGTCACTTTCACCAGACTGATGCAGCTCAGAGGTTTTTAAAACCCTCCGACTTCTTTCTTTAAGAGGTTAGAGATGCAAATATTTTAGTGTTGAAAGATTTATTTTGAGAATCCGTCCCTTCATAACCTTTCATTGCTGCATTTATTATTCCCTTTAGGTGTTGGCCCAGGTTGTGTCCGAATTCCTTCCATACTCACCATGTTCGCCATTCTGCAGTTCTGTCCTAATCTACAAATCCAGTGCCCTACAAATTTCCCAGAAGTCTCTGCGAAAAACCAGTGTGGATAAATGCTCTCTAGATTGTCAAATATAGACCATAATGCATTGTGTCGGAACAATTTTTTATTTAAATATTTTTTGTTTTGTAATAAACCATCAACCTTGTTATCCTCAGAAGACAGTGGAGTCATCAATAATACACTCATATCGATGAGATTTTAACTTAGTGAAATCGATGACAGCATATCTGACGTTTAAAACAGAAAAGGAGTGAGGGTGGTGTCCGAGTTGCTTTAAAATCCAGAACTCTACACCATCTAGTATTTAGTATTTTACGGGTTAGGATGGGAATTTGGACACAACCTCAATCTGATTTATTAAACTTAGTCAAATGAATTCTGAACTTTGTAAATAATAAATAAAATAATACAAAACAAGGATTTCTTTGTGTTGATTTCATTACATTGTTACGTTTGGGGGAGGGGGGGTCACCAAACTTGACCTGGCTCCAAGAAACCAAAATCCCAAAGAGTTCCTGTTACTCAGCAGAACCGTTCTGATACTTTGATATCCTCATATGGCCAATCACATGGTTCCTTAACAACAGGGGGAAGCCCGCTGGCCCCCACCTCCAACGTTCATAACGCTTGACACATATCCTGTAACCTGCTTTCCGGTGGTAGGGGGCGTGGCCTTCCAACAGACTCATTCCTGATTGGCGATAGCGGTTGTCACATAAACGATGACTCAGATAGATTTGGATCATTCACTGCTCCCAGACGACGTCTGGCTCCAACGTGCTGGCGTCCATGTGACAGGACTACTTCATATGGTTGGAGCCAGGATCAAACCATTTCCTGTGTGTGACATCACACTGCAGTCAGTGGTTCAGAGGACGTTCTTCCGGACTTTCTTGTGACATCATCTACCTCCTTGAGCTCCAGCTCCAGTGATAACATCCTGTAATTTACCGTAACTGTTCAACTGTCTACCCAGCGAACGAAAACTAGCTGGTTCTGACCCGGAGAAGAGCGGCTTTGTGCTGATGGCACGAACAGACTGTGTGAACAGACTGACACATCGGAAAGTTCCTCTTTTGTCTCATCGATTCACAGTAGAGTTGTTCCATAGATTTAGGGATGATTTGGGAAGTTTGCGTCTGTTTCTGTCCGTGTTCTGCTTCGTCCTCATCAGTTCATGTTGGTGGGTGGTTTTCTCAGTATTTGGATTGAAGACATTCTGCAGCTTTCGGTTCTTTAGTTTTAAAGTTTGATAGTCTTTTATTTAAAAGTTTGGTTTTGAAAAACATCACTATTGTAAATGTGCAAAAATCTACACTTTATTGGTCTTTCACGGCCCAAACAACAACTCTGAAACTATCAAATGAACTTCAAATGTAAGAATAAAAGAAGCAGCTGCTGATGATGCTGTGAGTTCTGGTTGGCTGATTATCAGGCATTGTGGTGCTAGCAAGAAGAAACCAACTTTATTAATGTTTTCAAAATGCAATAGGATTGTAAAAGTTAAAATTTGGCAGTTTTATTACAAAATTGCTTTCCTACTGCCATAATGAGTTCAGCTACACGTAGTTAATTAGTGAACGCAAAGACATACATTCTTTGATTCTACATAAAGAGAAAACAAGGAGGCAGGAAGCCTGTGAAGGGAACATTTCAGTTTAAAAGACCCAACTGTTTCCATAAGATAAAAAATGACAACCATCGTATAGATTCAGGACTTTTATTTTGAAATGCACAAATATATTAAGATAAAAAAGCAAGGTTACAGACATAACCGCTGGAATGTAAACAATAGATGCACTTAATTTATGTGGAATAAACAACACAATAAAGGTTTTGTTTTTATAAAAAAAAAAAAAGAAAGGAAAAAAAGAAAATAAATAGAACTTTAAGTTAACATGTTTTCTTCTTTTTTAAAAAAAAAAAAAAGAAAAAAGCATCTTGCTGTCAAAGTGGGACAGCGAGTGCTTATAGAACTCAAGGAGGGCAGGTAGAGTCGATTTCGGGTCAAAAGTTTTAAGAATGAAATCACGTGATTTCTCCCGCCGCTCCAGGGCTTCCCATCTAGACGGCGTGCAACGACCTACACCGCAGGTCAAGGGTCCAACTTCTGATGAAGATTAAACGATTTTCACAAACATAACTGAAACCTGTGGCTCCAAATGTTCAGTCTTTACCCAATATTTAGAAAAATAAAAGAATGTGATTCCAGTCAGGTGGGTTCAGGCTGATCGGTGAGGTCGGAGGGGAGACCAAGAAACCCCGAAAAGTCTCCTTAAGGCCAATAAGGCAACATGAACGATGCAGAATGCCAAAACTCCTCCTCCCACCCCCTCCTCTCCACTGGCTTATTTCTTTAAAGCATGGACCCAACTGTTCAAGCAGGGAAACAATCAAAACATCTCACAACAATAAATACAGTGTTAGGATGAAAAACTACACATCACAGGGGCTCAGACTAACCGGGGGGAACTTTGGTAACAGGTGGTTTAACCGATGCTGGTTTCAGGTAAAGAAAAATACAATCAAGTCACAAACGAATGTCACCAAACAGTTGGTCAACACCCTTTTTCCTAATAGATCCTAGGGGGTGGGGGTTCTGGCCCTCCCCAATGACTCTCTATGAACAAAGGTATACAACAGTATACAGCAGGAGGCCGTAAAAAGCGGACAGAAGACACTCATCGTGGTTAAAGGAGTCGGCTAAAACTGGACAAACGCTGAGCAGCACTACCGATGCTGGCTGGGAAATGCAATATGCAAACGTAGTTGGCCGATTTCAGAAGAAATAAAAGCCTAGATATATTCAGCACCCCCCCACACACACACACACACACCTACTCGTCTGAGACGGAGAGGCGGCTGAAGATGGGCAGACGTCGGCCCTCAAAGCTCGGCGACTCCGTGCCGCTGGAGGAGGAGGAGGAGCTCAGGGAGCAGGACGACGTGTAACCCTCCTCAGAGAGGGAGTCAGCCGAGGAGCTGCGCTGAAGGCCGAGGCAGTCTGGCTGGGGGAGGAGAGGAGGGAGGTTTTTGTAGATGGATGGGGAACACCTGGTGGAGGAAGAGGAGGAGGAGGAGTCGGTGACGGCAGAGAAACCTCCATCGCCCGACAGGTCATGGAGGCCAGCAAAGAGGTGGGGGCAATGCCTGAGGGTCCCTGGCTCAGGAAAGAGAGGGGAGAGGAGTTCTGGACTCCCAATGGAGGAGGGAGGAGGGGAGACGGAGGAGGCCCGGGTGAAGAGGAGGGAGGAAGGCTGGGACTCCACTGGCTGGAAGGTGTGGCGAGACGAGGAGAAGCCGGCGAAGCTGAGGCTGTGGCGTAACGGAGGAGGCCTCAGCCTCTGCCGGTGCGGCGCCGCCTGGATCTCGTCGGCGTTGTGGATGAAGTGGCAGCGGGCGCCGTACGGACAGAAGCCGATGGTGTGGAAGGTGCGGCACGGCTCCGTCTTGTACTTGGGGTGTCTGCTGAGGCCTCTCAGCTCCTCCAGGCCATGGGCGAACTGGCATTTGGCGCCATATTTGCAAGAGCCGCTTTCTTCGTAGGTGCGGCACAGTTCGGTCTTGTAGCGGGTGGAGATGTGCGGCGGTGGCACCGGAGGCCTGGGGGAGTTGGCCCCACAGTTGCTGTTGTTGATGCACAGGCCCGGCGGGGGCAGCAGCAGAGGTGGGGACACACTTTTGTCGGCTCTTCCTTCGATCATGCTGACCGAGCGGTCCACTCTGAAGGGGATGTGGCTGAGGGAGGACTGAGGAAGTTCGCGGTTCCAGTGCTGCTGGGGGGCCAGGCCCAGACCCCAGCAACCGGACTCCACCGACTCAGAGCTGCTGTTGAACTTGGAGTTGGGGAGGGTCACGGGGCAGAGCGAATGGCGCCTCTGAAAGCCAAGGACTCGGTGCTGCAGGCTGCAGGACGAGCCATCTGCCGTCTCCAAGCCGCGGAAGTTCTGTCACACAAAAAGACAGAAAAGATCAACTTCCTGAAGCACGACGAGGAGTTTGAAGCTGCGGCCTGGAGGAATTTCTAGATCTAATCGAGCCTAACTTCATTCTTATCCAAGACTTTAGGTCGTTTTGTAAATTTGTGTCTTTAAAACTCTTCTGATTTCAGCCCAGTGCAAGTTTGGAGACTGGAAATAATGTATGAAGGCATTCTCTGCAGCCTCTGAACTATAGCTTCCATGACAAAATTCCAGTTACACTGAGTAATAATTAGCATTTTAGATCAATTGTCTGGTCTACATTCGATGACAAATTAGCACACAGGTTGTTTTACCTTGCAGAACTCTTCATCCACTTCCAGGAAAGGAGTTAGAAAGTCGGAAGGCATGATTTCCTCCCTGCTGAGGGAAAAGCCGCTGAATCCTGCAGCAAAACTGGGATCAAATTCTCCGGATAAATAGAAAAAAAGTTTCAGAGAAGCTTCCTGTCCCTCCAAAGTGGAGTGAGGTTTGGGAGCAGACGGAGACGGCCGTGGAGGAACCAGCAGAGAAACCACACAGACTGGGAGCAAAGTTCCTCAACCATCTGCTGGAATCTCTTTAAATAGTTGGGGAAACCCTCCCACTGACGCCCACCCCCTGTTTGTGTGCTTCAGGGGGCAGGACGAGCAGTGTGTGTGTTGGGGGCGTGGGTCTCTGTATTGTAATTGTGTGCTGGGGGGCAGGGTGGGCTGAGATGAAGGGGGGGGGCTGAATGAGCTACTTTTCTGCCCATTCATGACCAAATCTTTGAAGGAGGGTTCTCCTCCTGCGCCCCAAATGCCAAACATATTCACTACTCCAAATGTGGGTTGGTGGTGGGGTGGGGGGTTCCTGAGAATCCTCAACTCACTTAAATCTGACTTTCAGAAATGAAATCGTGAAAACATGAAATGGGATGCAGGGATGTGGTTTGAAGGAGACGCGGCAGAAGAATCTGCTGCGTTTTCTGCTTTGGACCATTTTCTTCCAGGAGGCCGAACCGAACCGTTCCAGGTCTGCTTCCAGTCACTTCTGTTGGCCCACATTCTCTCAGTTCCTTCCTTAAAGACCCACCCCCATGAAAATAGTGTTTTTTTTTACATGTTTTATAGCATTTTTCTGATGATGGAGGACATACATAAAGAAAATTAAGGTTAAAATGGAATTTCTGAGTATTTCTTTATTGTTAACAATTGTTGTGAATCAGGAGCAGGCGAAAAAAATGCAAAGATCGCATTTCTGACGTAGAAAATATGCTGGACGGAGCCTCAAGCTCCCTGCTCTGAGGAGGGAAAGGCGTCCCCATTCGGCGATCCTTGTATCGATTTAAAAATGCTGTCAGGACGATATTTATTTAATTATTTATGGTAGTCCTTCAGCGTCTGACTCCACTTTTAACCCCGACCGCTAGTTGGCAGCACCGCCCGCTGAGCCTCTTCAGCAGCTCAAACAACAAGATCTGGTGAGATTCAGCTTGAGTTAAATCCTAAATGTTCCGTCAGCCTCACAGTTGTTGTTAGGAGACATGTACCGCTGCGTGGGACGGGTACCCAACCGAAAATCTGTCACGTTGCTACCAGGACCATGTAAAAATGCAGATTGTGACTCCAGATGCTCCACTCCTGACACTTGAGATGTATCGCGATGTGTGTCGCACCGCTAGACTCTTGCCAATACACACCGCTTTTGGTGACAGGGAAAATACACTGGATGGAGCCACAAGCTCCCCGCTCCACTCCATTCTGATCATCTACTGTCAGACAAACAGATCCATGAGCGTCTTTGTTTGAGCTGGAATCTGGATCTGAACTGGACGGCTGGAAAGCTCTGATATTGCTGCCATTTTTGTTGCACCGCTAATGTCAGCTTGGACCTATAAGGTACCAGGAGAGGGCGTGAACAGATGGGCGACAGGAAGTGGCTTACTCTGCCAATAGTCGCGCCCACAAGTCAGAGGTGAATTTCTAATAAACTCCTCCCACTCTGTATTTGTATTTTGTTTTTATTTTAATGTAGGGACAATGCATAAAAATAACAGTGTGAAGTTTTCTAAACCAGAGAAACACTGTACATACGCAGGATTGTGTCCCGTGCTGACCATGGCCAGCCAGCAAAAGACTGTAGGTAAAATAAAGCCTCAAAAAAAGTACATTAATAACATGAAATTGCATGAAATAAAATGACGTAAAATTAACATAACACAGATTGAGTTTAAAAAGCTTTGAAATACTTAATTCCCCACAGTATAGATCGATAAAATTGCAAAAATCAGAAATTACATCCTAGAAAGCATTTATTCCAAGGAGTTTCACAATCATGTGTCAGAACTCTAATATTTATTTCATACCAAAGATTTCCAACATTGACTTTTGAATGTATACCGTACTAATGGGGGGGGTCATTCCTGCGCCGATGTAGACGGTGGTGATTTGAGTGAACCCGCTGGTCATTTTTCCGACGACTGAGGTTTAATGGGAGTCCTTAAACATAGAAAAACAAGTTCAGTCTCAGACTGCTGACGATTCCACACTGAGATGCAAATCCTGTTTTCCAATTCAAACTAGTCTTTGTGAAATCCAGTTTTACCCAAAAAGCTTCAACTGTATTGATGCAAAACAAAGAAAGTTTGAGCTTCACCACAAACCAAAGTATTTAGACGTTAATGTCTCTAAAGCACAAGGAGGTTTTCACATGTTTCTGTGCAGCTCTTAGTCAATTTTGGAGTAAATTTGGTTTTTCCACAAACCAAACTCACAAGTTACACTGGATGCACTTCAAAGCGTTGGTGGCTTTGCAACCAGTGTTTCTTGGATAAAACCAAAAGGAGATGGAAAATCTGCATTATAGCTTCTGCCTCTCCCTTCCAAACATGTTTATCGTGGATTTATCTAGGCAGTCTCTTTTGAACGACTGTCTGCAGGTATCAGCAAGTATTTGCATTAATTTACAGTCATGGGAAGAAATTAGGACAACCTCATTAAATAATCAGCTCTGTCTTAAAAGAAGTCCAATCTTATTTTGAAAAATGTCTAAAAAGGAAAGTCATTTGATTGATGTGTTTAATTCTAGTCATAGAAAAAAAGACCTGAACAAAACTTTGTATTTTATTGGAGGTTAAAGTTTAGACCTCCTGCCTCCTATTAGCTGTGTTTCCTCCTGTGGCTGAAATCCCATCAGACACTTTTTTTATATTTCTACCAGTCCCTTAACTGTGTCTTAAGTGTGAAACTTAAAAATAAGCAGAAATTACAGTTCATGGAAAGCTGTAAATAGTGATATCACTTGCATCACTCAGTGACGTTCAAATTGATATGAAACGTGTCCAAATATGTGTTAAAACATTCAGGCTTTTTCACATGACTGTATGGATTTTTTTATAAACTCTAAACTAAACCAAGGATGCCGTTCGGCTCCGCTACAACATTTATTTCAGAGAATGTCTAAAGGTGTTATTCCTGAGAGTTTTTCAAGTCCTTTTTGTTTGACAAAAGTTCTCTCAAAAGTTGATTGTTTTCCAAATAAGATTACTCTACCTGTTTAGTCACTATTGCTTCTACTACTGACTTCTTCTTTATTCTTCTACCATCCTCAGTTGTAAATGTGACCACAGATAAAACTCATCAGCACCAAAATCTCCACAATTTTGGAGAAAAATTTCGTCTTCACGTTTTTGGACTTTTGAAGAGCCAGTTTAGTTTTTGTTACATGTCAACATTTTCAGCCTAAAAATCCTCACACACGAGTGACTTCAGGTATTTAGACTCAGTTTGCCAGCGCATGAAAGGAGACCTGCGGCCCAAACTTTGGCTGCACATTTTTACAATGTTGTTTTCGTTCTAGTCAGAGATCAGTTCTCTGATTAGCAACTGTAAACTCATAACAGACGTGTCTTATCACAAAGTGGCACTGAGCGGTCTGCTCCTGTTGAGTGCATCACCTCAAAAACTGTTGAGCGGAGGGACTTCCTCTCTGCGGTCGACTCTTTTGTAACACACTTCTGCTTTCTTTCCCCTTTTTCTTGCGTCTTTCTGGGGGTTTTTGCAACACCCCCCCCACTTGTGTTTGCCTGACAGAATAAAGACGACTGAGCCCCCCCCCCCCCCCCCCCCCGGCTACCACATCCATGCCTGTGATGTTGTGGTCGGGCCCTGTGTGTGACACAGCAACTGCATCTGTTCTTACATAAACCCGTCTAACTGTCCGCGGGTGTGGGACGTTTGCAGTGTCTCTGTGTGGGCGGGGAGTTTGTCGTGCTTTTGTTGTGTTTGTTTGCCGATGCATTTATCAGGATGTACAGCGTGCGCTTGTGTTGGCACGGAGTTGGATATCATTTAAGCTTGTCTACGGGGGGGGGGAATGGGGAAACCTGCCGGGCAGAACCTGGTGGCAAAACATCGAGGTGGAAGACCTTTTAGAGAACCCGTACAGAGAAAATGTTTAGGGGATAAGTCCACGCTTCTCACTACAGCCTGACTCTTAGAAATTAGTAAATTACACAATCGGAGTGTAGTTTGTGTGGACATCTTTGTTTCCCGTGCACACCCGTGTGCGTGAGGTACTTGTGCACGGTCAACACACAACGGTAGGAGGAGCCTCAGGAGAGCTGCAAGACACACCTGCACTCCCCTCACGATGCGTCCACTCCTCTCTACGACTGTCACAATGTGATGTGACAAGAGTGGCCTGGTGTACATAGGAGGCAGATGACTATTAAGTTCAGGAACAGGTTTTATTCTCCAGTCTCACACTTTGGCTGCACAGCTCACACATGCCCCCTTCACACTGAGCTCCTTCTCTTTTATGGGTTCCAGTTAATTGACTGGCCACGCCCAGGAAGGAAGCCACATTTAAACAAACATTTCAAATAATTACAACAAAAGATAGAAATGTCTTGTAAATAATACAGTTAAAGTCCTGCAAACAAATACATACATAAATAAACAAACAACTGAAATCATTACAACAAAATGTATATACAAAGAAATCCAAATTATTTCCACTTCCTGTGTCCATCTATTAAACAGGAAGTAAGGCCTTGGCCACCATTTTGTTCCTTGGGCAACAGGAAGAGAAGGTGAGAAACATTACAAAAATCAAAGAAGTCTTAAACATGTGGTGATTATGCATTAGGTGTCTAAAGGTGATGATTTATGACAGACCGGTGACAAGTAGAAAAACTACTTTGTCACACACCCCCCCCCTTAAAAGCCGTTACTCGTCAGAGTCACGGGACAAAAAGTCTGCCACTACATTCTGGTGTCCCGACTGGTACTTGACATGAAAACAAAATGGCTGGAGAGATAAATACCATCTAGTGATTCTAGCATTAGTGTCTTTCATCCTATGAATCCACTGCAAAGCACGATGGTCAGTTTCAAGAATAAACTGTTTACCGATGAGGTAATATTTTAAAGAGTCAAGAGCCCATTTAATGGCTAATGCTTCTTTCTCAATGGTTGAATACCTCATCTCTCTTGGAAATAGCTTCCTGCTGATATACTGCACCGGAAATCGACGCCCCTCTGGCCCTTGCAGCAACACCGCACCCAATCCTACTCCAGATGCATCTGTCTGAACTGTAAATGGAAGAGTGAAATCTGGACATTGCAAAACGGGTTCTTGACATAGACAGGTCTTTAAGTCATTGAATGCTTTTTCAGACTCAGGGTTCCATTTAACTTTCACTGGGCTGGATTTGCGAGTCATGTCAGTGAGAATGGCTGATCTGGATGAAAAGTCTGGAATAAGTCGGCGGTACCAACCCACTAATCCCAAAAACGATCTAAGCCTCCTCTTTGTGTTAGGTAGAGGTGCAGCTAAAACTGCCTCTACTTTACACACCTGAGGGCGAATCTTACCCCCTCCTATTACATAGCCCAAGTACTCAACCCGAGTTTTTGCTATTTGACATTTTCTTGCATTTATTACCAGCCCTGCATTCTGAATCCTTTGGAATATGTCTGATAAGTGCTGGACGTGTTCATCCCAAGACCGGCTGAAGACAACAATGTCATCAATGTAGGCCGCTGCATAGTCCTCTGCTCCTCTCAACACTTCATCCACCAACCTCTGGAATGTTGCAGGCGCTCCGTGCAGACCAAATGGCATTACTCTGAACCTGAAGAGACCAGTAGGAACTCTGAATGTAGTCAGATCTTTTGAGTCTTCTGTTAGTGGTACTTGCCAGTACCCTTTACAAAGGTCCAAGGTTGTGAGAAATGTGGCATTTCCCAGGCGCTCAATCAGTTCATCCACCCTAGGCATAGGATAGGAGTCAAAAGCAGAAACAGCGTTCAATTTTGAGAAGTTAACACAAAACCTGAGGTTTGGATCATCCTTCTTGGGTACCAGGACCACAGGACTGCACCATTCACTGCGAGAGGGTTCAATTATGCCATTTGCGAGCATCTCTTGTACATCTTCCTTTAGCTGGGGAACCAGATGAGCAGGGATGCGACAGGAAGTGTCTCTCACTGGCTTTTGAGCAGTTGTTTTAAGGTGAATACGATGTTCAATCAGATGCGTACAGCCTGGTTTTGAACTGAAAACCCCTCTTGGAATGCACTTTTCAAGTTGCTGGCGTTTTTCCGCTGGAAGATGACTTAAATCAGGAAACAGATTCTCATTTGATGTTGGGAGGTACTGCTCCTCAACCTCTTCTTCATCTTGCACCGCACGTGCCCACAAAGCTGTAGAATGTTCCTCTTCAGACCACTTTTTCAGCAGGTTCACATGAAACACTTGATGTTGTTTCCGACGTTCTGGAAGGAAGAGTTCATATGTTACAGGGCCCGTTTTCTTTGTTACCGTGTAGGGACCTTGCCACTTTGCCAGAAGGCTGCTTTCAGATGTCGGTAACAACAACAGAACCTTTTGGCCTTCCTGGAAAACTCTCCTCCTGGAAACTTTGTCATAATGATGTTTCTGCTTCTGTTGAACTTGGGTCATATGGGCAGTTGCTAATGCTTGAAAGTTGTCAAGTTTGTCTCTCATTTTTAGAACATAAGACAGCTCACCACACTTCTGCTGTGGGGCAGGACCCTCCCAGGTTTCCTTCAGAACATCCAAGGGGCCCCGCACCGGGTGTCCATACATCAGTTGGAAGGGCGAAAAACCTGTGGATGCCTGAGGAACCTCTCTGTAGGCAAACATCAAAAATGGAAGCCATTGATCCCAGTCCGAGCCAGTGTCATTGACAAACTTTCTCAACATAGACTTCAAAGTCTTATTGAACCGCTCCACAAGGCCGTCCGTCTGGGGATGGTAAGGACTGGTCTTCACTCCTTGAATTCCAAGCAGCCTATAGACATCCTTTAACAGATTTGAGGTGAAGTTGGTGCCCTGATCTGTAATGATCTCACGTGGAATTCCAACTCTGGAAAACAGCTGGATGAGACAGTTTACTATTTGGCGGGCTTTAATCCTTTTCAAAGGGAAAGCTTCTGGGTACCTTGTGGCATAGTCACACACTACTAGGATGTATTTATGACCTGCACTACTTCATTCTAGTGGGCCTACAATGTCCATAGCAATGCGAGAAAAAGGTACATCTATGATGGGCATAGGAACAAGTGGAGCTCTTTCCCCCTTTCCAACAGGTGCTGTCAACTGGCATTCAGGACAAGACTGACACATCTTCACTGTATCTGCATACTGATTTGGCCAGTAAAAACGTGGAACCATACGTGAGAACGTTTTCATTTGTCCCAAGTGTCCTGCCCAGGGAATTGAATGGCTTAGTTTAAGGATTGTAGGCCTCAAACTCTGCGGAACAACCAACTGGTCTCCGATTCGACTACGGCGATAGAGCAGATCACCTTTAACAACAAATACCTCCTGTCGAGGGCCAGATACTTGAGTTGAGTCAGGGACGCACGCAGCAAACAAACGCTTAAGTGAAGGGTCTTCTTTCTGCATCTTTGAGACATTACTTGGAAGAGAAAAAGTGTCATTTTCTGCTGGACCAGGAACTGCATTAGTGAGTGTGGTACCCCTAACCTTGTCCTGCCTTCGCTGTGATCTAGTTTTTCGTTCCTTAGACTTAGAACAAGTCTCGAACCCGGATGCATCTTCATGAGCAAATGGCAACTCTCTCCATGCACTTGATGACATATCCTGTTCTGTCTTAGTTCTAGATCTAGTCACTGCCAGAAATCCTTTTTCACAGTTCAGAGCTTCCTGTGATTGCTTAGCAATCAGTTCAGCGAGAATAGGGAGATCACCACCTAATACCACCGGGTAAGGCAGTTTGTCCAACACACCAACTCGTAAAGAAAATGGCTTCCCTTCCACCTGAAGATCTATTTCAGCAATAGGGTATTGAACTCTGTCACCATGAATACAATAAATGTCAATTGTACCCCCAGAAAACCTAACACCTCCTGGAAGACTGTCTTGTCGAACCAGGGTGCGGTTACTTCCTGAATCAAGGAGGGCTTCATAGTGTTTGTCTTCAATTTTTACACCAACTGTAAGTTTTTCCAACCCAGTGTTTGTAACATGGTTCTCTAATTTATTTACAGGTAACATTGAAGCACAACACATATAGTTTTTAGCATGTAAAGTTGGACATTCATTTTTAAAATGACCCAGCTGACCACAAACATGACATGCTAATTTAGCCTTGTCTTTTGCTTCCCATTTATACATTCTCGGTGGAGCAGGTTTCATAAGTCTGGTTGTGAAGTCTTTCTGACCCGCAGACTTACCCCAAGAAGTGTGTGGGTGAGGGGGAGTTTGGCGAGTCTCTTTCAACTGACGACGAGCAGCCAGGAAGGATTCAGCCAGGTCCGCTGCTTCCTTTGATGTCGTCGGGTTCCGCTCCTTTATCCACATACGCAGTTCTGGGCTCACCACCTTCAGAAACTGCTCCATGATGATGGTGTCTCCAATTTGCTCCTTCGTCTTTCCACTAGGACTCATCCATTTCACATACAGGTCCTTTAGACGAACCTGTAGCTCTCTTGGAGTTTCTCCTACACCCAGGGCACTGGAACGAAACCTCATCCGATATGTCTCTGAATTGATCTCAAACTTCTGTAACAGAGCATACTTGACACAAGCATAGTCCATTGTGTCATCAGCATCCATTGCAACATATGCTGAGCGTGCTTTACCAGTCAATAATGGAGCAAGGTGTAAGGCCCACTCATCTTGAGGCCACCGGCAGGCCTGAGCGATTCTTTCAAAGGTGATTAAATAATGTTCAATGTCCTCACCATCATTGTAGGGCTGCATTGTGGGGCTTTTCCAGCCTGAAGACCTCTCAAAACTGGAGTGCCGATGTCCCGCTGACCTGTCTTGAGACGGTGAACCACTCTCCGCTGCTTGAAGAATGGGGGATGTGGAGCCAGCCTGTACCTCTGTCCGCTCCTGACGGTCCTTCTGAACCTCCTGCTGGAGTTGAACAAACTGGTGCTGGATTCTTCTCCACCGGTCCTCCTGACGCCTGATCTCCTGCTCAGCCTGGGCATCTCGCTCTGCTTGCTGTTGCAGCAGGCCACGAAGGAGACTATTAAGTTCAGCCACACTGCTGGCATTTTCAGATTGGCCACCTGCTGCACCCGGCTGGTCACCAACATCCGGGGAGACTTCTGGGCGGCTCTCATTTGGAGGTTTCTTTTGCCTGGTTGTCATCTTTGTGCTGCCTCCTACAGGCCTTCAATCCCACTTCTGACACCAAAATGTCACAATGTGATGTGACAAGAGTGGCCTGGTGTACATAGGAGGCAGATGACTATTAAGTTCAGGAACAGGTTTTATTCTCCAGTCTCACACTTTGGCTGCACAGCTCACACATGCCCCCTTCACACTGAGCTCCTTCTCTTTTATGGGTTCCAGTTAATTGACTGGCCACGCCCAGGAAGGAAGCCACATTTAAACAAACATTTCAAATAATTACAACAAAAGATAGAAATGTCTTGTAAATAATACAGTTAAAGTCCTGCAAACAAATACATACATAAATAAACAAACAACTGAAATCATTACAACAAAATGTATATACAAAGAAATCCAAATTATTTCCACTTCCTGTGTCCATCTATTAAACAGGAAGTAAGGCCTTGGCCACCATTTTGTTCCTTGGGCAACAGGAAGAGAAGGTGAGAAACATTACAAAAATCAAAGAAGTCTTAAACATGTGGTGATTATGCATTAGGTGTCTAAAGGTGATGATTTATGACAGACCGGTGACAAGTAGAAAAACTACTTTGTCACAACGACCCTCCACAGGATGGACGACCCAAAAACCCATGCAGGTCAACCCCACCCCCCCCCGTACCGGTCCATGTGACGAACGCTTTGACATCCAACAACACGAACGCTCCATCAGGTGACTCCAGACTCTGCAACAGTAAAGCTGAGGAATGCAAACTGCTACTTTCCCCATTCAACTGGACTCCAATGGAGGGCATCGGCTTAAAATGTCCAATGACCTACTTTTGTCACAGGTGACCCTCCCACCCAACGAAACACCCCCCTGACTCTAAAGAGTTGCTGGCAGACAGCTGTTATTGGTAGTCAACCCCCTAAATCATTAACTATAACCACGTTTTACTCAAATGGCAACAAAAAATGGAGAATTTTTCGCCGTTATGATGATGCCATCTTTAAATGTTCTTATTTAACCTAAATGAAAGTAACTTTAGGTCAAATGGATGAAAACATTCAGACTTGACTGTAACCTGAGATTTTCACAGCACTTTTTCTCTGAAAACATGGAAGTTGTTGTTTGTCTCAGTGTCAATATTCTCAGCTGCCTCCATCCTTTTCTGGAAACTATAAAAGAGAAAAAAACGCTTAACTAATTCAGCTCAAACCTCATATTCCAGTGAGATGGAAACCTTTAGATGAAACAACAGCAATGACATAAAAATGCTTAATCAGGTCACGATGAACAACTCTCACAGCTAAAAGGTTTTATTTTAAAGCAAATATAACCTAATCTGTACTTATAATTTCCAGTTATAAATACTGCATATATTGTATGAATGAGGAGTGAATGAATAATGGATACATTGTAACCGCTTTGAGAGTCTGGAAAAGCGCAGATTGGGGGGGGCCATAAGCTCCGTTCAGATTCATCCACTTGCAGACAAATGTACGTCTTTGTTTTCCTCGCCTGAGCTGGAATCTGGATCCGAACTGCACGGCTGGATAGTTCTGATACTGATCACCATATCAGAGCTATCCAGCCGTGCAGGGATGATGGAAATTGGGGGCAGGCTTACTCCGTGACAGTGGTCCCGCCCACAAATCTAAGGCAAATTATTAATAAACTCCTGCTGCTCCACAGAAACTATGTCCTAGAAAACAAGTTTTTCTAAATTCGGCTAAAAACGGCATAATCATAATTAAAAGACCACTGGGAATGCTTTGACAATCGTGACATCATACTTTCAGCTTTAACGAATAAAGGTATATTATCAGCATAGAATCACATGAAGAAATCCTGAAGCAATGGCGTGTGAACTCTCCAAATTTTGTTTCTTCTTTGTGTTTCTTCTCCACAGAATAACTTTGTTGTATTTTCTAACACGGATGATGAAATCACGCATAAATGTCTCGGAATGGGACACCTCACATGGATCAACAAATGACATAGGAGGAAACCGTTCACACAAATCTTTTAATTGAGAGGCTGAAAACAGCCTCCACCGCTCATCGCTGAGGGCAGCTGTAGTCCGACTGTCAGTTAGAAGTGGTTTGGGTGGAGACGAGGACTTGGGAGGGCCGGCTTTATAGATGCTGATACAACACCGAGACACGGTGTGAGGTTGTTAAACTTTATGGTTTGCAGAACGAAGGCAAACACAGATGAAAACATCTGTTGCCAAACACATCCGACAGGAAGTGGAGAAGACTGAAGCGCCAGGAGACCTTTCTGAAGATACCAATGTCCTCCTGAAGGCCTAATTGCAAAACACAACATCTATTTCTTGCTGACAAACACATAACCATGGTGGTTAGGAGCCCCCACCCCCTCGTCTGTGTCTGCCTTGGACTCTTTGTGGAGCCCAGCATGACAAGAGCGCCATTGTCCTGAAGCTCCTCCATATGTTCTCATTTACACCAGAGCGGAGCGTTCTGGACAAAACCAGCACAGAGGATTGGATCTAACTGTCCTCTGAGGCTTAATCCGGCACCAGAGCTCGGCCGCGCTCACGTGGACGAGCCGGCAGCCAAAAACCAGGCCGTTGGCTTTTCTGCAGCTTGGAATAAACTTGTTTAATGAGCAGAACTAAACATATTCTCGATGTTTTTACTCTAGAAAGATGAGTTTACATCAGGTAAACTTACATTTCTGTGTTCTACGAGAGGATGTCACATATTAACAGACGTATTTAAAGCGTTCTCTGCTGAAACATCCTCAAACGATTCTCCTAACGTCTGGAAAGAGGGTTGCCGTTTTCAAACCTACAAATCCAATGCAAACACCATGGAAGAGATTGCGCTCTACAGTAAATGTCATCGTAAAAATGTGCTTTTTTAGATAAAAATCATTACAATAAATGAGATTCCAAATGTGTTCATAACATTGAGTGTGTCAATGGAAATCGATGATGTTCTTTGCTAATCCAAGTCAAATCTCAGGTCTATCAGGTCTAATCTCAGGTTTTTTCGTCTTATAATGTTGTTATAGTACTTTAAAACACTGAGTGGAGACTCAGTTGTTGTTTCTCTGTTACCCTATGAAAACATGGAAATCAGACATGTTTAGTTGGAGCCAACAGTGATGTCCTGGAGGTACAAACACGAAAATACAGAGGAACTTTGTTCAAAAGTGCAGTCCAGTCTAAAGTCCCCATCGATGCGTGAAACACAAAGCTAAAACACACAGCTGGACTCTAACAGAAACTGTTTGTGTTTTCACAAGTAAATCCTTTTTTTCAAACTAAAGTTTTCCTCAAAGACCTCTGCAAACTCTTGGAAAAGTTAGGGGTCAGCAGGCAAGACAACCACGGGTTCTTGGTGGTCATTATGTGTAGAAACGAGTCGTCAGAGGCTTCTTTGAATTGCTGGAAGTACATCCTCTCATGTGTGTGGATGCTCTGCACAAAGCTGATGGTTGTTTACTTTGAGGACTCAATCTTATCTCCTAGCTGCTTATCTATTGTCATGGAAGCCAGATCTTCAGCTCTGCTTTCCATATCAGGTTGCCTCTGAATTGACCTCAATTCAAGGCCTTTCCAGGATAAACCTTTGTGTTGGAACCTGCTGAGCTTGTTTGCCAAAGTGGAAATTTACCTGTAACGGATCCACCTCTGTATAGATTGAATTTAGCATTTTACTTTTGGAACTCACTCTTTATTTTCTTCTTCTTGATGCATTTGAAAATGCATCTTACTTAAAACAGCAGTCCTCGAGGACTGAAGGTTAAATAGGTAATATACATTAATGGCAGATTAGTCATTTTCCACGTTTTGAAAGTCGAAGGACCAAACCTTTCCCTGGACGAACACGACTCCTGACTGCTCGTCATCATCACATCGGTTCCTTTGTTCAGTTTTGGGCAAAGAGATGAAGTTGGTCTCAGATTTAAAATTCACTTCGCTTAAGGTTTTGTTTTGACTGATGAAACAGTTTCCGTTATGTAAACGGGTCTTTTTACAGTTTTAACTTTTGGAGCATTTGGAAAAAGTGCGTACATTTAACAAGTCGATTTGTATTGGGACCATTTTACCAGTTTTCTGAGCATGCCTGCTCATGCTTATCTCAAACAGGAACTCTCCTCTGGGGGTTCCCAGGTATGAACTCGTTGACTCGAACAGCACTCGTGGTCTCTTGCTGATGTAACCGCTGATTTATGGGACATTTAAGGTGCCCGGAAATATTTGCCGTCCCGATAAGCCCAGAGCTGTTTAGACAGTTGATGATTGAATAAAAAAATCACAAAGATTAATGATGGTTAGAGCTGGGGCTGCTGATGAGTTTCACGTATGAGTTACTGTACATGGGCTGACTTTGGACAGCTTACATAAACACTGATGTCAGGACGGGGGCGTTGCGACAGACTATCCATGAGATGCTTGATTCTTCCTTTATTTCAATCGCCTCAAGTCTTTTCAGGTTTCTCCATGCCATTCTTTCATAAACATTGCGAAGTTCCTTGGATGAGACAGTCTGCTGACCTTCTCAAACCAGTCCAGTCCAGAATGTTTTTTGAATTTGTCCTTCAAGTTTTGCAAAGAGCAGCTACCAAAATGTAGTTTAGGTAGCACTTACCCCACCAGCTTCACCTTTTTCTGGCTAAGCTTTTAAAGTCTCACTCCATTCATCATTTGGTCTGTTTTCAAAGTGTTTCCAGTGGTCTTTGAATTATGATTATGCCATTTTGAGCCAAAATGTCTTGTTTCTGCAAAGCGGCAGGAGTTTGTTGGGAATTCACCTCTGAGTTGTGTGCAGGACCATTGGCGGGGAGTAAGCTTTACATGCTAGCTTACAGCCGCAACCTCACATGACCAGTGCAACAAAGATGGCGAGGAATATTGGAGCTATCCAGCCGGACAGTTCTGAGCCAGATGCCAGCTCAGACGCGGAAAACAAATCCCCTTATTTCACCTGATTTCATTAGGGGATTTTCCTCAGGGCCTGATACAGAGACAGGCAGATTTAGAAAGTCTAGAGCTCAGTGGTTGTTTATTTATTAGTGCAGATCATGTGGGATTGTTCCGAAGCTCAACATATTTAAGTGACATTCCAATTAGTTGTTGTAAATCTAAAACATAAACTGAACTGCAGAGAACATTGAGCTCTCTGAGCTACAGATTCCAGCGGTCTCGTCCGTGTTCCTGACCTTGGCCGTGGACGTCGCCTCTTGCTCAGTCTCGCGCCCTCAGCTGTCCCCCAGTTCCATCTGGATGAAGCCCGTCTGCTGGACTATGTAAACATGTCGTTGTAGAGTTAGATAAGCTAATTCTTCTTTAACAGTTGTGGTACATCGCCTGTCTGTCCTGGGGGAGGATCCCTCCTTCTAAACGTCTAAATAAAAACTCTTCTTCATAGATTAGTGTTTGACCACTGACAGCTATTTTTCCGCTCCTCCTACTCCTAATCTTGTTTCAAAGTTAGTTTTCTTTTTGCAATTGTGATTTTTCTCTATGCACTTTGAAAGTGTAAAATAGAAATGGAATTCCTGGCAGCGTGACATGTCCCATCCAAACAAGCAGCTTTTGGTTCTGTGTGAAATGTTCACAGAAACTAAACAAAAAAAAAGCTGTCTGGAGCTGAAGAACATGTTCTGTTCGTGTTCTGGTGTCACAGTCGTCCAGTCTACAAGTTGTCCCCCCTCGCCGTATGGCCCCTTTCATTTCACCGACTGCGTTTGACCCCCACTCTGCGCTCTCTGCCAACGCATCACAGCCCCCTTTTATCCTCTTTCTTCTCCTAAAGAAGGAATCCCAGACTTCCATTCCTCAGCTAAGACTTAAGGAGGGAAGCAGCAGCTGGTCCTTCTTCCTGAAAGCGCAGGGGAAGAACTTCTATCTTTGTGTGCGCTGGGGGAGGGCGGGGCTTCCAAATGCGTCCGCTGGATTATGGACTCACAAAAGACTGGACCCCTGGTTGCTACGATTTTCCCGCCAGTCCGTTTCCTGTTTCCTGGAATCTGACAATGTGTCACACACTTATTAACACACACAGGCCATTGAGAGCCAGCTGCTCTCTATGATGCAACTGCAGACTGACCAGCCTGCCCCCGGGGCATTTGGCCAATAAAGACCTCCTTTCATCCAATCCATGGGAACATAATCCATACGTTATTTTTCACCTCGTTTGCAAATCGCCTTAAAGAACCAGCAGATAGAGAATCTGCAGAATCGCATTTGTCCTGTGACAATAATAAAAAGATTAATTTGGACATCAAAGCTGACGGAGCATTTCTCTTTCTCGAGGGTTTATGGTTTCAACAGTTGGCTGTTTGCAGTAAAACCTGCATGTAGTGTGTAGTTATCACATTTGTTTGATTCATTTAAACACGCATAAAAGTTTAACGCCTTGAACTTTAACGACATTTACCAAAGTAACAATTGAATCTATCAAATGACATTTGTCTGTATTTTATTTGATCTGCTTGGGTAAAACGTCTTTTCCCTTTTTTGACAAAATTGTGCGTCCTGTTGCCATGGTTACAGTTCAAACTTCAAATATTGTTGACATTCAGTAAAAAAATTTAAAAAAAAAACAGGAAAATAACTTTCTGTTCTTTAAGTGACAAGTAAACAAAAATTTGACAAAAGACCCAAAGCATGTGATGCTGCTAAATTGAGACTTTTTTTTTTTTATTTGTTTTTAACTGCTGCTGTTGTACTTTGGGGAATTACTGACTGTAAGTCAGCAGCACATATTTGTAAAACCTAAACAAACGCTGGTAATTCTGATAATCATCCCACTGATAAAGTCCACACATTACATTTAGTGAAATTCATATGGAGGCACAGACATTTCCTTTTGGTGAATGAATCCCCGGTTCTTTAGCAGTTTCAACAGAACTAAGAAATGTCTGACATTACCTTTGGTTTGCAATGGGAAACTTCAGCTTTATAGTATTTGACGTTTTGGTAAGTTATGACCATAGAGTGTCCAAAAATAGTCTAAAAGGTCAAATGCAAATGTTGCTAGTTACCAGGGGGTGAGCTCATCCTTCCCTTAGTAAAAGTGCCTTTTATAGTAAACAGTATCCATATATATGATTATATATTAGCTTTGACACACTAGAAAACGATTTTTTAATGAAATAAGAGTTATTTTTGCCGATCATTTTCCTACCCAGAAGAAAGAAGACTTTAATTTAACTTTAATTTATTAGCCATACTTATTTAAATATACAATTTTATTCTCATAATTTAACTGTTACAATTTTTTCCTGGTAAAGGACTTTAAATTCAAAATTTAAAAAACAGTTTTTTGGTTTGTGAACTGGCCCCAAACCTCTGTCGTACCTGAGAAAGGACTCAAACAGTTTTTTCATTATTGGCCAAACACAGCTTTGAACAAAAAACAGAAAACTTTGAAATTGAGAAGCAACAAAAAAACAATATTTTTTGAGGTGACTTAGTTCTGTTCTGTTCTGTGTGGTGAGGAAGAGCAGTGAACAAACGAAAGCTGCTGATAGAAGTTCCCTAAAAATAGAGACAAAGCGGTGAAGCTGTTCAGATGTGAAGACTCCAATATGCTCTGCAAATGTTTGTGAGGACAAATGTTGAGCTCTTTCACACACACACACACACACACACACACACACACACAACCCTCCAATGCCAAACTGTCAACTGCCACAACTGGCGGATGGTTGTGAAGGTGTGTGCATGGGCGTGAGACAAACTGGATCTTGTTCCCTGCAGACAGCCTCTGCTCTCTGTTGCAGCGTGTGAAGGAAGCAGTCTCCTCAGCAGCTGCTGCTGGGATGTTCAGGCAGGAATGCCTTCGTGTGTGTTTGTGAACTTCTGTTTATAGATGGAGTTACAGTGCAGTGACGCTGTTGCCAATCCTTCAGTCTCCATTAAAGAATAATCGTTTTACCTCAGACTTTCATTGAAGGTGTTTTTGGTTGTTGTTTTTGGTTTTTGCTGCCCGGACATGTAACAGGCCGCCTGAGGCCTGTGGAGTCTGAGATGTGGGTTTGGGTGTTTAGAAGCCTCACTGTACGTTAAACTTAGGAAGAAGGTCCGTGTTTTTTAAGTTTTCCGTGCTTGAATTTAGAAAATGTCCAAAAATTAATTCTGTCTAAGTCACAAGTGGGTACAATTCCAATAAAATGAATGAATTGGATATGTGAAAAACACAGACACAACTGATGATTTTAATCGTTTTTATGGATAGAACTGGTCATGTATCGTAGTTGTCAGCATGTGTGTGTGCTCGTTTGGATGAATATTGTTGTGTTTACGCTTCTTATGTTTCTTTTCTCTTTTTTGAGTATCTGA
Organism: Oryzias curvinotus; assembly: GCA_023969325.1. Lineage (NCBI taxonomy): Eukaryota > Metazoa > Chordata > Actinopteri > Beloniformes > Adrianichthyidae > Oryzias > Oryzias curvinotus. The sequence goes on along the minus strand of CM043718.1, from coordinate 550,718 downwards.
CATCTTTTTTGGTATTTTTTTAGATTAACATTTTGTAAAAATCTTTATTCCAAACAGAAATGAGGTTTTTGGGCATCATCGCAGCTCAAATGTTTCTTTCCTGAACTGAACGTTCTCTGCTGTCGGACTCGTTCTGGTATTGCAGGAATGTTGGCTGTGAACCAGAATAATGTGAGGTCAGAAAGGTTAAAAGTTCCCCCTTTTTAAATGTTGAAACACTGTCGCTTTATTGCCCATCCAGCTCCCATGATGCTTTTCACCATCCTCAGGAAAAAAAGTCTCAGTGAGAACTCACTCCTGGTTTTCATCAAACCTTTCTATGGATCAATCAGGCTGTGATCAGATATCTCGTTGAGTGTTTTGACTTTTTGCAGTTTTTCATTCATAAAGTGGTTAACCCCCACCCCCCACCCACACGGTTGAGCTAAGGGGGGCATTGAATGCCACGTTTGACCTGACTGTGGATATGAACCCTCAATCTGCCATCCACGCTTTCTGTAATTGAAACAATCTTTTTTTTTCTTCTTTCATGCACAACAACATGACAAGAACATGCAATACCCAGTCCTATTTACTGTGTGGGAGGGGGGGGAAGCATGTTCCTGGTTTGATCTCCAGAGCATCTTCCAGTGTATCTCTGAGAACAACCATCCAGCCATATCTAACAGAACCATTACCATAACAAACAGTAATTCCCTTTGGAATTCCTGGCCTCTTTTCATGCAACACCATCCAAGTGAGTTAATGCAACAGTCCACTGAACTGTACCATTAGCATTCCCATTGTCCCCAACCTGTGTTCCCCAGTGGGCCCCCGGTGACCCCATTAACTCTTCCTCAGCAAGTCCTCTCCTCGTTAATGTGTCTCATTGTTCTTGACTGTGGAAATGGGACTCAATGTGGACCGTTCTCTGCAATGTCTACAGGAAGATGGAGGTTTCCATCCTCACCGTTCACAGCTTCAATGGGCGCCGTTTGAGTTTTTCTGGAGAAAATCTGGAAAGACCAGTTGTTGGGAAGATTGTCAAAAAGCTTTTACAGCCTTTCTAAATGATTTTGTTGAGTCCTCTGTTAGAAACTTCTCAGACGTTAGTGTTTCAAACAAAACTGAATTCTATCCAGTTTTAGCAAGTCAAATAATTTAAAGTCCCCCCCCAAAAGAAAATGATGTTTTTTGAGTTTTTGACATGTACATGTGGCATGTGTTTGCTTATGATAGAGAACAAATGCAATAATGTTTGCATTTCTGAGTTTTTCTCCTTTTAAATCTCTGTCAATCAAACTGTCTTGAAGATTCTCGGTTTGAATTAATGGACTGTTGTGATGTCACTATGGCCCAGGAGAGCGTTTACCCCAGATCTGCCCCATCTAGCATCAGCGCAGGTGGGGGAAAGGGGAAGATGGCTCATTGCTGCACTCCCCAAACGTATTTTAAATGCGTCCACGGCTGGATTTAGCTGTTGTCCCAAATGTGTTCTCATTTGTGTACTCTCTCTCACCGAGTTTGAAGGCTTGCTGTCCCGCATTGACCAGAGAGGGTAAAAATAAAAACCAGAATAAAATCAGGGGGATCTTCAGTTCAGCAGGCCCGTGCAGGCAGGCTCGCCATCCCGCAGCGAGTGTGTGTTCTGGCCGCCAGCTCGCCTCCAGGGAGCCGGCATAGTGATTGGGATCAATCCACCTGCCCTGTGACAGACTGTCCAGGGTTTACCTCTGGTTCAGACAGGTTCCAAATTGTGCTGAAATCACGCTGCCGCCAGACCTTCTCACCACGCACGCAGCTCAAATCCCGCCGCTGGACCTCAGATGCCGTCTGTACATTGACTTAACATTGAAGCTGGTGGCCTCCACCGGGCAAATCACACTTCAGTGTGAACGCATCTTAACCCTAACCTGTAATCCTAATCCTAACCCTTCCCCTGGGTCCGTGCGGCCATCAAAAATGTTCCGCGCTGGCTGCATGTATTGGTAGAATCACATGTGAGTAGTCACTTTCTTTCTGACATTTCATTTTATTTTCTGTGTAAGTTGATACAACAACTTGCATGTGCTAGCATCACATCAGTTCTGAGCCACAGCCAGTGCTGCTCGCTGCTGCAATGTAGCCTAAATTATAATGTAATAAAAACATTTTTCATGTTCTTACCAAAGTTCTTTTTTGTGTGCAATTTTTTAAACAGACGGTCTGGTCCACAAATTATTTTTTTTATCCCACACATTGTTCGAAAAGATCTGGAACCAAAAATGTGTCACTTTTCGTCGTTTCTGTATCGCTAAAGAGATGCTTTTGATAATAGAGACGGTCAGTCGGTGTCTTCACTCATTCAAGACAGCTATCATCATCAGAAAGGGGGGGCAGTAGTTCAGCAGAAATTTGCCCCTGAGGGCGGAATTGTTGGGGTGGAGTACACAGTAGACATGTTTCAAAATGCAATTGTAGGCTTAAATTTCTTTATGCATGTCCTCCATCATCAGAAAAATGTTACAAGAACATGTTAAAAACACCAAAAACATGACTTCTATCGGAGGGGGTCTCCAACCCCTTTGATAGGACTGTAGTCTGACCCTCCAGCTCTGGTGGAGCGTGCACAGAATGCACAAACCCAGCTCTCTTTCCATCTCAGGTGAGTGCAAACACACAGCATCACAACACTTAGGCAGCAGTGTTGTCGGGCTTGTGTGCGCAGCTCGGCAGCCACACGTGCGCTCTGTCAGGACGGCTGCAGGCCAAACATGAGGTGACATAATTACTGCGGCAGGAGAGACGGGGTTAACAGAGGTGCATGTGATTCCGAGGTGGTCCGATGGCAGACACATAAACAAACACACAGACACACACACACAGCACTTTGTACACTGTGTCCTTATGCTCAGGGTCAACATGTCTGCCGCTGACATGAACCAGGAGGCCCGGCTGTGTTTGTGCGCGAGCGTGGAGCTGATTAGCCGCCTCCACCGCATCCTTTGCTTTGCATTGATAATCCAAGCAGCTAACGAGACGCAGCGGGTGCCTGTGTGGTTGTGTGCGTGTGTGGTTAGCTGTGCGGTCGTGTTTGAGAAAAGGCGGCTTAACGAACACAGCTGCCGTCAGTTGGTGTGCTCAGCCAGATCTGTGGATGTGGTTTACAGTTGGCTGTGTGTTCGTGTTTGTGAACCTGTCACAACGCCATCGCGTTTTTTCAAGAGTTATGAAACGTGAAGCCTCTTTAGGTTGCGTTTGCTCATCAACTTTGGAAAAGGAAGATATTTGCACCTTTTGGAAGGAAGTATTTTAATGGTGCAACACTAGTTTGGGGCCACACGTTACATAAAAGATGTTCTCAGAGGAAATCGGCAGAAACCAAATGCTTAACAAAAGTCTTGATTCACTTATGAATACTTGAATACCCCCATTCCAAACCATTTAATGGTTCCCATTCTTCACACTCACCACAATTACCATTAAACACATTTTTACATAAAAATATTTCAAGTAAACATAAAAAAATACTCTGATAGATGCTTAACACCAGTATTTCTATTCATGTTGGCGACAACAAAAACCTCGTAAAGATGACGAAGCGATTCATTGACCTTCCTCTGTTCAGGTTCCAGGTGTGGAGATTTCCCCTCTGAGGGACAAATAAAGGTTTCTTTTTTTTAATCTTTTGTAATCAGCGCCAACATAACCTCTTCTTCTTTTCACAGCTGTATTTAATTGCAGGTCTTCCTCCTCTAAGGAGGGACCTCAAACAAACTCCACAGAAACCCCTAATATCATACCCCTAATATAATATATAATACCCCTCAAACGTGCCTAGGATAGCACAAGGGTTGCACGCTAGCGTGAAGTTGTATCAGACTGTGTTTGTTTTTTATGTGTTAACAAGGTTGGGAGCTAGCTTAGTCACAGTGAAGTTTGTTTTAGTGGCATCAGACGTTTGTTTTTGTTTTTTACACGTTTCAAACCAGGTTTAGAGCTACATGTATCATGAATCTCTAACATGTAGCGTATTTATACTGTCAATAAAGTTTGGCTGAAGGACGTACCTCTGACTCTTTTGTCTCGCATGATGCGCCTTATGGTTTGGTGTGCCTTAGGTACGACATAAGTTTGAAAATTCATTGATGACACATTTTACAATCCGGTAAATGAAAAACAAATTTAAAACAAAGCTTAATTATGTCTCTTATTGTACTTTTACTAACCAGAAATATACAAATGTGACACATAAACATCTGTACAGTGTACAGTAAACTGCATCCACTGCTGCTTTGTTATGAGTTGTCCTTTAGAGCAGGGTCGCTCACATGTTCCTCTTTGCAAATCCAGTCGGTCAAAAATTACTTTTGTGTTTTTCTGCAATAAGAACTTTACTGTGTTTCTAATTTTGCCACAAACTCTTATTATGATTATTATTGTTGTCAGGAGAGATCAGGTAAGATTGTTTTTGTTGTTTGTTTGCAAACGTTTAATGCTTCCTAATATTTCCTAAAGCAGGTCATTTGTGAAAGAATGTTTCCTGTAAGTTGTTGAAACAATCACTGCTGCTGAAAAGAGACTATTTTTATCCACTGACTGAAATGGAGGGAAAATACATTCAGCAGTTGCGGTTGTGTCCTCCTTAAAGGAGCAGGTGCGTCAAGGTTAGCGCTGTTGATAGAGGAGTGTGGGTGTGTGCACGTGCGTGTGTGTGTGCACGTGCGTTACTGTGTACTTCTACTCTGAAGTCGTAGTCCTTTCTTGCGGGTGTCATGTTCCTTCCTGTCTGTCATGTCTGACAAGAGGACCGATGTGGGAACACACAGAAAAGAACTGCCTCTTGTGTGAAACACAAACACACACACACACACACACACACTTCTGCAGTAATTCTGGCCTGTGTGGACAGCTGGTGAGTTGGCGGGAAAAGGCGGAGGACCAGCTGTCACTGGAAAAGGGCGGGAAATCTAGGAGGGTTCTCATGAAAAAAAGCAAAGAGGAGAGCAAAAGAAAACAGACGAGATGAAATATCTGCAGACAAAAACTCTGAATGATGGAAACCAGAAGAGCAAACGGTGAACAATATATATCTTCTTGAAACAACAGGTTTCATCCAAAATGCATTTAATCAAACAAATACAAAAGAAAAAAACACTTTTGATTCTTGATTTCTTGAACTTCTTTACATTTCATGGTGCGGATGTCCTCAGGGTTAAAAATGTGTGTGTGTGGTTCTTCATGTTGTTACCTAACACACCATCTTGTGGGGGAAATCTTTGAATTTACACAAATTTGTGAAATATTGAAAGATAACTTTTTCTTTAATCTTTAATAAATGAAACTGATGACTTGAAAAGTCCGACGGTAACACAGTCGACCCACTTCAGCTTTTATTCAGTTAATTTCTATGTTTTCGTGTTTGTCTTTCAGCCTCTAACATTGTGTCATGAATGCGGCATAGAGCAGATATGCATGTAGTAGATAGATTTTTGCAGGTTTTGACTAGCTTTGTCCCTAGAATAGATTTAACGTAAATATAAAACAGTTAACTGTGGGTCAGCGTTAAAGTTTCCTCACCTGACTGGCAGACATTAGTCCTCTGGATCACCTAGAAGAGCTGCAGTGTAGCTGCTGGGGGTCAAACAGGGAGGCATTGGACCCATGTTCAGTCTTTGACATGACCCAACTGTGGATTTGAACCCACTTTCAGGCCAGACACTCTACCACTAAGCCACAGAGCTGCTGTTTGCTGATAGTTATTCATTTAAAGTATTAAATGACGCACTAGGTGGCATCAGAGATGTCCGTCTGCATTCACTCCAATGTTCCAGGGGTTTTCATAAAAGAGAACCGCACTGTCTGACTCCTCCCCCCTGGCGTTCCCAAACAGGAAGTACCTGCTGGCTCCAAGAAGCCAAACTCCCATGGACTTCTACAGAGAAATACACAGCTGTTAGTCAACTCTTTGAATGACAAGGTGTGTCCAAACTTTTAGTCTGTACTTTACATCTGACTTTTAACAAAAAAAAAGAAAATCTTTTTTTGGTGTGATAACAACAGTTAAATTAGAGGATTGGGAATGGTTTTTTTTTTTGTTTTTTTACTTAATTTATTTGGGAAAAAAAAGTAATTCACCTTCTAGTTGATTTAAATCTGATTATAATTAATCTAAATCCATTTAGGTCTAATCTAATAACCAAATCTTTTCCGACTTGACTCATTCAGCTACAGACGCCAAACTTTTAAATCTAAATCTTCGTTTTTTTAAATCAAGCTAAAGGTTGAAGTGTTCCCCCCCCCTGATAAAAACATTGGAGTCACAGATGGAGCTTCAGTTTCTGGCATGTTCGGTTCTTGAGGAACAGAGAAGCAAACCATCATTTTCTGTCTTCCTGCTGCAGCCGCTGTGCTGCTGACCGCAGACAAGGACCGCAGTCATCCGAGGATCTGAACTCCACGGGACTTTTTGGAGGGGAAAGTCCTGCCGAAGCGGTGAAAGGAAGCGGGGAAATTCAAATTAATGTTGGCATGTGTTCTGCAGTAAGAGTGCTTGATGAGAGCAGAGCCTCAATTTCCATCAAAATGTCTCGTTTTGTTCAAACCCACCATTGTTCATTTTACACAACAGTTCATTTCCTCAACAGAAAAGATCCTAAGAAGTTCACTTCACTTCATTTCAATGTTTTTCTAATGAGGCTCAGAATGTTAAACTTCAGCAAATAAAAATCAGTAAACAACTTTCCTCAAATGTTACATCAAAATCCATTTCAAGCGAAATTCGTATTCCTATCCATCCTCCAAACCACCTCATATCTTTCAGGGTCACAGGGATGCTGGAGCCTATCCAGTCTGCTCCTGGACAGGTTTATGTCATTTCAGTGGTGACTATAAAAGGAAATATAAATGTTATGAATATCAAATGGGAAGATATAAAAGTTACATCTTGATGTCAACAATGTACACCATAAACATGAAATTTAAATGTATATTTATTCTGCTTTGTATTTATTTTGATTTTTTTTTTAAGCGGTCCAGTCCAGCTGAGCAGAACTTTCCTCTTTTGTAGGACATGTTACTGTTACTATCGCGGGTTATGCAGCTTCGGACACACAAGGTATAAACCTCTTTTGTAAGTTCAATTTAGGTAATAAATATAAATGTAAATGTTGAATAAAAACTCTGATTGGTAAACATAAGATACAAAATAAATACAAGCCTTCAATAAGAATTTATTGCAATTGTTAAATACAAATGTTAAACCTATTTATTGTGTGGAAACTATGTAAATGTGGCCACGCCCACACTCTTCTTCACACTCTCTTCTCTTCTCAATCTTTATTGAGAAGAGAACTCTTTAGATCTGCATCAGAATGTGTTGATTGAATATTTTTTATCTATAAACAGAAAAACAACTTTAAACAAACATTTTTTTAATGGTTTCAATAGAAAATGCGTTTTGTTTTTTCACAAACATGATAAATTACAGTTTACTCACTGGGTGCGCTTTTGTTTGCAGAGACAAATAAATTTTTCTTTCACTTTAATCACATACATTTAGCTTTTTTTTTCTTCTTCTTTTGAGATACATTTTTTGTTTCAGTAAAACAGTGCGTCTATGTTTCAAATGTTTCTACAGGTACCATGTCTTCAGTGCTACAGACGCTAACAGCACACGCTAAAAACACTCACAGAGGTACCAGCATGACAGAGTCTGTGACTGAATAGTGAAAAGCACCTATTTATCCCGCCTCCCTCAGGACTCAGGGATTCAAACAATGGCCGGTTCTTCTCCTTCACACAGACGAGTCTTTAAAAGATACAAATGCAAGAACACAGAACACACTCAATGCAACCTGATCATCTTTCTGCGCTGGTGAAGCTGAAGTCAGTCAGTATGTTTACAGGAAAATGAGCTTTTATTTAACTGGTTACTCTCCCAAAAAAACACACCTGTACTTGGGATTATTTGGGGGCAGAAGAAATGATCAAACATCATCTATTTGTTATTTTGTTCTTTCAAACTCCGAAAATGTCATCGGTTGTGTTTTTAACGGATCTCTAAGCTGTAACATACTGAGAGCTGAAACAGAGGGGACATACATGATAAATACCTGCTTTTTTGGGACATTTTGTCTGAATCAAATGGTAAAGCGGGAAATAAAATCAAAGCATCATATGTGAAAGATTAGAAGAAGCTGCAGCTTTTAATATAGTTTAGTTTAAAATAAAGCGTTCTGCTTTAACCTATTACATCAGTGTTTTGAGGTGCATAAAAACTGCAGTAAATTTGGTCTTTTTTAAATGGAAAAAGTCCAGATTTAATCCTAAACACTGGAATTTCATTCTGGATGCAAGCCAAAAGTCCACCTCCTGCAGATTTACAAAACAAGGGCGTCGACCGTCAGCCGATCACGCCGCGTCAAAAGTTCCTAATAGAAGGAAAAACTCTTAATTTGACCTCAAAAATCCTCTTCAAAAAGTATCTTCCCGACACAAGTTACCAGAGAAAACTGTCCCTTCTAATTTTTCATTACTCCACACATCAAAAGATAAACTTAATTAGGAACATTTTACATTTTTATCTCAAAGTTAGGAATAATCAGGAGAAAGGCTTTCTGACTGAATTGATTTTTGTTTCATTTGTTGTAGCTGAAGCTAACGTGACATTGCTCACCCATAGATCCTGGCTGGGTACTTCAGGAAGTTGCCTTCTTTCTGCCAACATCGGTCTTTGTGTCTGGAGTTTTGTCTGCGATGAAACATCTTCAGAATCTACGGCTCAGGTGTGTTTTAGGCCTCAAACAGAGTTTTGGTGGTGAAGCTTTACGTGAGACACAGCCATGCTCTGCCGCCCGCTTTGACTTTGACGCAAAGGTCGTTTTCAGGGTCGTTTTCCAGCATTTAAGGAGAAAAAAACTTGCAGAGTAAGAAGTTCTGCTTTTTGAAGGAAAATAACCATGTGAAAGTAAAAAACTCACTATTATGACACATTATGAGCTTATTAAGGCATTTGCTTGATTAAAAACCACAGAATTACATAAACAAAACTAAGGAAATTGAACCCATCAAAGTGAGAACAAATGTGAATGTCTGTTCTTTTTAAGTGTTCTGGTTTTAATGTGAAGTAAAATAAAAAGTTTTGTTGTGGTCCTGCTCATGTTCCTATATGGGAACAGATGAAAATCCTATTTTATGGCTGCAGTTTTTAAAACTATATTTCATCTTCTTGTTTTGGAATACTGACTTCATAAACGGAGAATATTTTTTGTTCGAGGCGACATTTCTTCAGCTTGTTAAATAGATAATTATCTGTCTTTCATGGATGAAGAGAGAAGTGATGGGCTGACCTGTTTGCCTCTCATTTTTTGAATTTCTCCTTTGTTTTCTGCCGTTTCTCAGAGCAGACTTTTTATTCTTCCTCTCTTTCTGCTCTGTGTTCCCACCCCTCCTCTTGCTCTCTAACCTTCCCTCATTGTCAGTTTCTTTTTTCATCGTATTTCTTCTCCTGGTCCCTTCCCCCAGGTTTCCCATCTTTCTGTGCCGTCAGGAGCGGCACAAAGCCTCGCCGCCGCCCTAGCAACCACCACACCGCCGTCTCTATCCCGGCAACAGGCCGTCGTCAGGACCGCCGACCTCTGACCCCATCACAGCTGCTCAGCCATCACACGTCCCACAATCCCCTGCCCTCTGCTGTTCCCGTGACCAGGGGGGTCAGGCAGTGAAGTCGGCGGTGAGTAAAACTGGATCACTTTCACTTTGTCCTGAAAAAAGAGCAGAGGGAGGAAATATGGAAATGAAAAAGATAAGGACCGGAGAGAGGAGTGAAGGATATCAAAAGATGGAAGAAAAGAGGAGCAAATGGGACAAAGGAAAAGAGCTGGAATGAAGGAGGAGGACAACAGTGATTCATGTTATGGATAATAAACAAGCAAAATAAAAGAGAAAAAAACCAAAACAAACTGAAGACGAGTGGGAGAAAAGAGGAAGAGTTATTCTAGATGTCGAACCACTTTGTAAACGTTTCACAAAGTGGAACAACACAACTAAAAGGCACTTCGTTTATGGAAGCGCTTTTTTTAGACTGCAGCCAGAAAAATCCAAAATATATGTATGTGAGTGGGGGGTGGGGGGGCTAAGTAGTGTGTGGTTGTCTCCTTCAAAATGTATTTTGGACCTTTTGACCTTTAAGGATCCACTAGGTCAATATGGCCACTGTAGTTAAAAAATATATTCTTTCATAATTTAACAATTTTTCTATTTTCTTCCTTTTTACTGCCTTTAACTGCTGCTATCCAAAATGAACAAACACACAAATGGTCAAATTGACTTTAACCCCCCCCCCATGTTAGCGTTGTTTCTTCTGGTCACAGGCCTTTTGATCCGAATCTTAAATCAGCCATGAAATGTGTCACAAGAACAGGCAGACGCTAAGCATGTAAAACATGAAAACATGATCAAATCAACGTCATTATAAGCTACTCGATTACTTTTATAATATATTTTATTGTGTAACTCTCTGGGTTACACAACCTGATTATAAACACAAATAAAAAGCGGAAAAAATCCAAACAAAAAGTAAAGATTTGCAAGGATAAACAAACAACAACAAATTCATTTTGTTGAGAAGAAGATTGACAAACATGTTCTGTTTGGGACCTTATTTTACTTTAAAAACTAAAAAAGATGGGGTCGGTGTTGATCCGAACACTCGAGGAAGGTTAAAGGCTCAGACCAAGATTGCTCCTGAGTTCTTCATGTTTAAAGACATCTGGTTCAAAGACTGGTTTAAAACTTTGGGGTCAAACGTTTTTTTGGCTCTGAACGGTTCATCTGGGAAAGTAGACCTTTATCTCATGGTAGCTGATTAGAACAAACACAGAAGATGAATGCAGGTTGCTTAAAAGCGGTAACCAGGTTTGATTCAGGATAAAAGCAGGCCTGAGAAATTCTTGAGAACAGATGGAACTGCTCACAGGTAAGGTTTCCGTTACAAAGGTGCAGTCTATTTCCTGAAACGAAACTGCTTAAATTCCTGGGTCAGGTTGGATGTTCTGAGTCCTGATTGGCTGGATAACTCCTGACGTTCAGCAGGCCACACAGCTACCGATGCAGGTCAGCTCTGAAGCCTCTTTGGGATGAAAACAGTTGAGGCGAGTACAGTAATGAGTGTTGTGTGCGTCTGTGTGCGATGTGTGTGTGTCTCAGAGTCGGACGGTTCCAGGTGCTGTCCTCAGTGAAACCCGAGCTGATCTTTATTAATAAATGATGCATCTGAAACAGACTGCTCCTCGCTCGGCTCAGAAGGCAGGTACCTCCAAAGCACACGAAGACGTTCCTCAGGCCAGAGGACGGGATCACCGAGTCAGACACCATCTGACCGTCTGTACTTTTGGGATTTGACTGTTCAGACGTCACGCATCATGAATCCTGAATAGTAAGTGCTTCTCTCTGAATGCTAAAAGCAAGCGCAGCGTAGCTGCAGACACAGGATGTCTTCCTCTGCTTTGCTTAAAGATCTGATGTGCAGCCTTCAAAGTTCAGAGGACAGAGTCCTGATGATGCATTTCTAAAAGAAAAGGATGTAAAACCTAAAAACACCTTAAAGAGACAAAAGTTTGTTCTTAAAGGCCGAAGAATCTTCAACACTTAACATCTCAGGCTTTGCAACAAAAGCTTCCTCTGATACTTGCTTTTTGTTTGTTTCCTACAGCCAGAAGATAAACTTTCTTCTTTGTCCTTTTCTGTGGTCAAACGTTGTTATTTCCTGCTGCACTGCCACCTGTTTTTTTGTGTTTTTTATTAATTTATGACAGCCAGGCAAAAAAAAAAAAAGGTTCTGTATATTCTTAAGTGTGTTGGAACCAGGTGGATGATGGGAAATGTAGTTGGGTTCATATTAGCGGGCTGGGAGAAAGTAACCTTCAAGAAGCAGCATTTATGTCCCGACTGCAGAATCACATCAAAACTTTCGACTCCCATAAAACATCAGGATGACTGCAGAGTTAAGATGTTTTATCCAAAAACATTGGTTTTTCCTGTTTTTCGGTGTCTAAAGTGATGTCCATCGGCATCTGCTCCACAGCTAAAACCCAAACCTGGCTCGTACCATAAGCTTTAGTGAATTTATGAAGACCTACTCCTGGCATTTATCTTTCTAATTGATCTTTCTAGTGATTACCTGTTCAAGCTTCTTCTGATTGGAGACTCTGGGGTCGGGAAGTCGTGTCTTCTGCTGCGCTTTGCGGTAAAAACCAACCAAATGTGCACAAACCTGCATGCTGGCTTTCCGACGTTCGCATTGTTTTGTGTGTTTTAGGACGACACATACACCGAGAGCTACATCTCCACCATTGGGGTGGACTTTAAGATCAGGACCATCGATATGGATGGGAAGACCGTGAAGCTGCAGATTGTAAGAGTCCTGAGCTGCGTGTGAACAGGTCAAACGGTCTTTGTGTCATCTAGGAGAACTTTGCATTTACTGTAGTTATTTTCCACTTAGTGTTACTGTACAAGTGTAACTGGTTCCATTCCTCTTGAGAATGACGTCATTGAACACGTCTCAGTCGAGGGGTAACATGAAGGCTGGGGTGGTTGAGCAGGTCACCCAATAATCAAAGGATCTGCTGTTCCATCCCCACTCCCCCCAGACAACTGTTGGGGCAAATCCAAATTCTGCACCTACCCCTACCCTCCAAACAGAGAGTTATCAAAAAACAGTGGTTGTATCCGAATTCCTTCAGTACTCACTCTATAGTGCGTTCGCCATTTTCTAGTACTTTCCCAATCTACAATTCCAAAATCGAGTGTCCTGGAAATTTCCCAGAAGTCTCTGCAAAAAACCAGTGTGCATCGATGCTCACTAGATCGACGAATAGAGACCACAATGCATTGCGTCGGAACAGGTTTTACCTAAAAAAAGTATTTGAATGTATTTTTTTAATAAACCATCAACGTTAAGTCTTCAGAATCGGGTGGATTATTAAATATTTGTCGCAAAACGCTCATATCAATGAGATTTTAACTTAGTGAAATCGATGACGTTATATGAAGTTTTAAAAGAAAAGAAAAGTAGTGAGCGTGGTGTCTGAATTGCTTTTAAATTCAGGGCACTACATAGTCCTGCACTATAAAGTTTTCTAGTTGTTAAGGTGGGAATTCGGACACAGCCAGTGACTTCCAGTTCAGACAATAGTCAATAGATGCCAGACATTCATGTTAGTGCGTAGCTGCAGGCGCTCAGGAAATGCATAACAACATCAGTTTTATAACTAAAAAATCCATATTTACATTTACATGCAAACCTCTGTGCTTCAGAGCACACCCAAGAAGGAATCCATTGAAATAAACCTTTAGAAAAAAAACAACTTATATTTCCTTTTTATATTTCTGCTTTTGCCCTTCAGCTGATTCAACTACAAACAGACCAGAAATTATTAATCCACTTTATTGTACCTCCAAACTGATGGAGCAGGCTAAAGTTAACACCTGTGAGTTAATGGAAATCCCTTGAATGCCTCAACTGGTACAAAAATGATGGATGGTGAACTACAGTTTTTTTTTTTCCAGCTGTAAAAATGTGCTCTTTTGTGTGTTTGACGCCCTCAGTGGGACACAGCAGGTCAGGAAAGGTTTCGCACCATCACCTCCAGCTACTACAGAGGAGCTCACGGTATCATCATCGTGTATGACGTCACAGAGCAGGTCAGCGCGGCTCCATCAGAGCTGGACAGAGCTTTGAACATTGCAGTCAGCGCGGTTGTTTTCTGCAGGAGTCCTTCAACAACGTGAGGCAGTGGCTGGAGGAGATAGACCGGTACGCCTGTGAGAACGTCTCCAGGCTGCTGGTGGGAAACAAGTCTGACCTCGTCAGTAAGAAGGTGGTGGACGCCGCCACGGCTCAGGTAAGTGGAGGAGGAGCTGCATCCTTCAGAGCCGTCATCACAGGCTGTGAGGAGTTCAAAAACACTTGAGATGACCACAAAAACGTCTTGATTTGATCTACATACATTTATGGAAGAGCCTTTGGTTTGTGAACTCTACTACAGCCTTTCCTGCCCCCTTCCTGAGGGGGGGGCAGAAACATTTTGGTGCGTCTGAAGACCAGCCCTCTGCCCTCAGGACCTGGCGTCCTCGCTGAAGATCCCCTTCCTGGAGACCAGCGCCAAGAGCTCCGGCAATGTGGAGAAGGCCTTCCTCACCATGGCCTCTGAGATCCACAATCGCCTGGCCAGTGAGGGGGGAGGCATGCAGGGGGCCCCCGATTCCAGAGCACAGAGCTCCAAGATCAACAGCGCCCCCGTGTGGCTAGGAGGGGATAAACAAACACAGGATACCAGCAACTGCTGCTGAGATGCGGACAGAGAAACCCAAAGGAATATTTTGATACATTTGCCCTTTAAGATAAAAAATGTTAGTAAATCTGCAGTGAATTCATTTGTGATTTTAGTTATTGTTACAAATCTTTGATGCAAAACAAATGTTATAACATCAAGAACATAAGTCAATAATTCAGCCAAATAAAAAACTATGGGTTTTATTTTTGATGATAATAACATAAAGATGTTGAATTAGTCATCAGGGACTCGGTTATCACCATTTCTATCCCTGATGTATTTCCTTGCCCAAAGAAACTTTTTTTGTGTGTTTTACTTCTTTTGCTGTAAAAATCAATAAAATATAGTTGATATCTCTGATGTTAAAAAGTTCAAATGTGGCTGGATGGTAACTGAACAAACCCCTCTCTATCATTAAGATCTTAAGAATCACTGTACAAACACTGTGGTGTTATATGTTAAAAACAGGTAATAAAGTATCTTTTAAGGTTCTCAATCTCAGATAACTTTAAATGGTTGGTTTTCATAAGATATGAGGGTAAAAGGAAGTTATAGAAGTGGAGCTTTTAGGACCAAGTTTCAGAAATTTCTCCAAACCTCCACATGGCACAACTTTTAACAACTGCAAGGAAAATATTTCAATTTACATGTTGTCTTTTTTCGTTAGATCAAAAGCCTGAATTGTACAAAAAAACATGTAGAATAACAAACAAAATGACCGAAGTACTGTTTTAATAATCAATCAAATATATATATATTTTTTAACCTAAGCAAGGATCCCGCAGTTGAATATTCAGGGAAAAAAATAATTAGCAATTGAGAAAAAATATGTCTGGCTATAAACATATAATCATAGGTTAATTGTTGTGTGTTGTGTTGCGTGTCGCTATTGTAAAGAAGTTAGAACAAAAATGATTTGAAAACTATACAGGCTTCTGTTTTAAGCGCTTGAGGGCAGCATATCCAACACCGATCAAATTAGCTTTATTTATAAAGCACCTTTTCTATTAAAGTATTGTAAGGTGCTTAAAAAACAAACAAAAAAAACCAAGTAAAACTATTCTATTTTAATATGTAATTGATGGACACAAAACTGATTTTAAATAAAAAGGAATATGCAGACTTTGTGAAGTTTACATTTTATATAAACCCAGAAAAAAACAGCAAAAACAACCTTAAGTCAAATATTTAATATTTGTTAAATGTCAATGTGTTAAAATAATGTTTCAAAAACATTGTTAATATTGTTAAAAATAAAGATATTGTTAATAAGTGCAGCTGAAAGTTATTGAATGCTGATAAAATACAGGACACACTTTAGGATTATTTTTTGTTGTCGAAACTACATTTTCCAGAAGAAGCTGGGACATTGCGTCACCGGAAAAGGACAATTTCCTATAAATACACTTCCGGTTACTGGCAGGGTCCTTTCCTGTCCACGGCCCGTTCGAAGATGGCGGTGCAAATCTCTAAGAAGAGGAAGGTTAGCGGGACTTCATTTCTCTTTAATCGCTGAATATCACAAAAATAACATCATTTTAGGAAGGATAAGGTGTTTAATCTTCAGTCCCGGTATTTGCCCGGCCCGTTGTGGTTCCTCACGTGAAGGATTATAGCAGATGCTGGAGCTGCGGCTTCCCTCATTTCGTTAGCTAGCATGGCTCTGTGAGCCGGGGACTGGACCGGTGAGCGGTCTGAACAGGTTCGAACCCGCACCGTAATGTCAGGACGGCTGGTTTCCAGACGGTTAAACCAGAGTCTGCAATTCAAAATAAGAATTTGATCGGTTTCCACAATATTTGTTATGTTAGCTAAGCTGTGCTAGCATGCGAGTTAGCCACTAGTCTACACTGTAAAGATTAGGGGGAATGAAATAACTATATTTGGAGCAACAAATTCATGTTTAGTTATACACTAAAAGTAAAGCTAGGTAGAAATTACGTAAACTCAGTTATGTTGAAAGTACCACTGGCTCTTTAACCAATATTATTTTTTTCTGCAATGCCAGAAGTTTTACTAAAACACGTTTGTCCTAAATTTGTTGCCGTAATGATAATCAGAGTTCATCTTTATTTCAGGCTACCTTGTCAGTGGTTTTTTATTTTATTTGTTTATTATTATTTTTTTTTTAGTCTTTTGTTTTTTCCTTAGATTCATTGGGTTCAGTGTCACAGTTGGTCGTTTCTGTACCTTTATATAACATGGCAGAGGCACATTTTCTTAAAAATCCAGTCATTTATTTACACTGTCAAGTAATACTCTGGCCCATGAGTGACTTTGACAGACCCGTTTAGATGCCGTCTTCTTCTTTAAGCACTTTGTGTCTGACAAAACTCCCATGAATGAGCAGAACCTCACTGTCACTCTGCTGTCTTGAAACAGTTCGTCTCAGACGGTATTTTCAAAGCCGAGCTGAACGAGTTTCTCACTCGCGAACTGGCTGAAGATGGCTACTCCGGTGTGGAGGTGCGGGTGACTCCAACCAGGACCGAGATCATCATCCTGGCCACAAGGTGCGTGTTGGATCAATGTTTAAAACGGTTTGGACTTTTACCCTCCGAGCCTCTTTCAGGTTCAGAGGGAAACTGTTTAAGCTACTAAATAAAGACTGCAGCAGTTCCTCACCACAGCCGCCTGATCTCAAATGTTCCGTCTTGTTCAGGACTCAGAATGTTCTCGGAGAGAAGGGTCGTCGGATCAGAGAGCTGACCGCTGTGGTCCAGAAGAGGTTCGGTTTTCCTGAGGGCAGCGTGGAGGTGAGGCAACCTACAGGATTTGCTGTTTAGATTCACTTTTGTAATCACTAATCTGCGAGTTAGATAGTGTGGATATAAATAATGTTATAGAAAGTCTTTAGCAGGAATAATTGGCGGACCCTCCAGCTGAAAAGAACAGCTGATGATCATTGTTGAAGTCACTCCTGTAGTTTTTTTTTTTTGTCAACCCGATCCCCTTCAGTGATGATACGATGACGAGACAGAGCAGGACCTTATCCGGGTCTGTGAGTTCTGCTTCGGGTCTGCGTTCTGTGGACCCGCAGCAGTTCCTCAGATCAGGAAGTCCTTGTAACAGGAAGACAAGAGGCATTTGTCTGAGAAGGGTGGACGGACCACCACTGAAGTCGTTTCTGTGCAAACCTGAAGATGCAGCAACGTCTTGTTCTGTTTTTCTAGCTTTATGCCGAGAAAGTTGCCACTCGTGGGCTGTGTGCCATCGCTCAGGCGGAGTCTCTACGCTACAAGCTGCTGGGAGGTCTGGCTGTGAGGAGGTAAGCTGTGCTGCTGGTGACCTTCTCTGGAAGTAAAAACCTTCATAGAGCCTCACATGTGTGAGGATGGAAAAGAACTGCACAAAAAAGCATATTTATAGTGAGAATAAACAAAACGCTGCCATGAATAATTAGTGAGGTTCAAATCTTGGGTGCAAACTTCAAAACTGGATCTTCAAAATAAAAGACACATCTGCTTCTGAAAATACAGCAGCATCTGAGCTGGAAGTCTGCTTGTTCTCCAAAACTCCATCTGATGGAAGTGGAGTCTTCAGGTTTGCAGCATCGTGTTACATCAAACCCGAATTGTAAAAGCACCCTGTAACCGCACTGCATTATGGGAGTTTTACTTAAGGAAAGCACTAAATTCAGTCAAAAGATGTGGAAAACTACATTCATTTAGTTTTTCGTCTCCAAAACATTTTTAGGAATATAAAACATTAGGATTTCTGCAAGAGGGTTGATTTAAATATGACGGCATTACTATGGAAGCTTATTGCATTCCATAAAATAAAATAAACACAGGTGAACTTTGTTAAAATATTTCTGTGATTTTTGTTCTAATATTTTTAAGAACTACAAAAGCAAAAAACACCAAACAGGCTGGACTCGAAGCCCATCTGCTCGGGAAAACTATAAGATGAACTGCGATTGTAAGAAAAGTCACAAAGCGTCTGTTTGCTCGTCACGATATCACCAACCTGTTTTGTTCTTCCTACAAACATTACAGAGCTAAACAGTGGAAGTTTAGCATTGACCTGTATGAACTCTTTATTTTGTGTTAATCCCAACAACAAAGCAGTGAAGTCTGCGTGACCTGCTGGATGCTCATGTTGTGGGTGTGGCCAACTTCACCATTTTTTTCTGGTTTTTGCTTTCATTTTTTCTTAAATCACTCATTTTTTGGAGATAAAGATACGTCCACAACCTGCAGGTTCACTCTAAGAGAGAGTAGTGATATTAGGGGTTTCTGTGGAGTTTGTTAATGAGTTCTTGTGATGTTTGTGAGATCTCTTGGGGTCAGTCAATGAGAAAAGCTGTTGTTTGTCTGGGGCGGTTTCTTGTTTTACTGTGAGTGGATGAAGTAGGAAGGATTTAAAGGGGTTAACTTTAATATGTTCAGTGAGAAACGGGTTTCCCTGTACACTGAGATGTTTACTTTGCTGATGTTTACACGCAAACCAAACAGATCATGTCTGTGACACGGACACAATGTGGCTTATTTGCAGCCTCATCTTATAGTTTTCATGAGCAGATGTTGGTTTATTTGCTTTTGTAGTTCTTCCATGCGTTCCTGCCGGTTCCTCCACACCAACACAGTCGTTCTAACAGCGAGGCAGACGAACGTGGATGGTTCAGTGTGTGTCTGGTAGTTTTGAAAATCCAGTGGAAGATTATGGAAAACCAACACTAACGAGTGCTTCCTGTATCTGCTGGCTCTTCTGAGGTAAAGGAGCTTCAGGTCGTAGTTTGTTGGAACCTTTTTGGTGTTTGCGGTGCAGAAACGTGTTCAAAGAGGCAGACGGTCCACCAGTATTCTGATGGTGGTTGGTGGTCTGATGGTTCAGCAGGTCCGTGGGGGGGTAGATAGTGGTGGAAGGTGGTAAAGGCTCTGGGCTTTGTTTTGATGATGTCACAGGAGCAGCCATAACATCTGTGGACTCCTTCAGTAAATATGAACAAAGTCCAGATGGACGTCTGGACTGCAGGCACCTGTTCAGGAGCACACGCCTTCACTGGACTCTCCGTCTCCCGTTTGTTTTAAGTGACCTCACGTCTCCCGTGGCGACTGCAGGAGCGTTCATCCTGTTTAAAGCTCGCTCTGCAGCTCCTCCAATCAGACTCGTTTTCTCTGGACCATAATTCTAAAATAACACGTCTAATCTGTTATAAAAGGATCTGATTGTTGTTTCAAAATTAAAATAAGAAACAATGAAATAAACATAAAAGATCCAAAGGTTCCCTTCATTTCTGCAACCGGCTTCCAGACGGCGCCGTTTGTGGGCGGAGTTCTGCAGCTTGACACGAGACCTGCTGATGTTTGTGACAGCATCTTTAGGTCCAACACGCCCTCCTGGTGTTTACTTTGAAGGAGTTCAGCGAGTCCCTTCAGTGATGAGACGATGACGAGTCGGATCAGGGCTCCGTCTGGTTCTGGTTGCTGGTTCAGATCCACGTTCTGTGGTTCTGCTCAAAGTTATCAGAACCCGGCGAGTCCTTTTCAGCTGAAGACATCGAGGCATTTGTCTGAGAAGGGTGGACGTTCAGTCTGTCCTCCATGAAGGAGGCTGAAGAGAGCCAAATAGAATGAATTAGACGGTAGAAATTCACTGTTTGTGGATTTATCTAGAATTTAGCAATAAACTTTGATTCTATTGTATCTAGGAAAAAGTTTATTTCTCTGTCCACTGCAGAGAGATAGATTGGACCGTGTTGTGACTCCTCCCCTCCTGCAGGGCGTGCTATGGCGTTCTGAGGTTCATCATGGAGAGCGGCGCCAAGGGCTGTGAGGTGGTGGTGTCCGGCAAGCTGCGAGGTCAGAGGGCCAAGTCCATGAAGTTTGTGGACGGCCTGATGATCCACAGCGGAGACCCCGTCAACTACTATGTGGACACAGCGGTCCGCCACGTCCTGCTGAGGCAGGGTAAGCAAGCTCCGCCCCCCGTGACATCACCTCCTGTTAGACTCCTTTTTAACTGTTGGGGTTTTCAGGTGTGCTGGGCATCAAGGTGAAGATCATGCTGCCCTGGGACCCCAGTGGAAAGATCGGCCCCAAGAAGCCCCTCCCTGACCACGTCAGCATCGTGGAGCCCAAGGAGGAGAGCCTCCCCACCGCGCCCATCTCCGAGCAGAAGGGGGCCAAGCCGGAGGTGCCCGTCATGCCCCAGGGAGCCCCGGTCCCCACCGCATAGGAGGGTAAGACGCCCCCTGAGACGTGTCCCTGTCAGGTCCACCCTTCAGTGATGAGACGATGACGAGTCGGAACACACCCCGGCCTGGTTCTGGTGGCTCCTGGTCCAGATCCACGTTCTGTGGGTCCGTTTCAGGTCATCAGAACACGGCGGGGCCTCTTTGCCTGAAGACACTGAGGCATTTGTCTGAGAAGGGTCCAGATCAGGCGGTTCTGGTCCCATAAAGCAGCTGACAGAATCCCGTTTTTCCATCTTTGGTTTTAACGGCGGATCTTCTGTTCTGCAGGTCGATCGTCGTTCTGCTGGATGGAGAAGTCTGTGACTTTTGTGTACAAAACCAATAAAATCTGAAAAAATACATTTCGTGTGGTTTTATTCCATCCCATAATAAACGAAACCATGAAACAAAAGCACTCAGGTGTTAAAGAAGATCAGGACAGGTGTTGAGAGGAAAAACAGAAATTCACTCCCAACTCTGGAAGACCTGCAGCTCTGACGTCAGCGCCAGATCCGTGGGTCCGGGTAATGCTGAGGCCACGCCCACTCCGTTCCACCTGTGAAAACTTCGGTTCCACCTGCTTTCAGCGAGGACCCTCCAGCACTTTGATGCAGTCGCTATGAGTCTACCGGACTACAAGTCAACGGACAGACCCGCTTCCTCCGCGCTCGCGGTAAGAAGACGCCGTTAACGGTTCCGTTCATACTCTGACGGTTTCCGCCGAACGGCGATCGTATCTCCTCGTTCGGTGGACGGTTCTCGCTTCCGTTCTGCGGGTTTTCGGTTCAAAATGAGAAATTTCGCTCCGCTTAATTCAAGAAACGTCGAACTCAAGTTCGAGTCCTGACTGATGCCGAACTGTTGTCGAACCGTTCACCGGCAGGTGCAGCTTTGAACCAGCAGGGGGCGCTTCAGCCCGCGTGACAGTCCCAAACCCGTCCTCACTGTCGCGTGCCTAGCTCCTTTCTTTTGTTTTTTCACCTTATTTTTTATGTTTTATTTGTCATTTATCTTTTCCTCTATTTTTTTAAGAAAACGATCGGGATTTATAATTTTTTAAATAATTATTTTAATAAAAAAAGAAAAATAAGTTGAAACGCTTCAGGAATGTCACTGACGGTCCTTTTATTCCATTTTCAGGTGAACTGTTTTAAACCTTTAGGCTCTTGTGCTTTTCATCATTAGTGTAACTCAAACACTTTATACATTTGATATTATTTATATTTTTGATATTTAAAAAAAAACTAGCTCAATTAAATCATTTTTATGAAACTCATTGTCCCTGTCTTCAAAAGTTTGGTCAATGAGAATAAAATTTGGTTTGTAACTAATAACTATTGTAGTAAAAAATAAAACTAAAATACCTCCAGTAATTTTCAGAAAGACGTGACCTGATGGATCTTTAAACTTGAACCATAAAGAACAGAAACGAACCAGATTAGTGTACTCACACTTCTTTTTACAATAGATTTATTTTAAAACAAAGTATTAGACTATTAATACCTTAAGTCTTTAGATTTTAGAATAGAAGCTTTATTAATACTGAAGGAAATTCCAAAGTGGCCAGTTGCTTGCATTTACAACCAATACATCAGGGGAAAAAAACATAAAAAAAACAGCCATCTATGAATTAAAAGTATTGAAAATGTAATTATAAATATGTTAAATCCACAAAAATTAAAACATCCAATAATTAAAATTAAATGAGGCTTTCTTTGCATGTTTTGTCAGACACGAGACAGTTTCTGTTAAATAAAATAAAATAAAAATTTGACACAGAAATGTACGAAAAACCTATTTTTATTACAGTTTTCAATATTATTCATTTTTGAAATATGTGTTTACCAGCTTTAATTTTATCTTTATTTTTATTATTGTGATATTTTCTTCAATCATAATTGATTAAAATTTATCATTTTAATGGCAGCAGTCATTTTTGTTTTAATTTATTGTTTTTATAAACCAATCAAAATATAATTTATCCATTTCCAGCCATTTTTAGTGAACTTAAAAATATGTAAAAACCGTTTAATAGTTTTTTTTTCACCTCATGTTACTTTAAAATGTTAACAACACAAATAATGAACTACTTTTCTCAGATTTGGTTGTGACCTCTTTTATTTTGTAGATTTCTGAAGCTTGACACTTCACAGATTGAAAACCACATCCAGTGAAGGTTTCCTTCCTACGCTTTGAGCAGAAGCAAAATGTTATTTATCAGAATCTCCTTTGTCCTGGCGTCACCCCCGAGATCAGAGGCTTTGGGGGGACGTTAGAAATAAACGGAGGCCATGGCTTTTGCCCTTTTCTGCTCATCGTCAGCCGTTAATCAGCTGATCATCTGCGTATTTGCAGACTTCTATAAAAAAACAAAGTTGTGGGAACTTGCTGGTCTGGACCATCAGCTGTGTTTATACAAGAAAAACTCTAGAAAAACACAGACCTGCAAGTCAACACAATGTTCTTAAAGCTAAGAAACTGAATTTTAGTGAGTTTAAGGAACAAACTAAACGGCTGATTTGCTTTGTGTGCATGAAACAGACATTTAGGTGCTTCCAGATCATCAAACGTCTGCAAATTTCATTTGGTTGCTGCCAGAAGTGAAACATGTTCTATGGATGACGTCACTCGGTCCAGTTCTCACTTCACTTTACAGTCAATGAGACAGCACTGAAGTTAGCTTCACATTCAGGGATTCCAAGTCTGCATTTGAGGAGAATCTATTAAAGTGTGTTTTTGTACACTGCAGACAACCTGAAGCAGTCTGCTATTGTCTTAAAAATGTCATTAAATAATGTTAAGAGGGCTGTTGTGTGGTTATGTCACCGCTTCTCCAATCGGAAGACAGCTTCAGTGTTGAGCGCTCGTGTTTCTGCTTCATGGAGACGATCTTTGGTTTGCAGTGTTCTTGCAGCGTACGAGCTGCAGAAATGCAGGAGTTCTGTTGCACTGAGCTCTGCTTGCTGTCGTTCTGAAGGGTCATCACAGGAATACGTATTTAGAACAGCCACGCATCTATGCAGGCCGGAGGCATCTCAGTGGGTTCTGCCTCTAAATGCCCCCAGAGATGCTGCACAAAGTCAAGAACACAGTTTTTGTGTCTAGAAAGGGAACTACAGTGCAAGAACTTTGTGGTTGGAGACTTTCAGCTGTGAAGGAGGGCAGTTGGGGGGTCGAGTTTTGCAGCCAGGGGAAGTGGGCGCAGAGGGCATTGAAGGTCTATCAGAGAATGTAAACCCATGGCTCTACAGCTCCAGTAAAACTGGGTCATGCAGGACTGTTATCGGCAGATCTCCTGAACATCTTTGGTCCTGCAGAGGGCCGTGCAGAAACAGAAACTGAAGCAACACTCCAAAATCTGTGCAACATGAGACCAGAGAGCGCATGAGAGCGACTTCAAAGGCGTGTGTAAACTCACATGTGTGTCAGTGACACGCACTGCACCTTCCTGCAGCTCCTGACCACTCACAAGTCAAGATAAGCTGTGTGTCTGCCCAACTGGACGTGGTTTCTGGTGTTTAAACGCCATAGGAGGAGGTGTTTTTGTCATGGTTGACCTACGTGGATCAATCTCCTCTAAGAGCCTCCAAATAATTCAGAACCAATCATCTATCCATTCTCCCACATTCACATCACTGATGGGTTTTTTTTTCTTTCTCTTTAGGTTTCTTCTGTTGTCCACCTAAATGTTGGGGGACACTTGTTCAGCACCTCACTGAGCGTGCTCAGAAAGCACCCGGACTCCCACCTGGCAGAGCTGTTCAGCGCTCAGCCCAAGATGCGCAGCGACCCTCAGGGGCGGTACTTCATCGACCGCGACGGTTCCCACTTTGGAGCCGTTCTGGAGTTCCTGAGGTCGGAGCAGCTCCCCATCACCAACATCCTGGAGGTCTGAGCCCTTCCCAAAGTCTCAGACTTCTAAGTGATGTGGGGGTCCAGATTCTGAAGAAGTCCCTGTTTGTTCCTGCAGGTTCACAGGGAGGCGGTCCACTACAACATCAAACCACTCATCAAGCGGCTGGAGGAGACGCCTCCGCTGTTTGGAGAGCTGGTGGGGAGGCAACAGTTCCTCGCCAAAGTCCCACATTACAAGGAAAACATTGAGGTGAGCTGCACTCATCCACCCATCATTCTGGGTTTCTGCTCCGCCTCTTTATGGACTGATGTCACCGCCATGCGACATCAGAAAACCGCCATGTTTTCTCTGACTGTTTTGATGCTGAGGTGAATTTATTTACCTGAACTCTGCAGCCTGAGTCGGTATCCAAAGCTTTCATGATCAAAAGAAAGTTCTGCACCAAACCGAGTCCTCTTAGACTGACTGGGAAAGTTCTGGTTTTGGGTGATGATGCAGCAGAACCTTAGTGGATACTGGAGCCATCCGTGTGTGAGGAACATCTTCAGCTCTTCTCCTCTGGCTGCTTTGCTGGTTTTCCTCTGCAGGCCTCTTCCATTTGCTCTTTTCAGGACACCTTAAGTTCCAGCACAATCTTTGCCTCAGGTGTGACGATCATCACGCTGATAAATCTCAAGGAAATTCCTGCCCTGTCTGCCCTGAGACTGGAAAGTTCTAGGTTAAAATCCA
Source organism: Oryzias curvinotus (assembly GCA_023969325.1). Taxonomy (NCBI): domain Eukaryota; kingdom Metazoa; phylum Chordata; class Actinopteri; order Beloniformes; family Adrianichthyidae; genus Oryzias; species Oryzias curvinotus. The sequence goes on along the minus strand of CM043718.1, from coordinate 525,658 downwards.
CAGTTGTATCAAACCAAAGACTCTAAAAATGAGGCCTGATGACTCCCTGTTTGACACTCAGCGTTCAGGGGTTGGATGGGTTGGATTGGGGGGTTAAATCACCAAATGGTTCCAAACATGCACCTCGCTGCTCCCTCAGGGGACGGGTCAAATGAGGAAAACATATTCCTCATACCATAAATGGGGCTTAACCAGGTGTTCCCCAGAGGAGACCCGTCTGCAGCTTTAACTAAGAACAAACATCTCTTTGGGCGGTGCTCTGGTGGTTCTCACCGGAGACGCCTGCATTGCATACGCTTTCTGCCACGGCTCCACCTGTGAGAAGCCTCCTGACGAGGCTGTCGGGCTTCTCATCAGGTGCAGCGCAGATCTCCCTGTTTCATCACATGCACAGACTGGAGGAGAGCAGAAACGATGGAAATCTGCACCACATGAGCTCAGGTGGTTCTGCATCATCGGATCTCTCGTCCCCCAGGTGCTGATCCGCATCGCCAGAGCCGAGGCCGTCGCCACGCGTCACTCCTCCATCCTGATCTGCGTGCTGCGAACGGACGAGGACCTGGGTTTCCACGACAACGCCATAAACAACCTGGAGGCGGACAAGGACTCGTTAGTGACGTTTGGGCCGTGGAGGGCGGCGCCGTCCATCAAAGACCTGCTGGACTGCGTGAAGATGGACATCGAGCGTCAGGGCTACAGAGTGAGCATCGAGCCTCACGTCACAGGGAGGCTGTTCCTGTCCAGGAGCTACAACTTCTTCTACAAACTCACCTTCACCTGGTGGTGATGAGGCGGTGAGACCAGAAAACACAACGTCCCCTCAGATGAAAGGGGTTATCAAAAGTACAAAGTTTGCATCTTTTCACTCATGTGGGTGTGAAACCGTGTCTTAAGTTCCTAGCTTTTCAGACGGCTCTTTCCCTCCTGCAGCATCTGTCTGTGTAACGTCTGCTGCCGTCACGCCGGCTGAGAGTTTTCACAGCTTTGAGGGGAAATTCTGATTCGGAGCGGAGTCCTGCGTCAAACTCTCAATGTTGGCTAATCCAACAACCGCTTGAAGGGAAACTGAAAGGTGCAAGCGGTGAACGCGCTGGATGGCAGAGCCGCTGTGCCTTCGCCACAGAACAGGGCGGAGCACGCCACCACATCCTGTGTGATCAGCACGGGGAAAACCAAGAGCGGACGCCGGTCAGCAGAGAGGACAACTGCACCCCTCTGGCTCTGCTCATCCACGATTAATGTGAAAATCAGAATTTCCTCCTTCAGCAGATGCAGCCCCACGGGAGCCTGTCCCGTAACAAACTCATTTTTCAATAAAGATTAGAGCAAAATAATCCGATTTCATGATCATCTGTCGAGTTTATCAGTGCAGCACATTTCATTTACAAAGACAGTTCAAAGGGCTTTACTTAAAACATTAAAAGAAACATTTTATAGAAAGATTAAAGGAGGGATCACCAAAATAAATATTACAAAAAGTTCAAAAGAGAAGTACCAGTGCAGATAAAAATGAATCTAATGGCGGTTCTTTAACCTGGACTTACATAAACCAAGTGTTTCATCTGATCTAAGGTTTTCTGCTAGTCTATTCCAGATCTGTGGAGCCTAGAAGCTGAATGCAGCTTCTTTATGTTTGGTTTGAACTCTAGCAACTGACAGAAGACCGGATCCATCCAAAGCTTTATAGAGCAAGAATCATAACCTTAAAGTCTTTCCTCTGGCAGACATGCAGCCAGGCGAAAGACCTCAGATCTGGACTGATGTTTTGGTCTCTGCGAGATCCCGAGCTGCAGAGTTTCCTGATTGATGCGTTTGGTTGTCCTGTAAAAACACGGTTACACTTAAGATCAATGCATGAACTATAGTTTCTCCAGGTCCTGCTTACAGATCAGATCTTTAATCCTGGAAGTATTTTGAAGATGATAATCGGCTGCTTTAATAGAAATAGAAATATCTTTATTTGTCATTGTACGTTGTACAACGAAATTACAGTGCAATTTTTCGGTGGAATAAAAAGGTTAAAAAAAAAAAAAACTAAAACTGCTAATAAGACAATACAAAACACCAGTAGGTTACACCTTCTCCAGCTATTGCACGCTTCCCTTTATAAATTAACCTTATTTAGCAGCGTTTAAGGCCCCTTTGGCTCTCGGATAAAAGCTGTTTTTTCAGTTCAATTAAATTTTGTTTGTAAAGCCCAAAATCACAACAACAGTCGTCTCGATGGGCTTTTTAATCTGTTGGTCCTTGTTTTAGTTGTCCTGTATCTCTTTGCCTGAAGGCAGCAGTTCGGTCAGAGAATGTTCAGGGTGTGATGGGTCCTGCAGAATGTTCCGAGCCTGTTTTAGGCAGCGGGAACTGTACAGTTCTTCCAGGGACGGGAGAGGGCAGCCGATGATCCTCTGGGCTCTGGTGGTGACTCTCTGGAGAGCTTTCCTAGCCGCAGCTGTGCAGCTGGTAAACCAGGCACAGACACAGTACGGTAAAATTCTCTCTATTGAGCAGCGGTAGAAGGACACTAGCAGTTTCTCACTGAGGTTGTTTTTCTTTAGAAGGCTGAGAAAGCACAGTCTCTGCTGGACCTTCTTCACCAGGTCAGGTCCTGCTCAATGGTGATGCCAGGAGCTTGAAAGCAGCCACAATCTCCACCAATAAACAGTGGCTGAATGTCTGTTTTGTTCCTCCTGTAGTCCACCACCAGTTCTTCGGTCTTTGTTGTGTTGAGGATCAGATTGTTTTTTTCCACACCAGACACAAAAACGCTCAACCTCGTCCCGGTAAGCAGACTCATCGTTTCCAGAGATAAGCCCCACCGCTGCGGTGTGTAATGTTGTTTATCAAAATGTAGGTCCGTCTCCTTGACTGTATTGGAGAAGTGGAGTGAGCAAGTGTGATGTCACCATAGAAAACGGTTTACTTCCGTCTCCAACCAAATGAAGTCAATCCTATCGCCGGTTTTTCTTCATATGGACGTCATCATATCAGTAGGGCTCACCATCAACGGTTGGAATGTTGGATGTGGGGGTCAGCAGGCTCCACCTACTTTTAAGGCATCTGATTGGTCAGCTTATATTTTAAATATTTTGAACCACAGAAAAAATGAGGATTATCAAGAATATGTTAAAAAATATATATCTATCGGGTCAAGAATGGTTATTCTGACCCATAGAATGACCAATTTGTTCTCTATGGGATTTTAGCTTCTTGGAGCCAGCAGGTACTTCCTGTTTGGAACGCCACTCAGTCCAGTTCTCTCATACAGTCAATGGTAACAGATACAAAATAAAAATACTCACAAAGCCCTTACAGTGCAGATTCAGCACATCTATAAATCACGTCTGTTCTTGGTTTCAGTTTCTGCAGGGTGGGCGTCCATCACCTAAAACATTTTCTCTAGATTATTCTTTACTTCACACACTTCTCCCTCCATGTCTACAGAACCATGCATCAGCATTTCAGCGTCACATTTCCTCTGAGGAAACCTTCATTTTCAGGACATCTTGGCAGGATTGATTTGAGGCTCTGTTGTCGTCTCGTTCCTGCTCTTTCTGGACTGACAGCGTCTTCAAACGTCTGTCTGCCTTCAAGAAAACAAGCAGCTTGTTCAGGAAAATGTCTTTTACGTCGTCTGTCCTCCTGACGTCTGCAGACCGATGTCTGAAAAGCGCTGAAAGCTGCAGAAATGTTTTTTTCACACCTTCATTCACACCCAAAGAGGGGGGGGGGGGGGGGGGGCTACAATGAAACTCTAATTTTATTTTGGAACCAATTAATATATTTAGAGTTTCATCCTGACTGCACACTTTGGTTTAAACAATTTCCATCTTTTTATAGATTTAAATCTCATAACTTTCAATGCTGCTTTTTGAAAGCCATAAAAAGTGACAGAAACTAGATTTTAGTTTGCAGAAACTGACAAAAAGAGAAGAAGAGACGAGTCATGAGAAGCAGAGAAAAGCTGCTGAACATCTGAAGGTGTTGACTTAAAGCCGAACATGAAGACCTTCCTCGGTCTTTGAAGGTAATTTTGTGTCACCAGAGCAGGAAACGGTCACAGGAAAGTAAAGGTGTCTTTGTGTAGAGCGCACCCGCAGAGCAGATTGAGCTGTGGAGGAGGTGAAATGACAAACATGACAGGTGGAGAATGCCTGAAGAGCCTCCTGCTGCTCCTCAGCCTGCAGCTCTCAGGTAAGGCTTCCTCCTTCTCCTCTTCACCGGTTTGCTCCAGCTGCTCGGCTTCAGACATCACTGCGGGAAAAAAAGATGTCAGCATGATGTTTTGGGCTTAAAACCTTCTTGAAGTCACTAAGATGAGTTAAAAAGTTTCAAGGAAGAAGATTTGAAACTTCAATAGAATTTCACCTGGAGACATTTTTTAGATTTACGTTCTTAGATTGAATTATAATATGCCTCTCCTCTTATGCAGTTCTTTCTTTTATATTCATAATGTATAATGTTTCATAATGTGTGCATTTGTAAGGGTTTTGTAATTTATTGTCATTGTTTTTTTTTTCAACGTTGTTTTTAGTTTTTTATGTGGATAGTTTTAACGTCTGTCTGGAGATGACAGACAGAAAAAAGTCTAAATCTGGCTCCCTGAGAAATGAAATGAAACAAATAAACAATAAACTGATGTAAATAAAATGGCATTATTTTTATTGCCATTATATTATTTGGCATTATTAATGGCATTATATTATTTTATGATTATTATTTTTGTTTATAAAAATTAAACAAAAATCAGTCTTTGACTTCTGTCAAGATGAGGGGAAAGAATCTGAAAAGTATAGAGGAGATTTAAAGCAAAATGTAGATTTTTTTTTATTAAACTCCAAACATGTTTGTCACTTTAGACTCTTGTCAAAACGGCAAACTGGTTCAGTGGAAAGTTTTTGTTCTGGATTGTAGCAAAAGTAAAGAGGTTTTTCCGTGCTAACATTCAGATTTGTTTGATTTGATTTGATTTGATTTGATTTGAAATGGTTTATTTAAAGCAATTAAGTAGACATAATACACAAAAGCAATATAATTGTCAGTTATACATTCATACAGTAACTAATCAAATTTAGGCTAATTAGACATATTAATAAATATTGCTTGAAAGGGAGTGGAAGGAAGTGAATTTATATAATCCCACCCCATTCTACTGTAACCATTTTATTACATGATGTATCAATATCCGGTTCCTAGTTTTTATCAGACAGAAGTAAGAATCATAAGGTATCAATAAAGCACATGACAAAGATGAATTACTTAATTATTATGTAAAAAAAAACTCTTTTAGAAATCAACATGACAAATGCAGATCAGTTATCTAAAATATATGTAGATTATGTTACTTATAAAAGTCATTCATATGATTAAAACATAATACTATATCAGTAAAATAGACACAACACTGTTTCAGGAATTTTCATAGCAAAATTTCATCAAGTATCAAAAGTTTGGACTCATGTTGAGTCTTAAATTTACAGTTTAATCTGGTTTCCTGGAGTTAATGATGGAATATTTAAATACTCTCCAGTTTACATTAAAAACAGGGAGTATGACTTTGGATTAACCCACACATTCTTTTTTTTAAATCTGTATTTTTTTTCTGGAACCGCCTATGTCAGGAAATCTTACACTGCAGTTAGTAAAGCCGGCCACAGGAGGCGCTATTGCAGCTTCTTTTGTTTTACATTAGGCAGCAGTGGATGCAGTTTACTTTTCAAGAGCAGAGTAGTGTTTTTGTGACTTTGACTGTCTAGACAGTCACCGAATAACTTAAAAATATTAGTAATAATATTAATAATTCCCTAGAAAGCACAAAAAATAACTTTTATTGTTGCCCGCAGGTCGATGTTTTTATTTAAAATTGCATGAAATCTCATAATTAGAGTGGCTACACAGTAGTAAGGCGCCTGTCTTATAAAGTTTTATTTCTTTACTTTTAAAATTGTAGTGTTTATTTTGCACACTGTGTTTGTTGTTACTATCATGTCTTTTTTTTACTTTGTTCTATGTGGAGATGATGCTTTAACTGAATTGCCTAGTCAGGGGGACTTATAAAGTTCTATTCTGTCTACATCTTTTTGAGTGACTGTAGAGGTTTTGTATTTGTTTGTTTTTTATGCTACTTTAAGGAAAGTTTCATAAACAGAACTTTGTACCAGTATATTATTTTTATCCAGAGAGCTACATTTGAAGGCCAGGAGTCCACTGAAAAGACCACGTCTGTTTGTCGTTTCTGTGTTTCTCATGGTTTAAACTATTAGAAACACAGGGGGAGGGGTGGGAGGGGTTTTAATGTATCAGATAGTCACTGAAGATCAATGAATGTAATTAATAAATTAATGTCTTCATGTTCCAGGTGTGAGAAGCGACGACAACACTGTGTTTGCGTACAGCAAAGTTGGGGATGAGGCCCTTTTGTTGTGCTCCATTGCCTCCTCCGACTGCTCCTCCATCACCTGGACCTTCTTCAGGAGCGGTCAGGTGCGTTTCTCCAAGGAGGTGATCCATGGCCAGGTGAACAGAAGTTCGGACAAAGCCGGTCGCATGACCGTCGCCTCCAACTGCTCCCTCATCCTTCGAGATCTTGCCCTGGGGGACGTGGGCTCCTACGTTTGCTTGGAGCACGAGAGGGACGTCACTACGGTCTACCTGTCCATCCTCGCCGTCAGCTCCTCCTCCAACATCATGGAGCTCAGGCCGGGGGGGACGGTCGTCCTGAGCTGCATCCTCTCTAGCTTCTACGATGCAGGAAACTGCAGGCAGTATTCAGGCAGCACTTTTAAGCTACGCTGGTTAGCAGAAGAGGGGACAGAGCTGGCCAATCACAGCAGGTTGGAAAAGAAAACATTCTTTTGCTTTTGATGCTTTACAACAAAAAACTAAACTGAGCATAAACCTGAATTATGTTGAATATTTCAAATACATTAGGGGGGCATATGTACTTTTTGAGCTAAAAGAAAATAAATGTATGGACCTCTGAACTTAAGGAGAACTGATGTTTATTTCTTAAGTTTTCTCTTTTTGTGTGTCTTAAAATTTAAATGAATCAATTTGATTTTCTGCAGAAAAAAATGAAATCTGTAATGCAGACTTTGAAATGACAGTCACAGCTGTGATTATGCTTCTCCTCCAGGCATCAACTGACTGAAAGAACTCACTGCAACGCCACTCTGGTCCTGAATCTGCAGGAGGAGGACAACAGCAGGAGGTGGAGGTGTCAGGTGGAGACCAAGCCAGGCAGAAGAGAGACTCATTTGGACTTCACCTCCTCCTTTTTGTTTGACAACATCTCATCCGCTCATCAGCCTCCTGCTGACGGCGACTGTCCCGTCCGGCTGCCCATCAGCCGCATTGTGTTGTGCGTGGCTCTGCCGCTCATGGTCGGTATCGTGGGATTGGTCACATGGGTGTCGGACAGAAAGAGGAACAGGATGTTAGCTGCTGCTCTGCAGCATGACACCATGTGAATCAATCACTGAGCTTTGAGATGATGTTCCTCCCAATGACACTATTCATTTTCTTCACTCTGATGTTTTTATTCCTAACATAACAATCTGCACTTCAGCTTTCATTTGAGTACATTTTACTGTTTTTTTTATATGTCTAGAAAAAAAATTGATATTTGAAAATGTAAACCGTGTAAAACATTACAGGCCCTCATTCTGTCTATAATGGAATCATGTGTTTAAATTTAGAAAATCGTAAGATGGTTCAAATATTTTGTTGTAAAATACTACCCTTGTCTTTCTTACGGTAAAGGTTATTGGATTTAACTGTCTTAACTGAAATGCACTCGTTTGTTTGAACACATGTTCATACAAGTTAGAGGAAATTTGTAAAAAAAAAAAAAAAAAAAAAGTCTTTTAAATCTTTATATGCAAACAATAAAAACATTTTTTTTATTATTTTGTGGCTATTAGTGCTTATATCTCATTAGCCTTTTAAAGTTGCTTTATAAACATTTTGCCATTGTTTTCAAATTAAAATATTTTATGATGATTTCAAAGATGTTCTTCTATTTCTTGGCTTGTTCTAAAATATTTATATTTAATTGATATAATTCATCAATTTATTCATATTTATTAATAGGAATTCATATAATTCTAAAATTAACATTTCTAGACAATGAGTTATTTTTACAGGCCAAACAAATCATATTTTATGAAAAAACTGAAGAGTGTCTTGGACATTCATTGACTGCGGACTATCCTCTACTCCCGGCTTCCGTAGGAAAACAATGCATGTTCACAGCTACGGAAAGTGTAAGGGGACAATCCTGCGTTTTGAGGAGCGATTTGTCTGTGCGTACCTACAGAAACATGGCAGCACATTTGAAGAAGCGAGTGTACGAGGAATTTTCAAAAGTTGTTCAGGTAAAAGATATAATTGTTTTGTTCGTCAGCTTGTTTTTGTGTGCAAGAACTTAATAGGAAGCTAAAAACTGCGCCTAAGCTAACAGGACCGTTTGCGCATGCTAACTGATTAGCTGACTGAACAGCAACAGGATCCCGTTGCAGCTTCAACAACACAACACGCATTATTACAGTTTGTACATGTTTGGTAACTTTGTTTAAGGTCAAGTTGTGGAGCTGACTTTCTTTAATGTCGCAAATTTTTGGCGAATTGCAGCCTAGCTAAAGTGGCTAGCATCTGATAACTGTCGTTCAGCGGTGCATTCAGGTGTCCTCGGACTTTTACGTGGTAGGGTTTTTTTTTTATCCCTAAAATATAAATCTAAGGGCCATTAACTTGGGCATCAGACGTGGTTCAGATGTTGGTAGTCATCTCTCTCTCAGCCAGGTTTTTTCCTGTCTGTTCAGGAACTAGAGCTGTCTGAAAAATTAAAGACAGAAATCCATCCTAACCATTTGGCATTACTGCTTTAACAAAATACACATATATTCATTAAAATAGATTTTGGTTTTATTTAAAATATTGCAAAATGCGACTTTACACTTTAACCAGAGCGAAAAGCTCATCAGAGGTGAACTGTTTTTGGTTTTTAAAGCTTTTGCTTATCTATATAAAGCAGATTTTATGGCAAAAATCTGTTTTTTATTTTTACTCTTTTTAATTAAATTGCTCTCAGATGTTTAGTAGGAAAGGATGTTGAGTTGCTAAAAACACACGTTGAATATTTAAAAAAAAATCATAAACATTGGTCCTGTCTTTGCATATTTTTTGTAATTACCTTTAATTATTGAAATAAAGATTGAAATGTTTTCTATTTTTGCTTGCAAAAATTAAAAAAAAGTCCAAAAATCCAAACTGTTGAAGTCCGCCGAGGCAGTTTCTGTTTTGCATAAATAATCTTCATGGTCATCGTGTTTTCAGATTCCTCATGAAGAAGCTCCGGCCAAGAAGCTGCGTCTGTCCAAACCCAGCAAGTCTGCGGCGCTGCACGTCGACCTCTGCAAAGCCACCAACTCCACCGACGCGCTGCAGTACCTGCTGCAGTTCGCACGCAAGCCGGTGGAGGCGGAGAGCGTGGAGGGCGTGATCCGGATCCTGCTCGAGCACTACTACAAGGTAAATAAGGAATACGTTTGCTGCACTTCACTGATCTGGAACAACCTGATTTGAAGAGCCGCCGTGACCCTGAGCTGGATGCCACGAGACGAGATGATGGATGGATGTTGGAGATGTGGGCGGGGCAATAGTCGTTCTTTGGAGAATAGATTTCTAAGATAAAGATTAGGAAAAACAGCGTGAATGTTTATTAGCATAAAATGTGAAAAGAAAGTTCTAGTTGCTGTTAATTTTATATTTTTATTCTTACTGTAACATTTCAATTGTTTAAATAGTTTTTGAATATTAAAACGTGACACGTTTGGTTGAACTGAGGAATGCGTTATGCCAATGTGTCTCATATGTCAGGAGAACGACAACTCCGTGAGGCTGAAGATCGCTTCTCTGCTCGGTCTGCTGTCCAAAACCCGCGGCTTCAGCCCGGACTGCATCTTTGATGACGCCATCAACGCCCTCAGCAATGAGAGTGAGACGCACTCCATCCCTTTTTATCTTCACCAGACCTCAACTGTCCTCTCTGTCGGTCTTTGTGGCTTCATGTTGTGTTCAAAGACCCTTTACTATCTCTGTGGACAGACTCCCATCAAGTCCTCGCTCAGCTGCTGGACACTCTGCTGGTCATCGGGACTCAACTGCCAGAGAGTCCTGCAGTCAGAATGAGGCTGACCGAGGTGGCCTGCAAGGTAGCACACACACAAACACACACTCACAGGCGCACACGCAAATGCAGGTGCACTCACACACATTTACATACATGAAAACAACACACACCGATGCACGCACACATTCTCATGCATTTACATACACACATTCCGGCATCTGATAGTTGTGGTCGTCTCCTCTGCAGCATCTGTCTGATACTCACTTCGGGGTGAGGAACAAATGTCTGCAGCTGCTGGGGGGTCTTGGCGTGGTGGACGCTCCTCTGCTTAAAGACGGCGAGGGATCGAGCTCGTCTTCAGGTCTGAATGTCCTAGAGAGGAATCTCTGCAGGCTGTTCAGAGGTTTTCTTCTGACGCATAACATAACAGCCATTTGGGTCAGAATGGGTTCTAGTTATGCCTTTGATTTAACCAACAGGAGCTGTGAGAGAAGTTCAGACCATCATCAGCGATTATTTCGCAGACCAGGACCCCAGAGTCCGCACCGCAGCCCTGAAGGCCATGGTAGGTCACAGCGGAGGATCTTTACCCGCCAAAAACTTTCCCACCAGATGCTGAACAAAGATCCCAAGAAGTGCATAGCCAATCTGAAGACTTTGTTTGTTTCAGCTGCAGCTTCATGAGAGAGGAATGAAGATCCATCAGATCATCTATGAGCAGGTAGGAGCTCAGCTTTCTAGTTTTCACATTTAGCTCCGATTCTGAGGGATTTGATGCTTTTGAACAGAAAACATGGAATCAGTGAAGAGATTTCAGATTACTGGGTTTCACTCACAGCTGAAAAATATGTTCTTTATTTCTTTATTTAACAACTAGTTTTAAGATACTAATTATTTTTTAAGTGTTGCACCTTTAAAGTCAGTCAGAGGCCGGGCCCATATAAAGATGTTAGAAAACATATGTAGTACAAAGACTTAGGGGTTTTTGATTTATTTATTTTTTTACCTGGGTGTATGTAGGAAATTGGGTTTGAGGTAAAAATGCTTTTATTTTGAAAAAAACTCAAAGGTCCAGGTTGGTTTGTGTTTGATTGAAATGCTGTTACGAGCAAAGCATCCTGAGGATTTTCTTCAGCTCTCGACGTGAGCTGGGGTGTAGGTCTGAGGAGGAGCTGACGCGTCTTCCTGGTGTTTCCCGCAGGCCTGCAGACTTCTGTCGGATGATTACGAGCAGGTTCGCTCTGCAGCCGTGCAGATGGTTTGGGTTCTCAGTCAGCTGTATCCAGAAAGGTGAAGTTTCCAACTTAAATCCACATCATGTAGAAAAAAAAACACCAAGAAAACGCAGGAATTACTTCTCCGAAGTTCCTCTCTGTTCAGCTGTCTGACTCGTCCTGCTTTCTGTCCAATCAGCATCGTGCCCATCCCATCGTCCAATGAGGAGATCCGGTTGGTTGATGATGCGTTTGGTAAGATCAGTCACATGGTCAGTGATGGTTCCTGGACGGTTCGGGTGCAGGCCGCCAAAACTCTGGTAAAAATAAACATTTATGATTTGCTTTTAAAATTATTCTTCCTGAAGAGAAATGTTTAAGACAGTAATTCAATCACATTTTGATTACTTAAAAAACAAAAAGATTGTTTCTTTTCTCCCACTGTCTTTGAACGCAACCATTCAATCAGCAATATCCCTTCAAGAAAATCTTAAGATGTTTTTAATTCAGACCAAAATATGGAAAAAATGAAATAAAATACTGAGTGTGGTTCTTTTTTGATCATTTATAAAGAAAATGAAGCTTTAAATAGCATTTCGGAGTATTTCTTTCTTTAAATTGCTGTGAATCAAGAGCAGACTCACATGAATTTCTAACAAACTCCTTCAGAAACTATGTCCTAACAAAAACATTTTGATTTTGGCTCAAAAGCAGCATCATCATAGTATAAAAAACCACCGGGAACGCTTTGAAAATAGATCAACAGCAGGGCTCCAGACTAATATTTTTCACTAGGAGCACTGTGGCCCCTAACTGAAAATTTTAGGGGCACAACCAGAAAATTTAGGGGCGCATACCGTAAACCAACATGCTAACCAAATCTACTAATTTCCACTGTATTACTAATAAATACTTTAATAATAGATGCAGAAATTACAATGTGCTGTTTCAAATTCAGTGTCACATTTTATTCTGCACTTTTGAAGATGCAACAACAGGTAAACTGACAGAACCATCACTGTCATGACAGTACAAATAGTAAAGAAAACAGATGGAAATTTATCTTTGTGACACCAAATAAGTGCAGCCAAGATGCACAATAAGCGTGTTTTAGATCACCCAGGTGAACCCAACGCTGCGCAGATCACCTGGTGTGTGACATATATTTTTGTTTTTGCTCCAACATCAACTGTCAATCATCACAAAAATATCGCGAGAAAGGGGTGGGAGCAAGGGGCAAACCTACCCGGACACAGCTGGAAACTGAACTGACTGAAAGCTGCCCTACAGACTACAAAACAATGCATTATGGGACATGTGTCCTGATGGTTTTTGTAGTTGAGTGATCAATTAAAATAATTTAAAATACCAATTCATTAAAAAAAGGCTACATACATTACAAAACATTAAAATAAATATAAAATATATAATAACACAGATCACACTAAGGGGGAGAGAAATATTAAAACTAAATTGAATGTTAAGGACAATTCCAATTTAACCTTCCTCCGGTTCTGTGTGACCCAGAGAAAAGTTCAGCACGGACTGCATGTATTTAGAAAATTACGAGCGAATAGATACATTCTAAAAATGAAAGTAAGGAACTCCGGGGGCTGTCAGGTGTCCTGCTTTCAAGCCCTGTCATTGTCCCGCCCCCAAGAGTCATATACCCCACTGTGATTGGTTGGTCAGCTCCGTGCGCGACAATGAAAAAGTGTCATTCATTAAAACTGACGGGCTGCAGTAACATTAAACTTTCATATTAAGGCGGGGGCCGCAAAATATCATCTTGGAGACCGCAAATAGCCCGCGGGCCGCGAGTTTGAGACCCCTGCTGTAGTTCTGTCACTGGTACACTAGCCGCAGGTCGGAAGAACGAATCAATAGTTCACTTACTCATAGCTCAGACGCACATGTCAGGTTGTGATGATATTTGTCTCTGTTTCCTTCCCACAGATGTTTACGCGCGCTCGATTGTCTCTAGGCCCCTCCCCCTCCACGCATTTTAGCCACTCTCAGTGGCTTTCCCTATTCTTCTCACACGCAGTGGCCGCCTCACAGACGGGCATCACGCGAGTGTGTGCTCGCGTTTCATGAGTATGTGCGCGAGTGTGTGCGTCTGCCTGCGTGCGTGTGCGCTCGCGTCTCATTGATTATTTGATTGATCATTGACGTGCCCCTTCCACGTTTAATGTATAAAAAAAATACGTAGGGTGGGAGAGGCAAATTTACGGGTCGCGCATGTGCGACTGGATGTAAAATTCAGTCGCACACTCTCAAATTTTGGTCGCAAAATGCGACCAATTGGTCGCAGTCTGGAGCCCTGAACAGATGATCCAAGAAGCATTTTAAGCGGTTAAATCTGAGGTTTTCTTCAGATGTTTCTTAAAGACATGGAGACTCAGAATCTCTGTGGACTAGAGAACCCAGATCTTTTTATTAAACTGAATAATATATATTGTTTCCTTCATATGGATTCTAACGCCGAGGTTCATTCAACACTCTTGTGGTCTTCTCGTAATACGCTCTTTTTTTATTCATCCAAAGATGAATAACAAAAGAGTCAGAGGGACTTTTATTTTCTTTCGTTTATCTTGTTGGATGAGTGTTTTGTCTTCATCGGCTGCTGTCTGGCGTTTCAGGGCTCAATGCTGCAGGTCAGTCCTCACTTCCTGGAGCAGACTCTGGATAAGAAGCTGATGTCAGACCTCCGGGTGAGTGGTCAAAGCCTTTTTCTGCTGGGATCCGCTCAGACGCTCGGTTCATTGGAAAACCTGTTTGTGTCCAGAGAAAGAGGACGGCCCACGAACGGGCCAAAGAGCTTTTTGCCTCAGGAGAGTTCTCCTCCGGCAGGAAGTGGGCCGACGACGCCCCGAAGGAGAAACTGGACACCAACACGGTCAGCCTGATCGCCTCGGGGGCCTGCGGCGCCTTCGTTCACGGTCTGGAGGACGAGATGTTTGGTGCGAGAAACAACTTTCTCTCAAAATGAGCTTCTACGCTGCTGTCCCCCTTCAAAGCGGCTGAGTTTGCGTCATCTTTGAGCTCCTCCGGTTTCTCCGTTTGAATCCTCAGAGGTGCGCATCGCGGCGGTGGAGGCGCTGTGCCAGCTGGCTTGCTCTTCGCCCAGCTTTGCTGAAAAGTGCCTGGACTTCCTGGTGGACATGTTCAACGACGAAATCGAGGAAGTGCGGCTGCAGTCCATCCACGTGCTCAGAGAGATCTCCACCCACATCACCCTCAGAGAGGACCAGCTGGACACCGTCCTCGCTGTCCTGGAGGTAAACCTTAACCGCCGACGCCACGGTCCAGAATCACTGAAGGTCGTGTGGTGAAGGGAATCTCCTTTCCGTCCAGGATTCATCCAGAGACATCAGAGAAGCTCTCCACGAGTTGCTTTGTTACACCAACGTGTCCACCAAAGAGTGCATCCAGCTGGCTCTGCTGGAGCTGCTGAAGAACCTGAACAAGTACCCGACCGACCGCAACTCCGTCTGGAAGTAAGAACTCTTTTACGCTCCGTTTCTCATCCCTCAGAGCCCAGATCTTCAGTTCTGGAGGCAAACTTCAGCGATTCTTGCGATGCTTTTTGCTCAGAGACCAGAGCAAACATCCGGATGGTTTTTCTGAGGCGTTGCACTTTTAAAAATAATGACAACAGAGGAGGAGTTCGGTCTCAATGGGAGGTTTGATTTGATATGGTTTTCTTTCAAGCAATCAAAGCAAGAATAATGCACAAAACAAATACAATCAGTGGTTATACATTCATATAAAGACGTATCAAACTCAGGGTAATGTTCTTAAAAGTCTCAGAAGGCAAACTTGAGTAGATTTAAACGCCTTCCAACGTCGACTTTCTCTCCTCTGTGAGTTTTTGCCATATTTACGGCGATACATTCTGTAGAAGCGATTACTTTAGCTTCCAAAAGATCAGAGGTTTTCTGAAACCTTTGTTGGTCAAACTGCTTTAGAAACTGCGTGTGGTCTCTCTTTCTTCTGCTCAGGTGTTTGAAGTTTCTGGGCTCTCGTCACCCGACTCTGGTGCTGCCGCTGGTTCCTGAGCTGCTCAGCACTCATCCGTACTTCGACACGCCGGAGCCCGACATGGACGACCCGGCCTGTATCCTTGGCCGAGCGCAGTCGCGTCTGCAGACAGCAGAACGGCTGAAGCCGTCCCGGCTCTGATCAAACATTCATTTATTCAAAACCAGAGATTTCAACTAGAGGGATGAATTAACACATTAAAAACGAACCAAAGCATTTTCTCCTTTTTTTTTTTAAGCGGCTCCTCCTGGTTTTGTAGCTTGTTGGTGGAGGTGACGTTTTCCTTAGTTTCTTTTCTTCACTCCTGCTGATCTCAGACATTGCGGTTCTGGTTTTGGTTTTCAACGCTGCCAAGTCGTGTCCCACCATGCCGGCGCTGTTCTCTGACCACACCTTCAGGCACTACGCCTACCTGAGGGACAGCCTGTCCCACCTAGTTCCTCCACTCAGGGTGAGGGCTTCCTGTCATGTCCCCCATGACAGAACATGCAGGAGATTTAAAAACGTTTCCCAAATTATTGAAAGAAATTGTAGTGTGTATAAACGGTGAACGATGTGGTTCAACGCTGACGCTCCTGTAACTGTTTCCCGGTTCAGCTGCCAGGCAGGAAGCAAGTCTACAGTCTGGACTCTGTGGACTCGGGTGCTGGTTCTGGTTCTGTGGAGTCAGCCCAACTCTTCCTCCAGCAGAGCCTTAACAGAGTCAGTACCATCCAAAACCTGGAAACCCCTGGAGGTCAGGACCTGCTGGACTTCACCATACGGTGGGTACAAACTGAGGAGATCCTTCACACACAGGAATCCTTCACACACAGGAAGTCCTTCACATATAGGAGGTCCTTCACACACAGGAATCCTTCACACACAGGAATCCTTCACACACAGGAAGTCCTTCACACACAGGAATCCTTCACACACAGGAAGTCCTTCACATACAGGAAGTCCTTCACACACAGGAATCCTTCACACACAGGAATCCTTCACACACAGGAAGTCCTTCACACGCAGGAAGTCCTTCACACGCAGGAAGTCCTTCACACGCAGGAAGTCCTTCACACGCAGGAAGTCCTTCACACACAGGAATCCTTCACACACAGGAAGTCCTTCACACACAGGAATCCTTCACACACAGGAAGTCCTTCACACGCAGGAATTCCTTCACACAGGAAGTCCTTCACACAGGAATTCCTTCACACACAGGAAGTCCTTCACACAGGAAGTCCTTCACACACAGGAAGTCCTTCACACGCAGGAAGTCCTTCACACGCAGGAAGTCCTTCACACGCAGGAAGTCCTTCACACGCAGGAAGTCCTTCACACGCAGGAAGTCCTTCACATACAGGAATCCTTCACACACAGGAAGTCCTTCACACACAGGAATCCTTCACACACAGGAATCCTTCACACACAGGAAGTCCTTCACACACAGGAATCCTTCACATACAGGAAGTCCTTCACACACAGGAATCCTTCACACACAGGAATCCTTCACACACAGGAAGTCCTTCACACGCAGGAAGTCCTTCACACGGAGGAAGTCCTTCACACGCAGGAAGTCCTTCACACGCAGGAAGTCCTTCACACACAGGAATCCTTCACACACAGGAAGTCCTTCACACGCAGGAATCCTTCACACGCAGGAAGTCCTTCACACGCAGGAAGTCCTTCACACGCAGGAAGTCCTTCACACGCAGGAAGTCCTTCACACACAGGAATCCTTCACATACAGGAAGTCCTTCACACACAGGAATCCTTCACACACAGGAAGTCCTTCACACACAGGAAGTCCTTCACACACAGGAATCCTTCACACACAGGAAGTCCTTCACATACAGGAAGTCCTTCACACACAGGAATCCTTCACACACAGGAATCCTTCACACGCAGGAAGTCCTTCACACGCAGAAGTCCTTCACACACAGGACTCCTTCACACACAGGAATCCTTCACACACAGGAAGTCCTTCACACACAGGAAGTCCTTCACACGCAGGAAGTCCTTCACACACAGGAAGTCCTTCACACGCAGGAATCCTTCACACGCAGGAAGTCCTTCACACAGGAAGTCCTTCACACGCAGGAAGTCCTTCACACGCAGGAAGTCCTTCACACGCAGGAAGTCCTTCACACGCAGGAAGTCCTTCACACGCAGGAAGTCCTTCACACGCAGGAAGTCCTTCACATACAGGAATCCTTCACACACAGGAAGTCCTTCACACACAGGAAGTCCTTCACACACAGGAATCCTTCACACACAGGAATCCTTCACACACAGGAAGTCCTTCACACGCAGGAAGTCCTTCACACGCAGGAAGTCCTTCACACACAGGAAGTCCTTCACACACAGGAAGTCCTTCACACACAGGAATCCTTCACACACAGGAAGTCCTTCACACACAGGAAGTCCTTCACACACAGGAAGTCCTTCACACGCAGGAATTCCTTCACACAGGAAGTCCTTCACACAGGAATTCCTTCACACACAGGAAGTCCTTCACACACAGGAAGTCCTTCACACAGGAAGTCCTTCACACACAGGAAGTCCTTCACACGCAGGAATCCTTCACACGCAGGAAGTCCTTCACACGCAGGAAGTCCTTCACACGCAGGAAGTCCTTCACACGCAGGAAGTCCTTCACACGCAGGAAGTCCTTCACACGCAGGAAGTCCTTCACACACAGGAAGTCCTTCACACACAGGAAGTCCTTTACATACAGGAAGTCCTTCACACACAGGAATCCTTCACACACAGGAATCCTTCACACACAGGAAGTCCTTCACACGCAGGAAGTCCTTCACACGGAGGAAGTCCTTCACACGCAGGAAGTCCTTCACACACAGGAAGTCCTTCACA
Source organism: Oryzias curvinotus (assembly GCA_023969325.1). Lineage (NCBI taxonomy): Eukaryota > Metazoa > Chordata > Actinopteri > Beloniformes > Adrianichthyidae > Oryzias > Oryzias curvinotus. The sequence continues at coordinate 507,421 of CM043718.1, read as the reverse complement.
CAGGAAGTCCTTCACACACAGGAAGTCCTTCACACGCAGGAATCCTTCACACGCAGGAAGTCCTTCACACGCAGGAAGTCCTTCACACGCAGGAAGTCCTTCACACACAGGAAGTCCTTCACACACAGGAAGTCCTTCACACACAGGAATCCTTCACACGCAGGAAGTCCTTCACACGCAGGAAGTCCTTCACACGCAGGAAGTCCTTCACACACAGGAAGTCCTTCACACACAGGAATCCTTCACACGCAGGAAGTCCTTCACACGCAGGAAGTCCTTCACACTCAGGAAGTCCTTCACACTCAGGAAGTCCTTCACACTCAGAAAGTCCTTCACATACAGGAAGTCCTTCACATACAGGAAGTCCTTTTAGAGCCTGCAGCCCTTTGGAGCGTAAACCTCTGGAGAATCTGTGCAGCTGGAATCACAGGAACTTCAAGCTTCTAGGAGATGATCTGGCACTTTACCTTTAACGTGTCTGTTAGTTTCAAATCTTTACAAGTACATAGATAGTTGTATGGCATGCCGAGTCCTTTGAGCAAATTTAGAACCACAGAAGCTCCTCAGGGCTCAGTGTTGGGGCTGCTTCTGTTACATAAACGTTCTGGAAGCTGGTGTATGTATGCAGATGTTGTTCTGTGCTATCAAACACTCCCAGCAGGAGATGACTGTGTCCTTCAGTTCACTGATTTACAAACCAAACTCACCTCAAAGTGCTAGACAAAGATTGCAGGAAAACCAGTCATCATGCCAAAGATTTCAACATTTACAGCAGTTGTTCTCCAAATATTCCTAAACAGTTATACATTCAGATTGACTCTTTCGTTTTACATCATTCAAAAACTACAATTATTTTATTGACCATCAGATTGCTGAGTTTACCGTCTAAAGTCAAGTTTCTACAAACTCTAAAAAAGCAAATAAATGTGCACAGTTTGATAAAAACATGGTTTAAAACCAGGAAAAAGTCCAGAGGAATCCTCCGTCCCGGCTGTGTGAACATTCCTTCAGCTTCTCTCATCCTGTTTGTCCCGCAGAGACCTGCAACGGCTCGGAGAGCTGCAGACTGAACTGGCTGGAGCTGCGGATTTCTGCGCCACGTACCTGCGCTGCCAGCTGCTGCTCATGAAGGTGGGAGAGGAAGGCCATCAGGCCTCGTCCAGAAGCTTCCTCAAGCCGTAAGAACTCACAAGTCTTTGTTCCTGCAGGCTCTGCAGGAGAAGCTGTGGAACACGGCCGTCCCTCTGTGCCTCAAACAAAACGTCACGGCCACGGCCGCAGCTCAGCAGGTCAGTGCACGTGCACACGCATGCACACACACCTCTGCACGTGCTCACGCATGCACGCACGCCTCTGCAGGAGCAGCAGCTCTGACCGAAACAGCTGTGGTTTCAGATCGTGGAGGAAACCTACAAACTGGAGTTTCTCTACAGCGGCTTGGAGAACCGGCAGGTGGCCACCATCCACCACGTCCGACTGCAGGCCAAAGCTCTGCAGCTCATCCTGATGGCTCGCACCAGACAAGGGTCAGCGCAGCCGCCGCCACATGCACACACTCACACACACACACACACACAGGCAGGAAGTCATCATAAGAGGAATGAAACGCTCTGCTTTCTCCCCAGGCTGGATCCTCTGGTCAGCAGCGAGAAGTTTCTGCAGGAAGTGGAGTCTTTTCAGAGGTCAGCGCCCTGTTTGTTGGTCTCTTTGTTATCCTTAAGTGTTTTTTGTTTTTTACTCTTTAAAGTAAAAATAATTCTTTATTGCAGGTAATAAAGTAAAAATCTAGAAATAGATATATATATATATCTATATATATAGATATATATATATCTATATATATATAGATATATATATATATAGATATATATATATATATAGATATATATATATATATAGATATATATATATATATATCTATATATATATATATATAAAAAGCACTGGTAGCTTTTCTAAATTCAAAAATTATTTTTTGTTTTGTTATAAAAAAGAAAAAAAAGAGTTTCTTCTTGATAATATATAAACTTATTTATTGTTAAAAAGTAAAAAAAAAAACTATAAAAGATCATGAAGAGGATTATTTTGAACGAATTTTGTACTTTAAAAAAACAAAATCCTATTGAAAGATCATCTGAATGTCCTCAGTCTGTAGAAAGAAGCAGACTCATCATCTTCAGGTTCATTAAAGACCGTCGCTGCTGCAGGACGTTTCTGATTTGGTTTCTTTTTAACGTTCTTGAATTCCTGAGGTTAAAGGTTGAAGCGGTTCTGGAGTTCAGCCCCTCAGTCGGTGTGTTTTCCTCCCTTCAGGCAGTTCCTACCGGAGCTGCCCCACCTCCAGGACAGCTTTGCAGAGAAGCTGCTGGAGCTGATGCCCCGCTTGTCGTCCTGCAAGCCGGTGGAGCTGGTGAAGATCCTGCAGGCCACGCTGAGGCAGAGCGGCGTGCCGCAGCTCCAGCTGCCTGAACGGGTCGGTCGGCAGAGTCCAGAAGAGCCGCCCGCTCTGACACCGGCCCGCTAACTTCCACCCTTTCCAACAGATCCACCGAGCGACGGCCACCATCATCGAGCCCACCGGGGAGTCGGACAACCCGCTGAGGTTCACCACCGGCCTCGTGCTGGCGCTGGACATCGACGCCACGTTGGAGCACGTCCAGAACCCGCAGAACACGGTGAAAGTGCAGGTGAGCCTGCTCTCCCCTTCCAGCGACATTCATCTAGAAATCTCATCTCACGACGAACCGGATTCTTCTGCAGGTTCTGTATCCAGACGGCCAGAGTCATGTGATCCATCCCAAACCCGCCGACTTCAGGAACCCCGGACCCGACCGGCACAGACTCATCACACAGGTGTACCTCTCTCACAGCGCCTGGACAGGTGGGTTTGAGGAGCATGCGGCCCCTCCTTCACTTTTTTGAAGATACCAATCACTGCTCTCCTCCCCTCCTCAGAGCCCTCACAGATTGAGGTCCGCCTCCTGCTGGCCTATAGCTCCGCCTCCTCCTCCTCGCCCTCCAAAAGTAAGCCGGGATGGAGCGACAGCTTCGACGGGCCGCCGCCCACAGAGCCCGCCGTGGAGGGAACCATTCCGTTCAGCAAAGCCGTTAAAGTTTACATCATGCCTAAACCTGCCCGACGCTGACCTGACATTCCCCCCGACCCAGATCGACCCAACAGAACTCTGCCATGTCCACCTGTAGATAATAAAGTATTTTTACTGCAGAAGAATCTGAAACGTTTATTTTGTTTCTGGAACTATTGTCTGTCGTCACATTTTGGTTCCGTCCTCCAGAACTTTATTCTTTAGGTTCTGGTTTCCACGGCAGTGAACCATTTCACCACAGAATCGATAGCCAGAAGCGGTTCTTTCCAGACTCAGGAGCAGCTCCAGAGTCTGGGTTGACTCCCATCAGATCCAGAGACAGCAACTCAACAGGTGGAGTGGAAGACTCCACCCACTTTGGCGCCCTGCACAGCCATCTTGTTGTATTCGGCCACAGCCTTCTCGGTCTGGAAGACCCGGACGTCGACCCCTTTCTGTTTCACAAAGTCCAGGGTGGAGGGAGGAACCTGAGAGGAACCACAGCTGTGATGTTGGAGCCCAGAAGCTCAGAGGTTTCTCACCAAAGTCTCACCTGCAGAGCTTCATTCATGCCTCTGCCGATGATCAGGAGCTCCGCCCCCTTCTTCAGCACCTCCTCCAGATCAGCAGGCTGAACCCCTGAGTGATGCTGCAGATGAGAGCACCATGAGAACCTGTCCACCGATCAGGTCTTCTGGTTCAGGTTCACTCACATTGGTTCCAGTCTCTCTCCAGTCCCAAGCTCGGCTGCCTCCAGGCCACACCTTACAGTCCTTGTAGCTGGAGGAGCAGCCTTTCACCTTCATGTGGCCCCATGACAAGGAGGCGATCTCAGGGGAGGACATGGTGATATAATGGAGCAGATGAAGGTCTGCAGGTCTGCTGATGAACTCCAGCAGCCAAAGCTAGGTTCGGCGAGCCCTCCGTTCCGGACCAAAACTGACGTCACAGACGGTTATTCTGTCAAAAAGGAGACAAAAATAAAGCGTCACCGTTTACACAGAGCCTTTTTTTTTTAAAGATTTGCGAGAAAATTTGGAGCGGAGACCTGAGCTGCTGTTTACTTGTAGTCAGTGACGTCACATAAAAGCCACGCCCCCAACGATTCCTTGTGTTCTTAAAGGGGAAATGATTTTTTCTTAGTACAACCACTTTCTTGTAGAATTTATTAAAAAACACACAGAAGTCCGATAAGTTAATTTATTTAAAATACTTAATTTTGAAAATATGTAATCAAAAGAAGGCAATTTTCTTAACTCTTAGCCAGAGTTTCGATTTTTGACACTTTAAAATTTCAAAAGTTTTAACATTAGTTTCTATGGTTACCCAAGCTAATTAATAAACTTGTTAATTAATAATGAATTAATAATTGCTAATTAATAAACTTCAATGGATATGTTTTCTTCAGAGGTTCTTTAAAAAAAGGGTGATCACTCGTTTAAACTATAACCCATTGTTTGTTTTATTTAAATAAAAAATCACTTCACCATATAAATAATAAAATAAAATGAAATCAATTACGTTTTCATTTTCTATTTGTTGTACTTACAGTAAAATCGTTAATGCATCTTCTTAATGACAATGCCACTCTCATGTCTTTTGATGATTTCACAGCTAAATATGGTTCACTAACGAATAGAAAAGATTTTGAAAAAATTATTAAGGCCATTCCTCAAAATGTTGTGAGCTCAGTTTCTGATCTGTTTCATAATGACATCTACAGACGTCCTACTGTCCCCAAGCTTCTGATTAATGGACACAACATAGCAACTGCCAAACTCCCAAACCATCAAATCAGAGAATATTTTAACAAAACCTCCTTCCCCTACATCTCAAATCCAAATTATATAACCCAATATTTTAATAATTCAAAAAAGAAACAAATACGGACTAAATATTTAAAACTCCCCATTCCTCCTAAAGCCAAGGAAGTCCACTTTAAAACCTTTTCAGGTATTTACCCTTCCAAGGAATTATTAAGAAAACGGTTTGGAATTCCTGAAAATTGCTGTTCTTTTTGTCATGTGGAGATTGAAACAACTGAGCATCTTTTCTTTGAATGTTTTATTCTAATGTCTTTTGGAATAGTTTACATTATTGGCTTTTCCCCAAGATTCCACTTTTAGCAGACTTTTCTATTAAGGATATCATTTTTGGGTTTATTTCAGAAAACAAGAACACAGAACTTATTCTGAATGTTCTGTGTAATTATTTTGGGTAAATTCTATATACATAAATGTCGTTTCCTTAAAATCAAACCTTTTTTTCTACGTTTCATAAAGAACTCTGCTCTTTTTTTTCATCTGTAAACTTCATGGAAAACAAACTTGCTATAGAACTTCAAAGTATCATATGTAAATTGCAGCTTCTTGATAGCCCCCTAAGCTAAGAATCATTACAATGTCTATGTAAACCCCCCTTTTTATTTACTTTTTATTTTATTTTAATGTCTTGTATTTGTTTTATTTTATTTTTCTGTATTATTGGTTAAAAAATAATTAAAAAAAATAAATAAATAAAAAACTTACAGTAAAATCGCTTTCGCTTTTCATGTCAAAAAGGTCAGATTTGTCATTCAATATCTGAACGGCAGGTGGCGGTAGTGCGCCGCCGCGCCATGAACAAACCTGCGTCATCCAGGAAGAAGAAGAAGCAGAACAACTCTCTTGGAATCTGAAATTTTAGCAAAACTGCTGGAATATTGTTTTAGAGGTCCATAAATCTGAAATATATCAGATAAGACTTCAGTTTGTAAATGATTATCACTTTAGCCTTGGCGCATTATTAACGTTAGCTGTCGGTCAGTAGGTGAAGGGGACTAACTAACTACCCCCTAGCCTACAGAGGACTACTACCCTCTCCTGTGGAGTAACTACCACCTTGCAGTGAACCGGGCGTGTTTGGTTGTTCTGCAGGAACTGATCTTTGGTCACAGGTCCATGTTGTCGGTCGGATTCGCCCTGAAAAGTAAGTTTTCATGTTTTGTCTCTTCTGTTTCACTTAGAGGAGAATCTGGGTGAAAGGGGACGCACGCGCCTTTTGGTTCAAACGGACAATTTATTTATCATGTTTACATGTTTTTTTCTGCAATTTTGGTTTGTATCTACTTCCAGTCCGTACGGTTGCCTTTATATAAAGACTAGTTAATAATTACCCAAGTAAAAATGCATGTAGTTAAAAAAAAATCTACATTTATAAATAAACAGTCAATAAATCATATTACTATTAGGTATCGCATCTATATTTTATTTACTGTACTTAAGTTAATTTATGTCGTTCCTTCAAATAGTATACTGTTTATTCTGCAATAAACTACCTAAATTTTATTTATCTTAATTTAAATAATTTATCAGTTATATTTAAATATGTTGTCAAAGTTTTTGTATTCATTTTTGTGTGTGAAATTCAGTCAAACCTTTAATTTTGTTTTCTGTGTATCGGCTCAGCTGGGCGGTTGTGGCGACCCGCTCAGGTAGCGTTCAGAACCATGTCGTCTGCAGGTGGTCCCGCCCCCTTCACCACCCTGGCCGTCAGCCGGCCCTCAGAGGCCGTCACACACGTGGAGCTGCACCGACCGGAGAAACGCAACGCCATGAACAAAGCCTTCTGGAGGTGCGAGCTTCGCGGGCCTGAACTCTTCTGGGGGGTTCCGGGTTCGGGTTTCTGAGGAAAGTTCTGGTTCTCTTGCAGGGAGATGGTGGAGTGCTTTAATGAGATTGCAGAGGATCCGGTCTGCAGGGTGGTGGTGGTCTCTGGATCTGGAAAGCTCTTCACTGCAGGTGGGACTAGCTGGCTTTCACGGCTCTGACCCGAGTCAGACGGGTCACTTTCTGCTGTGTGGACCACAGGTCTGGACCTGATGGACATGGCGGGCGATATGCTCCACCCAGAAGGAGACGACACGGCCAGAGTCTCGTGGAACGTCAGAAGGCTGATCACCAAGTACCAAGAGACGTTCTCCGTCATCGAGAAGGTCAGAGTCCTTTATGGTACGGAGGCTCATCTGCCAGTTCGGCCGCTGATGGCGGTTCTGTTTCAGTGTCCAAAGCCTGTGGTGGCGGCCGTCCACGGTGGATGCATCGGTGGAGGTAGGAGGCCGTCCACACCGCACTTTAGAGGTCTCACCAAGAAAAAGAAAAAAAATTAATCCAAATCAGTTTTTACAACCAATTTAAAGCAAGGCTATATTTTAACCTCACATTATATTACGTCTATTTACGTCTAAATAAACTCAAATAGTTTTCGTTATAATTCAGTATAAAACAGCTGTGTTGTAATATTGGACTTTCTAAATAAAACTGAATTGTTCATTTCTGAACAGTCATCTGATCAGCTTGCCATTCATGATGTGTTAACTGGGATTATGGGAAAATAAAAACTAAACCTCCAGGTTGTTTTACGCTAAACTCTCCTGTTGTGGCGTCAAACGGGATTTGTCGGTTTGTTTCTGTAATATTTGCTGTAAATGCAGATTTGTGCTTCATCAGGAGTTGACCTGATCACCGCCTGTGACATCCGCCTGTGCACCCAGGACGCCTTCTTCCAGGTCAAGGTAAGTGACTGTTCAAGAGCAGATGGAGGTGATGACCTATCAGAAATGGACTGAGTGGCCCCTCCCCCTGGGCTTCTAAACAGGAAGTAACAGCAAAATCCAGTTGACTTTTGTGTCTGAATTCCTTAACTACTCACTATATCACACGTTCACCATTTTCTAGCACTGTCAGAATCTACAATTCCAAAATCCAGTGCCCTAGAAATTTCCCAGAATTCTCTGCAAAAAAAAAAGTGTACATTGATGCTCACTAGATTGGCGAATATAGACCACAATGCATTGCGTCGGAGCAATTTTTGCCAATAAAATGTATTTGAAAGTATTTTTTCAATAAACTATAAACATTTTTATCTTCAGAAGACGGTGGATTCATTAATAATCGTCATAAAAAAAAAACTATAGTGGTAGAGTAGGGGAGGAATTTGGAGAAAACCTTATAGAGTGAAATAAACAGCTGTTACTCCATTCTATTCTTGCTCTGATACCTTTTTTAACATCCTAATTTTTTTATGACAATTTTTCTGTTGTTCAAGTTATAAACTGGCCATGAAGGGGCCTCCATAAAAGTAGGTGGAGCCTGCTGGCCCTCACGTCTCAAAGCGTTTGACTCATTCATGTTGCCCACTTTCGAGTGGTAGGGGTGTGGCTTTCCGACAAGCTCATCCCTGATTGGTGAGTGGTTGCCATAGAAACAATGACGGCCACTCACTGCTTGCTGATGTCTGAAACAGAAAGAAAATGCTTGGTTGCATCTTCAGCTGGAGTTATTCTGTCCGTTTACATTTGAATGAAAAGCCTTTTCTTTTCTTTAAGTCTTGCATTTCATGAATCTGTGAAGCTCTTTAAAATGCTCCTCGGCGTGGATGTTTGTGTCTTCAGGAGGTCGACATCGGGCTGGCAGCAGACGTCGGGACTCTGCAGAGACTTCCTAAAGTCATCGGCAGCAGCAGGTGAGATGCCCCAGGACCAGAGACGGCTGGAACATTTTACGGCATGTTTGTGGCTCATCTTCCTCTCTGCAGCCTGGTGAACGAACTCGCTCTAACCGCTAGGAAGATGTATGCCGATGAGGCGAAAAGCTGTGGTCTGGTCAGGTAAACCTCCACCAACGCTCCCTTCCTGCTCACCAAAAGGCTTTCTATGAGAAAAAAAACCTTCCTCTGTGCAGTCGAGTGTTTGTGGATAAGGAGGCCATGATGGCCGGAGCTCTGGAGATGGCGGGGGAGATCGCCGCTCGCAGTCCGGTGGCTGTGCAGGGAACCAAACTCAACCTCATTTACGCCAGAGACCACAGCGTGGCTGAGGGCCTCAACTACATGGTGAGGAGCTTCCTTCACGAGAAGCACCAGCAGGGTGCAGCAGTAACCAGGCGTTCCGTGTTTCAGGCCACGTGGAACATGAGCATGCTGCAGACGGCAGACGTGATGAAATCCGCCCAGGCCTCCATGGAGAAGAAGAGCCCCAAAGACGTGGTTTTCTCCAAACTCTGAACCTCAGAAGGACTTTGTGGAGGAATCCTGACTGATCTTTTCCACTAAAACCTTAACTTTTGTTAAAATCAATTGAACAGAAAGTGTCTGAAACCTCATTTTAATAACTTAAAAGCTTTAATAAACTACATTTACAGAATCATAATTTAAAGTCATTTGATTCCAGCCGTCGTCATCTCTGCTTGGCACGAAGTTTGTGTAAAGTTTTCTGTGAAGACAAACATTAAAGTTTAAACTCTGCGGTGGTTTGGAGCAGCTTTTTTCTGTTCTCACCATGTGAAACTCTCTGGCCTTCAGCCGGTTCTTTGCATAGTCCTCCTGTCTGCTCCTGACGGATCTCTGCTGCTTCACCTCCTCCAGCTGCTCGTAGAGTCTGCACACAGACGCTGGAGTTACCCCACCGGGGCTCCGGAAAGCACGTGGCGTGTGATTTAAGCGTTACCTGCGAGTTCTGCGGTGCATGTCTGCGAGGTCACGCTTTCTTTGCGCTCGTGAACTCATCTTCACCTCCACTGGGGGGTCAGGCGCTTCAGAAAAACAACCAAAAGAACAAACATTATTTACAGAAATACTTTGTTTCTGCTGCCTTGAAAAAATCTGTTTTCATTTTTAAAGAAGGTTGATAAAAACGTGATGATCAAACAGTCATTCAACAAAAACCTGCTGGAGGCAGCGGCGGGTTCTCCTGCTGGAGCTCTGCGGGACTTTCCTCGCAGCAGAAGCTGGGCGGAGCTCCCGTCGCAGCAGGCGGAGCTCCCGTCGCAGCAGGCGGAGCTCCCGTCGCAGCAGGCGGAGCTCCCGTCGCAGCAGGCGGAGCTCCCGTCGCTGCAGGCGGAGCTCCCGTCGCTGCAGGTGGAGTTTCTCCGCCCCTCTTTGCTGCGGCTGCTTTGGCTTTCAGCTCCTCCACTCTGCGTTTGGATCTCTGCAGGAGGAGGCTGCGCCTCTGCAGGAAGACCTCCTGCAGACTGGAGGTCCACTGAAGCTCCAGGTCCGCCCCTGAACAGGTCTCACGCTCTTCCTCTGGAGTTTCCTCCGGAAACTGAACCGATTCAAACATCTGACAGAAACATTGAGAGCTTTCTCAGATCATTCCCTTTTTTGTTTGACTTCTGCTCCAGCGACAAACCTCAATCCAGTTTCTCTGGTGGACATAAACGTACCTTCTCTTCCTCCTCCTCCTCCTCAGTGACAGTGGTGTCTGTTAGGCTCACTAATGTGATCTGCGACTGCTCCAGGATCCCCTTTTCTTCCTCCTAACATTCAGAAACAAACTGTCAGTCATGTTGAGTCTGAAGACTTTGCTTGGATGGAAGCAGAAACCTTCAGTACCAGCAGATCTGCAGCAGCAGAAGTCTTCCTCTCTGTCCTCCACTCACAGTCTGCGTTTGGGATCTCATCCTTCATAGTTAAACGCGCCAGAGTCGCCTCCGTTAGCTCTACATCTGCCCTCACAGGGGGGGGCAGAGAGAGGTCAGAGTCATGGAGGAGGGGGAGACGGCTGAACGACGGGGGTGAGGTCTCGACGCTCCTCGGTTCCTCTGAACGAAGGCGCTCTGGTGTCGGTTCAGATGGCGAGGAACCGCTTTCGGGAAAACCTTCAGAGGAGTCGGGGGGGCTCTGCGGCAGCAGGTGAAAGGTCAGGGAGGGGTCGACGGTTTCATTGTGGGTGACTTCAGGTAGCAGAGGGTGGAAGGAATCTGAGAAATAAAAGCATGGATCTGAGTTTTCAGGTCACATGTAGACTTTGTTCCTGCAGAGACCGTTCCAGCTCACCTTCACACGTGGTTTGGCTCTGCTGAGGGGGGTCCGCCAGGCTGGTTCGGCTCTGCTGAGGGGGGTCCTCATGTGAAGAGGCTGCAGGCAGCAGCGATTCCGATCTGGCAGAGATGCCAACCGTCACGTTGGTTCCTCCTCCTGAGGATAGCAGATGTTTCCATAAGCCTCCAAGTGTCTTCAGACTTGAAGCAACGTCGTCTGCGTTCCGTTACCTGAACTTCCCAGTCTTCTCCATCACAGACTCGTCCAGCTCTCCGACCAGAGGTCTCATCCCGCTGTCCCAGAATGCTGAGGCCGTTTCATAGAAGCCTGGCGGCTCAGATGCTCCCCGAGCGGTCAGCTGACCAATGTGGAGGTCCGGCTCGTCACTCAGCCGGCGAGAGCTGCCAGATACGGGCGGCCTCAGCAGCTGACCGATCATGGAAGAGTGAGCCGACGGCTGTGCGAACGCACGCTCCAGCGCAGAGTTCTTCTGGTCTGGACTCAGACAAGACGACTCGTCAGCGAGCTGTCCAATCAGAGGCCGGAAAGATTCCTCAGGGAATAATGACGGGTCATTCATCGACGCAGAGGGTGGGGAGAAACCGGCTCCGTCTTTCGCCTGTGAACGGAAATATGACACCATAGATATGAAGCATTTTCATCCTACAAAATAAAAGCCTCTAAGCATTTTTCAATTATATTAAAACGCATAAACAGCAACTTTTCTAGCTCAATCTCTCCTCCACCACGTTCTGTTCCTCCATTTTACATGTAGTATTTATATTTAAATAGTTCTACTTTTCTATAGAGTTGAACCAAAAAAGGGATTCTAATCTCACGTTTTCATCAGTGTTCTGGATAAAGATGGATCCTGCATTGGAACCAGTGGTTCCTAAAGGGCTGCGGTTCCTGGCTGGGCCGCCGCTCTGATCTTCAGACGTTTGTCCCGGAACAGAACCGTGACCTGAGGAACTTCCATCCTCCGCGTTCCTCTGAGAAACTCTAACCAGAGATGGAGGAGAAACCAAGGCGCCTGAATCCACATACGAGCCGTCAACGTCTGTCCAGAACAAATGCATGAGAAAACGGTTCATGTCTGGAACACGTGAGGAACCTTTACAAACGCTGCAGATGGATAAATGACGAACCGTTTTTTCCCGCAGAGCTGAGGGAGGCGTCCAGCTCCCTGCTGTATCTGTCGATGATGCGCTGGATGCTGTCGTCGTTAAACACAGACCGCAGGGACAGCTCGGCGCCGCCGGGCTCCGCGTTTTCACTTAAACGCCAGCTTGGAGTCCCCGCAGACAAAAAGCTGCTCGAGTCGGCGCTGCGTCGTTTAACAGACCAGCGTGGAGACGTATCTGCTGAAGCTGGTGAGACGACAGTCACCCGACAGGTGAGCCGCGCCGCTCCGTCACCGATGATGGAGTCTGAGCCGAAGCTTCTCACCTGTGTTGGCGTTTTGATCCGGGTCGCTGGCGACGAAGCTGCCGGTGGAGATGGAGGTGGAGAAACAGTCAGACTCTGCAGACCTGGGAAGAGAAGACTGACAGAAGAAAAGCGTTAAGAGACGGAAAGAAAACGGGGAGAAAAGCTGCTGCAGCTGGAGGAACGAGAAGAAAACAGACGGAACAAGTGAAGACAGAGAACTCTCACTTATGTTCATATTCATAGTTTACATTAGTGGTGTTAGAAACTTTATCTAAATGTGGTCCTGAATTCAGAGTTTCTGCAGAAATCTGCATTAAATTAGAACCATTAATTTGTTGAATTCATGCCAAAATCCCTTCCACGCCATTTAAATGTATAATTAGAACACAAAACCTGAAATAACAGTGTGATTAAATAATTACAACAATCAACATTTTTGGCCATCATAGGTGAGGAAGATGACTGAAGTCTTCTTCGGTAACATGAACACTGAGCTCAGTTCAAGTGTAGAAACCCTCATGGCGTGTTTCTGTAAGAAAACACTTCAGGTTCAGCGGTTTGACATCATCGCTCAGAAACACAAAGATAGACTCAAACATACACACACATCCAAAGAGACGCACAAAAACACACATCCAAATACACGCACAAAAAACACACACATCCAAAGAGACGGACAACACACAGAAATGCTTCTCTTGTGAAATCACAGGTTAGGGTTTCACCCCAAACGTTCAGATTTGGCTAATTCTCATCATTGATCCACAGACGTGAACCTCAGAGGGATTCAAACCCGTCAAATGTGCAGCCAAAAGGTTGTTTTCACTCAGAGGAAGCCTTTCCTGTAAACAACTTTCAGAGACTCCAGAGTCTTCGGTCACCTCTGAGGCGGGTCTGCAGCTGGTGACGGCGAGACCGGAGAAGTCGGCTCCTCTCCCGGAGTCTGAAGACAGCGCCGACTGTACTTTGATCCCAGAGCCTGTAAAGCACAAACCTGTTAGCGGAGACGCCAGCGTAAAAATAAAAACCTCTCATGACACTCTTGTTCTCTGGATTAAAACTTTTTTATTTTGCCATTTAGTAAACCCCTGAGGGCGCCTCCAGCACGGAGCTCGTCCCCGAGCGCTGGTCCACAATCACGGTTCTCATGGAGTCGAGAAGGACTTGGCGCTGCCGGCCATCGCCGTGGTCGGGGACCAGCGCTCTGAGAAAAGCAGTGAGCGACCACTTTTCAAAAAATGTTTAAAAAGAAAATGTGATGAAAAATTATCGGGGCACATCTGTTTGAGAAAGTGGAAAAAATGTCACGCTAGATATCATTAACAACCTAAGTTTAAAGGGCCAGATAGGAAACTCTGATGACCCAGCATTTTAACAGCATTTAAACGCGTCATCTACGCACAAATCTGGAGAAGTGAAAGGAGTGTCACAACCCCTCGTGCACTTGTAACTGACCTGTGCGTAAATGTGGTTTTGTCTGTGTGGATCAGGAGATTGGTTTGTGTTTTACTCTGGTGTCATTAAAAGTTGTGTTGTACTTTGTATTCATAGGTTTTTTATATTTGAGTGTACTTTAAATACATAATTGTAAGTACACAGATACGCAAAATGTATTGTATGAGATATAAATCAAGAATTTCACAGACAAATCCAGAGAGTCTACACAGGAGTCTACCCGAGTCGGAGCTTCCCGGAGCCGATCCGATCCCTGACAACAGCCTCTCCCTCCACACCACCGAGCTGAGCTCTGATGGCGTCTGCAGAGTCCGGCCCGACCACACGGACGACTCTGGGCTCTGCGGGCTCCAGACTCCAGACTGCCAATGAGCTCCCACCTCCGTCTCGGGGCCTGGAGACAAACGTTTAGAGCTGTTGATCTGTTGGTGAAGACGGCTGGAGATCAGGAGTCTGGAGCTGAAGGTACCTGCCACCTGGCTGATGTTGACTGGAGTCTCCACCTCTTGAATGGCGCTGAGCTCGTGCTGCTCGGCCATCGTATCCCTCAAGCCCGGCCAGACGCGGGTCACAGGCGGCTTCAGGGCTCGAGGAGGATGAAAAAGGCAGGTAGGGGAGGGGTCTGGAGGAACGGCGTTCTGAGCAACAGGAGCTAAAATGAAACATTTATTAAATGTCAAGCTCATTTTTGTGGAGGAAAAACTTAAAATGATTTATACTTTGAAAAGAGTCCTCCTCCTCCTCCGGATCCTCCAGGTGCGACAGACTTCCTCCGTGTGACTCCTCTATAGCCTTCAGGAGAGAGGAGAGCAGCCTGAGGCGTTTCTGATGGAGGTGCTCGGGTCCCAGCTCCTGGTTTCCTGACGTTCCGGAAGATGAAGGCCGATCCTGGAACCAACAATCATGTTTCAGCAGGAGTTCTAAAGCAGAACAGAGACGGCAGCGGTGACCACGCCCACCGGCTCATCTGTGTCTATCAGGGCCTGAAGCGCCTCTTTTTGCCTCCTCATGTGCTCTAGCTCCTCTTCTAGCCTCTGCTGCCCCTCCTGCAGCCTCTGGTGTGGCGCCGCCACCTCCCTGTGGTCCTCCACCTGCCTCTGCGCTTCCTGCCTGTTCTTCTCCTGGGGGCTCAGGGTTACAGGCGGGAGGCGTGAATCAGGAGGTGAGGGGCCTGTGAAGACTGGGTTGATGGTTCTGGTGGGATCTGTTGGAGGTGAAGGAGGCGGTTTGTGAGGGCGGAGCTCCTTGGAGGAAGGCCTGAGTCGCTCTGGAAGATGCTCCGTTACTTTCTCCATGACACTGTCAGTAATCTGGGAAACGAGATCCGTTCTGACTGAACCCTTAGACGGATCCAGCAGAAGCTTGGAGCTCAGGCTGGAACCAGGACGGGTCAGCGAGGGAATTGGGTCAAAATGTCTCGTTGAGACGTTTGGTCTCTGATGTACGAATGACGGTGCTGCAGGAGGCACAGGGAGATGAAAATGAGCTGGAGGAGGTTCAGGTTGTGTGGCCACAAGATGCAGAGGCGGAGGAACCGGGCCTGTTGGCAGGATTGATCTGCAGGTCAGGCTGTGGCGGATCCGCAGAGCTCGCTGGTATTCCTCCAAACGCCGGCGAGCTTCTTCCATCGACCTCTGATGAACCCTGAGAGAAAAAAAGTCAGTCTGATGTCTTTATGTTTAAAATAAATAAATAAATAGAACATAAGAGAAGGAAACCTGTTCTGATCCAAAAGTTGCTGCTGGTAGTCTCGAACCCTTCTGGTCTGATCATCTTCACCTGCAGGAGGCAGCGGCTGCACACAAAAAACTTCAATCACTCAACAATAATAGAGCTAAAAATAAAAAATGTCAGCGCTGCACGACAAGCGAGAAGACGCACGTCAGCAGGTAAAGCCGCGGAGATGCTGGCGCTGCAGACGGGTCGTTGACGAGTCACAGCAGCCTTCAGACGTTCCCTCTCCTGCTGAGCCTCCAGCAGCATCTGCTCCAGTCGGACCTTCTGCTCCTCAAGCTCCTGCAGGAGAAACATCTGCTGCTGCTTCTCCTGCTCCAGCTCTTCCTCCTGGAAAACAGGGCGGATGAAATATTTCATCTTTGAATCTGTTGAGTCTGTGGGGTACCAAACAGGGTGGCTGGGATAGGCTCCAGCAACCCAGTGACACTGAAAAGGACAAAACCGGTTTAGAAGATGAATGAATTAATGTTTTATTGAATTCTGAATTTATTTTCTATATATTTTTTGCTAATGGCTTTTTGTAATAGTACGCCGTTTTTAATTTGCCTTATTTTAAACTTCCCTTTATTGTGAAGCACTTTGATACTCCTCCTATGAGTTGTAAAGTGCTTCATTCACTTATTCTATCTGAATCAATCTAAGCTTAAAAAAAAGAAATCAATAATCGATCCATAAAAGTCTATATCGATCTTTTATGTCTTTTCTTTACCGGTGACCTAAACGCATAACAGCACTAAAGCTAAAGTCTGCTAGCTTAATGCTAACGTATACAGTGAATTTCCCATAGGGCGGCTAATGCTAACGCTGGTTTGACCTAAACATACATGAACAGCTTTATAGACTCACAGGCAGGAATTTTCAATCCCAAACTCTTTTGAGGAAACATTTATCAAAGTAACCATTTGTGGTCTACTAAAAAAAAGGAAAAAAAACATAGAAAAAAACTCAGTCTGTATTGATCGACAGCAGCCCCCCCCCCCCCCGCCCTCCGGAATCTCACAGGCATTTTCATGATAATTGTGGCAGAAAAAGCTGGAAGTTGTAGCTGTTTTTTCTAAAAGTTGTATTAAAAGTTAAGTTAAAAGATTCAAAAACTGTTTGATGTGTGTTCCTTGTTTAAAGACGTTAAGAGGAGAGGCTCATTGTGCGCTAAGACAGTCGTTCTAACCCAATGCATCATGGGAGATGTAGTGCCATAAGTTCGCCGACCGCAGAAAGACCAGCTTCTCTGAGCTTCATGGTTTTGTTCTCTTGTTCCACGGTCTGACACCAGATTCTGTGGAAAGCTACACCGCTAAAGACGAGCTTTAGCTGGTATTTTTGTTGGAACTGAGAGACTTTATGAGTTAAATCTAAACAAGGAAGTGAAGACTTTAACCACTTCTGATTGGTCAGACTGATGACATGTGATTCAGCCTTCAAGAATGATTGGTGGAGACAGTTAAAGGGGCGGCACTGGTATAGCTAACAGGAATAGCTGCAGCTAAATCGCTGTATCTTCATTCTTATCAAAATGTATTTAATAGAATCAAATAAACACAAAGAAAAAATAATTTTATGATCTTTTATATTCCTAACTACTCAGCGTTTTATCAGGGTTTGTTTGGATGAACAAAGAACTGATTTCTTGGAGATGGGAAATGTTGTTAGATCAGTTGATGAGGGCAATTTCCCACGGCACACTTGACCATCTCCCACGGCACACTAGTGTGCCGCGGCACAGTGGTTGAAAAACACTGGTCTAAAACACAATTTTTTTGCTCAAATTTTCTGGAATAAAGTGTAATGCAATTTTTATTGTATTTCTATACAAATATGTCTAAATGTGTGCGAGCTATTGGTGATTTCTAGCCCCAGGAGCCAAAGTACCTTTTTTCTTCTTTCTTCTTCTTTCGTCTCTTGAACTCTGCTGGTGAAGACTTCAGGAGGTGCAGACTCTCCTGCAGGAGGCTCATTCGTTTGTTCTTCAGCTGTATGACAAAAACACCAGCTGAAATATTTCACATCCAGACTTGCTTATGCTGCATCAATTCTGCGTTTGCTTTGAGTCCTGCTTAAAGTGCAGAGCTTCACCGGTGGGAGGAAGGACAGGCTTGTGAGGGTCCATGAGGATGGGTTTGTTCTTCTCATCACTGGGCAGAGACCCCGTTTCAATGCTGCTGTCCTGCTCCAGGATCTGATCTCTGGAGGCAGTTGGAGAACCATCAGCGGAGGCGGGGCTGCTGCTGTTCAGCCATTCAGTTCTCTGGTTCCTGATCCGATCCAGGAGTTTCTTCAGAGCCTGTCGAGGAGCAGGTCTGGAAAATGGTGCTGCAAGAAAAAAATCAGAATCGGAATCAGAAAAAGTTTTATTGCCAGGTTCAGTAGAGCGCACTTTACAAAACGAGGAATTTGACTTGGTGTATAGTGCAATTAAGAATAAGTTAAAATAAGTTAACAACAACAACAACACACTATATACAGTATATACTATGTATATATATTTGTATATACTATATACAAAAAAAACACTCAATAAGCCTCAGTGACGTGGAAGATCCTTTGCAATGAATAACAAGAACTTAAAGGATTGTTTGACAGATGGAGTTTGTCTACAAAATAAGTCTCTTCTTCACCTTTAGCAGAAGTCTCCTGCTCAGCGCCCTCACTGTCCTTCTTCAGCATCGCTCTGCCGGTTTTCAGAGGTTTCCTCCACAGTAACGTCCAGCTCTTGATCCTGGCTGCAACTGGACACATCTGGAAGAGGCTCAGGAACCAGCTGGACCACAAGGTCACCTTTGACCCCTGAGACCATACAAAGTCAAGTTAAAAAAAAAAAAAAAAAAAGGCAGCACAAATGTCTGGATTTTCATTTTTGTGCATCCTCACTCCTCTCTCCAGTGTACATGTCCTCAAAGGCGAACTCCATCTCCCTCTGGAGCTCCTCTCTGACCTCCTGTCGCTTATAGAGCGGCTGGAAGATCTGCGGTGGCATCTGGGAAACCTGCTGTCTCCTCCGCAGCAGGTCAGTCTGCTGCATGTGCTCCAGTTCAGTCAGCAAACGCTCCCGGTCCTGAAGGTTACGTCAGACAAGTCCTTAGACAATACATGTCAAAAGCACCACTCAGGCCGTCAAACTTTCCTTCAGAAGGTTAGAGGAACTTAATGAAGGTGACTCTGACATAAAAGCCTAAACGAAGCTTTGGAAGCTGTACCTGCACCAGCTGTTCTCTCCTCAGGGCCTGCTTCCCCCTCAGTCGAGCCTTCTCCAACTGCTCCGCCCTCTTACTCCTCTCCTCCTGTTCGAGGCGGAGCAGCCTTCTTGCCTCCAGCTCAGCCTCCTCTCGTGCATCAGGCTGCAGAGGTCAGAAAGGTCAGGACAGAAGGGCGAGCGCTAAAAGTCGATGGCTCAGGGTCAGAGGTCACCTGCGTGGAGTCCGCCTCTCTGTCCACCGCGTTCTCAGTCATGTGGTAACGGGTGGAGGCAAAGGCGCTGGAGTCGGACCTCTTCACCACATTAAGCTTCTTGGGATCGATGTTCTGATCAAACAAGAAAAAGACTTTCACTCCAAAATGACCGGAATTTTTTAAACGTGTCAAAATCAAACACAAGTAAATAACACCTGCAATAAAGTCCCAATCCAACTACATTTTGATCTATGTTCCCATTATCTTTTAATTATGATTCAGCTGGTTTTAGCCTGAATAAAAAAAGTTGTGGGCATGGAAGAAACCGCTTCGCCGATATCTCATCATTCCGTTGTTTACACTCTCTCCTGCTAGCTTACAGCACCTAACAAGCTAACATTAGAGATGGAACAAAAACAGAGACTAATATCGGAGCTATCCAGCTATCAAGACTCCAGCTCAGACCAGGAAAACTACTCATGTCTGAATGTGGATGCATCAGAATGGAGCAGAGCAGGCATTTCAGTTTGCGTATCATGAAGATGAACTTATTCAAACCTATTTTTATCCGCTCCTGACACATCACGGTTTGAAAATAGAAATACTCCAAAAACCCAGCTTTAATCTTAAATATATGACCTCCATCATGAGAAAAATGCAACAAAAAACATGTTAAAAATGATGATTTTCATTGGTGTGAATGTTTAAAGCTGAGTTTAATGCTCTGCTGAAGGCTCTGTTGTCAGATATTGTGTCTCGTCTTGGAACAAAGACCATCAATGTTCCACATCAGACTTTGAGGAGATCCTCAGGACTGAATGAAGGAGTTCATCAGTTAGACAATTTGTAGGCTGGAGAGGATTTGTGGTGTTTGTCAGCTCCAAAAGTGATCAGATGTTATCACACAATAAGCATGATTTGATCTCGACTAAGGTTTGACGTGTGCTTTAGACTAACATCTTTGCAGGAACAGTTTCAGAAGCTTCTGTGTGCAGAGGCCAACTGAAGATGTTGGATTGGACAGACTACCTGGATGGGGTTTAAGGGAGGCGGAGGCAGGCTGGCCACTTTTGTGGATCTCTCCTTTTCTGCTTGAAGCGCCTTTTTTCTCGCATTTATGGACCTACAAACAAACACAGGCACAGTTTGTACAGCTTTTGAACATAGACTCTGGTGTGTAGCGGGCAGCTTCTCACTGGTTCTGCTTCTCCTGATGTTTGAGCCGCTGAGTTTGGAGCTCTTTCAGAGCTTCTCGAAAGCGTTCCTCTGCTTTGGTGTGATTCTCCATCTCTCTCTCAGCCAGAGCCGCCAGGTCCGGTTCCTGGGTGAGATTTTTGATTTATAAATATTATAATTTATAAATAAACAATTCTTTTTTTTCTTTTAATCTTTTACTGAACGAGAAGTTCTAGCAACCAAAAACAAAGGAGCACAGCCTCCAGGATCTTACATTTTCTTTAGCATTACGGTGTCCATGTCCCATAAACTGCAGGCTCTCTTGGTATAACCTCTGCAGCGTGTGGAGTTTCTCCTCCTGCTGTTGCTCCCACTCCTTCCTCAGCTCTTCCTCCAGCTGTTGCAGCTCCTGCTGCCGTCTGTGCTCCACATCCCTACGGATCTGCAGAGCGATGCACCTCTGCTGCTCCCGCACCTGAGTGGAAATGCAGAAAAATCACAAGACATGATCATGTGACATGTTTGATGATTCACCTTCATGTTGAAACAGATAAAGAGACATTGATAAGATGGAGCCAACTGAAACAGAAAGACGCTTTTCCAACATTAATTAAAGATGCCAAAGAAATCATCATATTTTCAGAGACCGAAATAAATAATGCAGAATCTTTAAAGCAGCTCAAGACTCGACTTAGTTGTTAATTCAAACTTTAATCGTTTTAGGTTATTTATTTGGAAAAAGCATTGTATGATTTTAAAATCTCCAGATTTGACTATTTAAATGCCCTTTATGCCAACAACATAAAGTTAGGGACATCGACACTTTAAACTATTATTTTTGGAATCACTCCACCTTAACAAACACAATGGACACCAAACATCTGCTGTTAACATCCAGCGGGAATCCAGCCACAAACCCCAGTGTTACGCTGCATTAATAAACATTTATCCTGCTAGAAATCAACTTACTAAAACTTTACAGCTTTTTAAATGTTTTTATATTATGTTTAGTTTTTCTATAGTAAAATGTTTGCTTTTTGTCTTTCACGTTTGTTAGTTAAGTTTTAAAATGCGTAATGTTAATGCTAATTGTACCAGTATAATCTGAAATGTCTTATTTTAAACTTTAGGTTCATTTACACTCATGACCATTTTTTAAGACATGAAACAAAATGTATTTTAGCCCTTTGGAGTGTAAATGTACAAAATTATTTTTGATGTAGGTTGATTTTTGCATGATAGTCCAGATCACAATTATCAACATTCATTCCCCCCATTTCATTTAACAAAAATAAATAAATAAATAAATAAATAAAGACTCACATGAAAAAAGTCAACTTTTTACAGTAAGACGAAAAAAGATATTAAGATTAAAATATTTGAAATTGTAATAAAGGAAAATCAATATACTGAAATCAAAAACTACATTTGATGTTTCTTGTTTTAAGCTGCGAGGCATCAGTTGATTTTATTAACCTGAATGTTTACAGATTTCTTGGTTCATTTTAAAAAGATATAATCGTTTAAAAATTATTGATTCTTAATTAAGTAATTAGATGTCGTCGTCTTATTAAAATTGTATTAAGAAAAATATTAGGCACTGGTCAAAAACATGTGGATCAAGTAACGTCACACGAATAACCGTTGTTCGGAAATCACGGCTGTGGGAACAAAGACAAACTTGTGGAAAACGGGGGCCTTTACCTGCAGCAGTCGTAGTTTCCTCCTCCGTTCATACTCCTCTCGTATTATCAGAGCCTCTTCGTTTGGACTAAGTCTTAACTTTGAAACCTTTCTCTTCATTTTCCCTCGGACATTTTGCAGACGTGCTACTGCTAGCGTTTGATGCTAACTCGAATTAGCATATTTTTGTTACGACGACTGGTTTATATTCTAAACCTTGAAAACTTTTACAAAGACACAACAAATTAAAACATAATAAAAATTAAGAAACAAAACACATTTTCAGTAGAAACGTTTTGTTCACGAACCATGCCGACCTAACAATAGCAAACGTTATCGGCAGAGAACGTCACTTCCGTAGGTTTAAATTGCCCGCTTTGTCCGGCCGGTGCACTTCCAAAACGTTGGTTCCGGGGTTGGGGACCACAATAACAGTTGCGCAGATGTTTGTATTGAGAGGAGTATTCATCGAGACTTAATTTAAGTGTAGATTTCAATCAGCTGTTGCTTTTAAACAACAAAAGGTAAGATTTGCTTATAAAATTTATAGTTGTAATATTAAAACTGTTTTTACAACTCCTATTTCTCAATCATTTGCGTTTATTTCATAGGGCTAGCAAAGAGCTAACACAAGCTAACACGGCATGAAACCACCTTAAAAATAGGATTTAAATAAAGCTTTTTTATTATTACTATTATGAATAATCTACTGTCGTCACTTAACATTTGTTTAATTGATTAACATTTGGCTATTTTCAAATAAAAGGTTAATTTGAACGTGATACCAATGTTTAGATTTTGATTTATTATATTCCTCCGGGTTAGCATCTCGTCTAGTTAAAGTTGTTGCGATTTCAGAGTTAATAACTCTTTCTCAATGATTATGAATTGATTTGTTTAAAAAGATTGAATGATTGAACCTCAGAAATCTTCTACAAATTTTTGTGGGTCTTTGTCGGAACCTTTTTATTTTATTCCTCTCGATTTGCCAATATTTCTTATCTCACCCTTTAGTTTGACATTATTACGTAAATTTATTACATATTTTATTTTACGGTAAAGTGATGCATTTGTTTTCACTCAAGGGACATTTGTTGAATAAATGAATCCATTAAAGTTAAATTGTAGATAGATGATTCAAGGTATTCCTGTGAGATTTGTTCCCTTTAGAACCACAAGAGGGACACCTTTAAAACAGGACTTCTTCCACTGTTATGTCGTTTGTTAAACTAAAAATTAATGATTCATTTTTCATGGTACTAATTTTATAAATTAATGGAAATTCACATGTTTTTTGGAGGCCAGTCTAAATTATTCCCCATCATCCAGGAAATGTCATTTCAAATCCTGTTAAAGAACAATTCCCTCTGTTTGAAGTGGTTTGACCTCAAGTTTGGTTTGAGTTTTTTTTGTTTAATAAACTTTTCAAAAATGTCATAAACTTTTATTTAGAAAAAAATCAACGGCATCTCTTTACTTCTTGTTTGTGTCCTAGTTTGATTTTTTTTTTTTTTTTACTATTTAAATCAATTAGTAAGATAAGTGACTTAAAAAAATAACCTCAACATTCTTAAGATATTTTAGAAAAAAATGACGAATTGCATATCTATAAACATCTTAGTATATTCATTTGCTGTAGTTAAGAAATTGTAATATTTTGTAATGGTAGTTACAACAGCTGACTGTTAAATGAATACAATGCAGTTTATTTTAAAAGCCTTTCAGCAGAAAATCTAACTTTAAAGGACCAAAATTGAAGATACAACACAGACTTTCACAGCTTTGCATGTAAGAAAATGTTTGTTACTTGTCCTCCTGAGTGGAGTGGCCTCTGAGAAAGAGTCTCTGCTCTCCTCAGCCTCGTCACCATGTCTGGGAGTCCAGCTGTGAGGATTAGCATCGAGTCTTCCTGTGAAAAGCAAGTGCAGGAGGTCGCTTTAGATGGGACGGAAACATACGTACCTCCTCTGTCCATGTCCCAAAACCTGGCAAAACTAGCACAAAGAATCGATTTCAGCCAGGGGTCCGATTCTGAGGAGGACGGGGCGGAGGGGGAGAGCAGGGACCGAGAGTGGAGCAAGCAGGAGCCTGAGGAAGAGGAAGGTAACTGTGTTTTTTTATTGTCCCGTACAACCTTTTTTTCTGTGACTTTAATTTGTAAATGTATTGTAGTTTGGTAATGATGGTGTTACCGAGAACACAGTTCTCATGTGCTCCAGTGGAGGTGTTTTCAGCAGGAACCTCTTCCTTCAGTGCTGAACTCTGGAGTCTCAGCAGGTGGTTGCGTCTCGTTGCAGGGGCGGTGAAGTTTCAACCGTCTCTTTGGCCCTGGGACGCGGTGCGGAACAATCTGCGCAGCGCTCTCACTGAGATGTGTGTTCTCCACGATGTGCTCAGTGTGGTGAAGGAGAAGAAGTACATGGCTTTAGACCCGGTGTCTCATGATCCCTCTGCTGTTAAGGTGAGACAGCGACGGGTCCACAGTTAAATGTAATGTTAAAGTCGTGGTTCTGACGAGGATCTCCGTTTGCTGCCGCAGACACCGCAGGTGTTTCAGCTCATCAGTAAGAAGAAGTCTCTGGCCACAGCAGCTCAGATTCTCCTGAAAGGAGCGGAGAGGCTCAACAAGTCCGTTGCTGAGAACCAGGAGAACCGGCGGCAGCGTGACTTTAACTCGGAACTGCTGCGACTTCGCTCGCAGTGGAAACTGCGCAAAGTTGGCGACAAAATCCTGGGAGACCTGAGCTACCGGAGCGCCGGTGAGTTTGCCGCTCATCAGTCAGATTTCTAGTCCAGTTTATCAATTTATTCTCCATATGATCACATTTGCTCGTACAGGTTCACTTTTTCCTCATCATGGCACATTTGAAGTGATTAAAAACACTGACATTGATCTGGACAAGAAGATCCCAGAGGATTACTGCCCTCTGGATGTCCAGATCCCGAGTGACCTGGAAGGATCAGCTTATATCAAGGTAAGAAGAAATAACCCGTTCACGGGGAAAAACACCATTGTTTGTGGGTTGTGCAATTAGTTAGACATGTTTCTTTAGGTATCCATCCAGAAACAAGCTCCTGACATCGGAGATCTTGGAACCATAAATCTGTTCAGGAGACTCCAAAAGAACAAATCTGGTGCGTTCCGTCACAGAAAAACACACGCGTCCAGGATTTAAGAGTGATTTCACGACTTCCTGTCCTTTTGGGTCACTCAGGTACGCAGCCGTGGCACGTCAAACTGGAGGCGGCGCAGAACGTTCTGCTCTGTAAGGAGATCTTTGCTCAGCTGTCCAGAGAAGCGGTCCAGATCAAATCACAGATCCCTCACATTGTTGTGAAGAACCAGATCATCTCGCAGCCGTTTCCAGGTGATGACCTCTGTGTTCTGCTTGATTTCTGTCTGAGCGGGCTTGTTCTCGTTGTCAACAAGTATTTGAAACGGTTGCTCAACGCTTCAAGACTATCACTTACAATTAAATTGAATAAAACCGGAACATCTGATTTGTCTACTATTCATACTTTTTAGTAAATATTTAAAGAACTCTACACTTTTCAAAGTGTCATTTAACGCTTTCCCTACCTGGAAAAAAAGAAAATTCAGTGTAAGGTTGTCCAATTGACACCTTTCTGACCAGCACCCCCCCCATAGCTGTTACCAAACAGCAGTTTAAATTGGCCTTCATTTATGTCAAAGTTTTTGACTTAAGAAATCCATACTTTTGGACTTATTTAAATGGAAATAAATGGACTTCTACTAAGTTACGTTTTAAGACACAAAATATTTTTTTACAATCGTCTCTCTTATGAAACTTTCATGAACGTGTAATGATCTCAAATACTTTTAACAAACAAACAGCTGGTAGGTCAGTTTAGGCCTCGTCTATGTCTGGGGTTTTTTTTTTGTGATAAAAGATGGACGGACCAAAAAAAAAAATTCACATGACGGAAACAAGAATGAGAGCAGCCATGTGGAAGCATATCAGCATTCTGCCTCGCGTGGCTGCAAGAACACAGGCGTTCCCTTCATGTTGGATCATGTTTCAAGTCAGTTTGTGAACCTGAAGAGGTGAAAGGTCAGACCGTGGTGAGGAGGAGGAGGAGGAGGAGGAACAGTGCTTTGAGGCAAACTCTGTGTGTGTTAGAGAGACTCGGGTAGTTGGTAGAAAGCCCAAAACTTTAACTCGACTCTGCAGGCCTGCAGCTGTCCATCTCACTGTGCCACTCCACGGGAGACAAGAAGAACAGCCGCTCCTCCCCAGAGAAACCCAAACCAGACGACCATCTTTATGTGCTGGAGCACAACCTGCATCAAATGATGAGAGAGGTCAGCTTTTCCCCCTCACTCTCCTCCTATTGGAGAGCTTTCAGGCTCACACTGAAAATGAGGCTTCTATAAGTCTTTGTTTTTTCCTCTCCTATAGTTCCACAAGCAGCAGCTGAGCTCTGTGGTCATGCCGCATCCCGCCACCGCCCCGTTCGGCCACAAACGCATGCGCCTGGCAGGGCCACTGGCCTACGACAAGGCAGAGATCTCCAGCCTGCAGCAGAACGAAGGTTTACTGGAGAAGATCATCCGACAGGCGAAACACATATTCCTGCGCAGCAGGTGCCCCAACCGCACTACCACACCTGCCCAGCAGGAGGCCTAATGACCTTTAGCCTGGAGTTTATCACACGTAGAAGTTCAAAATGTAAAGAAACAGAGATCTATACTAATCCACAACACAAGAGAAAGTCACAAAGATGTTCTCATCCAAACAAAAACTATGAGGAAAAAAAGAAAAGATGGATATTTTAAAGATCCAGCATATATAACCGATGGCTGGTTCGAGTCCCAGCTGGGACCTTTCTGTGTGGAGTTTGCATGTTCCCACTTTTGCCCTGAAGGGGCTGGGATTGGCTCCAGCAACCCCTTCACAGAAAAACAAAAAGTGCGTTTAATAGTAGAAGGTGGTTGATGTGAGGTTGACACAAATGCAGGTCACTCTGAGAACAGCTTCAGAATCCTGTGCTCTACCAGGACCGCACGCACCATCGACAGTTTGGCAAGTCGGATCGAAGACCCTCAGATCCAGGCCCACTGGTCCAACATCAACGACGTGTACGAGTCCAGCGTGAAGGTTCTCATCACCTCACAGGGTTACGAGCAGATCTGCAAGTAGGTGGATGCATTCGTTTCAAAGTGGCCGAGTCTCTCCTCCATGCACTCGTGTCATTCCTACATGTTGTCCAGATCCATCCAGCTGCAGCTCAACATCGGGGTGAAGCAGATCCGGGTGGTGCACAGAGACGGGCGCGTCATCACGCTCTCCCACCAGGAGCAGGAGCTGCAGGACTTCCTGCTCTCACAGGTGCCCCTGCGGATGAATGTGCAGGCGTTGTCGTTGTCTGTCTTTGCTTGAACGGTGCCTCCCCCTCACAGATGTCGCAGCATCAGGTTCACGCGGTGCAGCAGCTGGCCAAAGTGATGGGCTGGCACGTCCTCAGCTTCAGTAACCACGTCGGCCTCGGTCCAGTCGAGAGCATCGGGAACGCATCCGCCATCACGGTCGCCTCTCCCAATGGAGAGTTCGCCATTTCAGGTGAGACGGTCCTGAGAAGCGTCTCTGCGTACGAGAGCGAGGAAAATATTCCTGCAGACGATAAAACCAGACGACGGACATTTGGGCAGAAGTGCAGGTCAAAGACTGCAATGTAGGTTTTGAAAAGAAGAATCCAAAAGTTCTTTTATGAACAAAAATCTGAAACAACCTCTATGCTTCTATGCTGGGATGTTTTCCGAAGCGAAGATGCTTCACTCCCTCCTGATCTGAGAGGCTGTTGATGGACAAAGTCTTAGTTTTAACACCAGTGAAGGTCCAACATGCAGCAGAGCCGCGTTTACCTTTATGCAAAGAAATCCAACTGCTATAAATATGCTCAGCAAAATACAATCCTTCTGCTTTGAGGCAATAAAAGTCGGTGAGATGTCGAGATTAGATCCGATGCAGTGAGGGAACAAACGAACCGCCGTTGAGGGTTTTAACACGTGACTCAGAGATACAGCAGATAAACGCAGACCAAAGATGACGGTTGGTGCTTGTGTGCGCTGCAGGAACACACGAGCAGAGATCGGCCG
This sequence comes from Oryzias curvinotus, assembly GCA_023969325.1. NCBI lineage: Eukaryota > Metazoa > Chordata > Actinopteri > Beloniformes > Adrianichthyidae > Oryzias > Oryzias curvinotus. The sequence goes on along the minus strand of CM043718.1, from coordinate 479,548 downwards.
ATGTTGTCGTGGTTTTACTGCCTCGTTTTGTGATACTGTTGTAAGAAAAAGACAATATTTAACTATTTTAGATATAAAAGTGTTGCTCAAAGAGAATTTCTGCTTGAAATTGACGAGCAAAAGTAAATAAAAACTAAACTTCAGAGGTTTTTTTTTCCACAGAGTTTTATTTTTTTCCCACATTTTCCAACCTTATTTTAATAACTTAGTCCACAACATTATTTACATAACTCAAAGTTTACAAAAAGGTAAAAGTTGAAAGAATGAGAAGCACAAGTCTTTGCGCTTTGAAGACGTCTCGTTGGTCTGCTCATTCCTGTCCGTCTGGAAAGTTCTTCCATCCACAGAAAAATCAGAACCGTCAAATTCTTGGTCGACGCCGATCGCTCCGTGTAAACGTTCTGCTCGGATTCCAACCGCCTTTCATTTTTAGGACGATGGCTCCGCTCTGCTCATTTGGACCTTCAAGGCCTCAAATTTATAAGAAGTATTGCTTGAAGGCTTCCTTAGAGATCAACAGACTTTATGCCGGCCTTTGGATTCATCACCAGAACTCATAGATATAGAAACAAATCTGCAACAATCAAAGGAAACGGCTCATGGAGCTTCATTCCAAAGGCTGGAAGAACTTATCTACAGAAGAATCAGAACTTTATCTCACACCATACTGTCCACTTTGTTCCTGTTTTTAACTTTAAGAACGTATTCCCAGAGTAGAGAGAATTAGAGAACAGAGGACAAGTTGGCACAGGCTGGAGGTCTGTCTGAATGTCAGGAATTCTGGGTATCAACATCATAAATCCGCGCCGCGAACAACCCTGGACGTTTTCTTCACACATTAACTTGCTGCTTTCAGAAGAACAGACTGATCCAGATGTTTCTCTGTGTCACGTCTAGTGCGCAACGGGCCGGAGAGCGGCTGCAAGGTTCTGGTCCAGTTCCCTCGCAGCCAGTCCAAAGAGCTGCCCAAAAGCGACGTGATCCAGGACTCCAAGTGGAGCCAGCTCAGAGGACCGCACAAGGAGGTGCACTGGAGCAAGATGGAGGGACGCAACTTTGTCTACAAGATGGAGCTCCTCATGGCCGCGCTGACTCCGTGTCCGTAAAGACATCGCAGAAAAAAACAAACAAATGTTCTTGTTCAGATCTGTAAACGGCTTGTTTTGAACACTTCATAAAGTTCTGCTGAGACTGACAGTTGGGGAGTGTTTTTAAGGTCTGAACCATCAGCTTTAGGGTGGAAAACTTTGACAGAACACAAACATTAGCAAATCATTTGATGCCAACATCAATCCGTTTGCTCATTTTTATAATAAATACTCCGGTGTTTGTCAGTGTCGCATGTTTACAGTCCCTCCAGAAAGCAGCAGCAGAGTCAACAGGCTGGAGGAAGTCGTGGCTCTGCGTAAAACCTAAACTATAAAAAAAAGTCAAATCAGACGAAGGTCCCCCTGTTTTCCTTCAGCTATGATGAGGTTGAGTTTCAAGCCTTTGCAGCTCCGTTTCATCCTTTTCTGTACGAAAGGAAAAGTGTTTTAAAAGGCGAGTCATTTGACGATGAAAAAAAGTTAAAAATGATACCAGGAGAGCTTTGCTTCCCAAAACGACCCCCCCAGCTTACCTGGCATCCGCCTCCTCTGCCTCCACGCCTTTACCTTCATGCAGGCTTTGTGCAGGAGCCATGTGACCAGCATGAGCAGCGCCGCCACCACGCCCAGAGCTAAAGCGGTGATGGACAGGTACTGCAGGTCCTCATACAGCACCTCTGTGGGGGGGAAACGGTCCAGATGGATTCATTGTAAACCTGTCCTATCAGGGATCCACAGTCATGTACATCTATACGTCACACACCATTTGTTAGAGTCCTGGAGAAAGGAGAATTCTGGTCTAACCCCATTTAGACAAGGACGCCAACGTGTGACATGTTTCCACCCAAAGACCTAAATATTCATCATTCAGTGGATAAATAACTTCAATATTTTCTATGTAGCATAAAATAAAGCAGGAAATTAATATGTATTTATTTAAAAAAAGCCTAAAATTAATGATCGTAACTGATGGTTATCTTGTGAATATAAACATTTTTCAAATTAGTTTCTTTTTTTCTCAAGCAAACCTTTTGTTCAAGTCGTTTCCATTTTTAAGCTGCGTTCATTCGCGCGTCGAGATTCAACGTTAAGTCAATGTACAGACGGCTCGTTGGTCGTCTGGCCGGACCCAGGGCGGCGGCGTTCGCTGTGCCCGTTGGCTGCCCGCCACACAGAGAGCGTTAGTCGTCATAGCAGCCGCGATGGCTTAAGCTCCACGGGGTTATGATGTTCGTCTTATTTTCATCAAGACAATAATGAAAACTCCGCCCAGTTATATTTGTATTTGTCCCCTCTCGGGTTAATGCTCAAACTACGCCACAGACAGACGGAGGTAACATGTAAACCTACAACACACAGCTTCATAGCACGGGTTCCCATGATGACATCATCATCCACCAAGATGTCCACCAAAGTGGAGTAAAGCGTGCCGCCTCTGGAGGGGCGACCTAAACTTCTCCACCTGTAATCTGATGGACAGGTCTGGGTTTGGCTGTCGTCAAGAGAAACGTTCTTTCTTCAACTTCCATGGTGTGAAGTTTGGTTGAAGGACGTGTTTTGGTGTACAGATGGTTTTCAGGAGTTTGGTTTGAGTCTTTAATTCTAGTAAAAAGAAATGGTGACTGTTTCAGTGCAACAAAAGACTTTGGACAATTGCATGTCCCAATGATCCAAGTGGGCGACTCTTCTCATGATCTGTTCTGGATGAGCTGCTGCTGCTCATCCAGAACCATCAACGCAATAGGAACCTTTGCAAATCCAAACCTTCAGATCAGAAGTTGAAGGCTTTCCTCTACGCCACAGCCCCTCAACCAGGCGGGGCTGTTTATGCAAAGACACGCCACAGCTCGCCAACATCAGCAAACATCTGTTTATGTCTGCAGTCCATTCGAGTCACGTCCAGAAGATGCTGAACTTCAGACAGACGCCTTTGTCGCCACATTGGTGTTTTATTCACCATCAAACCTTTTGTTTGTCCTGAGAACAGGGATGATAGATTGCCGATCATAAATCGGGACTTATCGTTACTTATGCCACGGTCCGGGTGAATACACGATTCTGATTGGCTGTCGGGTGTGCGTTAAAAAGTGATATACCACAGGATAACCACACAGTGAAAAAAGAAGTTCCGGTCAGCTAGCTTAAATGTTTTGTATCACTGCGCCGGCTTCTGTAACCCTTGTGCTATCCTAGGCACGTTAACATTGGGAGTGGGGTCATCTAGACCCACTAGACAGAGCTCTGAACCTTTGTTCTTCAATGATTTGTGATCTTCACTGGTGTCCATGGATTACATGAAATCCTCTCCACCTTTATCCACCTTTGTCATGGTAGGAGAACACCTCAATGGAAGGGGGGGGGGGGTCATAGGATAGAACAAGGGTTAAAACAACCTTTAGCTTCGTCATCTGGACAAAAACAAGCGGTAAACTGGTTAATATTTATTGCTTCTGTCAGTGACCATGGTATAAGCGGGTTAATGGCCTTCGAAGTGTGAATTATTACTTTTTAATGCACTTCAGGTCAGACGATTCAGGCTTCCACAGTGTGTGTTAGAAAGTGATAATGCACACTTCATCGCCCATTAACCCTTACTTATACCACGGCCCGGGTGGCGTTTGAGCCCATTTTGCAGTCTGACTTCAGAAAAGCACAGCGAGAATGGTCAGACGGCGTCTTTGCTGTTTAAACCCAAAGACTCTCAGGAAGTCCTTGTGTGACCTGATCGTTTTTTTAGATGATGTGAAAATGAAGTCTCACCGTTCACTTTCAGAACAAAGCCCACATCCTTGCTGCTTCCTGCCTCCTCGGTGACGGTGAGTAGATAGAACCCAGTGTCCTGCAGCCGCAGGTCCAACAGAACCATGGAGCCATTCTCGCAGGCCTTTACCCTGCTGCTGTAATCGGCTGTTAGATTGGTGTCCCCCCCAGGCTGCCAAGTCCCTATGAAGCGGCTCTCCGCTCCCGACATGAAGGTCCATTGTATTGTGGGGACACCAGTAGAAGCCACATCCACCGAGAAGAGGGCATCCTCCTGGACCGACCTGCTGAGGTTCCTCTGCGCAGAACGGATGGAAATGCATCCGGCTGACGGAGAGATGAGGGAAGAAGTGAACACACAGACCGGAACCGCAAACCACGACTCATTCCAGCTCATTTCTCTGAAATTCCACCACAGCTCTGCTGCCAGTTTGCCGCAGGGCCCTGGCTGAACGGAGAAACCCGTCTAACCCGTTTGAAAGTCCCTGTGAGCGGCGACGTCACAGCAGGCCTCTCCTCGGTCTTTACAACCCTTCATGTGATCTTTTCACATGATTGGATCTGGTTCTGCCAGCCGTGTTTGCTTAACAAAATGCAGCTTAAGATATTTAAGCGAGAATACCAGAAGGACTCGGTCACGGGCGTGATGAAGCTCGGAAACATGTACTCGAGCTGCTTTCAATCTCTTGCTGCTCTTTTGTCTTCTTAATCTGAGATCACCCCCCACCACCACCACCACCACCTCTTCAGTCTGCTGACAGGCAAATATACTCTTGTTGTCCTCAGAGCCTGCTTTGTGTTTTCCTCTCCGGTTTGCAGTCTGTGCTGAGAGGCTGGACCCTAATCCCATGCATTGAGCACTAAACAAATATAGGATTGCCATAAAGCGCTCAGGAACAGACAAAGGCAGGCAGAGACGGCGTTAGAGAAACTTACCTATGTGGCACATATATGTGATACTGAGAAACACGGCCACATTTTGTACATTCCAGAGCTGGAAATGCCTCATTAGAATCGCTGACCCATCTGTTGAACATCAGCAGAAAAATCTCCTCCAGGTTATTTCACATTGTCTGGTCTGTGTCCTTTGGTCCTCATGCCGTCTTCACGTTGCCTTTCCAGGGAAACGGAAGTCACTGAAGCGCCTTCCTCGTCTTGTTAGCGCTGCTTCTCACAGCAATACGAGTCGCTGCTGATCAGCCCCCACCTATCAGACAGGTTCGGTCCGGACACGCCCCTCAGAGAGACTCGTACCTGTAGCGACGGAAACCTCAGACCCTCACCTGTGCTCTCCACAGACAGACTCAAAAAGAAAGCAGCGGGCTGAGTCACCTGGAATTCATCCCGTCACACACCAGTAGAACGCGTCCAACAGGAAGTTCACCTTCATGCCTTTACTCGCACAAACGAAACAACCAGCAATTGAAGACTTACTTACATGGTTCCGGTTCCGGGTTACAGCCTAAGGATTCTTAATTCTGTCTGATCAAAGTTATGAACCGGATATTGATAAATCATGTAATGAAATGGTTACGGTAGAACAGGGGTGGGTGATAGAAGTTCTCTTCCTTCCAGTCCCTTTTAAGCAATCTTTATTAATATGTCTAATTATCCTAAGTTTGATAGGTCATTGTGTGAATGTTTTGATTATTATTCTTATTTGATTGCTTGAAATAAACCATTTCAAATCAAAATACATGATCAAGACGTGATAATGAATCAAAAGTTTAGCTTTAAAGTAAAATTTTTACATCTGCAGCTTTTTAGATTCTGCTGAACCGAGACAATCAGACAAAGATACACATCAGGGCGGCACGATGTGAGGAAAACTGGCGATTTGCGATATCAGTGATCAATATTGCGATGACGATATAACTTGCAATACATAAACAAATAGCAAGAAACCAAAAACATAATTTCCATTGCACTGCAGCAGTTTATTTTAAATAAGAGTCAACATACCTTAAATTATTCTCCAAATGACCCTCGTCTACATAGGAGGCGAGTATAAAAGGGCTCCAACTGATTGGTCAACAACGTGAAATGGTCGTTCCGATTGGTCAAATGCATAAAGAAAATTATTTGATTTATTAAATAATTCAAGCTACCATAAGATTGTTTTCACACATTTAAGGTAACTAGTGCAGTTTTCGCTGTCTCTTGCGATATGCGTATTGCACAGCTTGATATCGCGATAACGATAAATTTGCGATTAATTGTGCAGGCAAACTTCTTTCAGTATCAGAAAATAAAACAAAACTGAAATAATTGAAGTTAGTCTATGCATTTTTTTTTTTTCTGTCTGTGGCCTGGTACCAAATAGCCCAGGGCCTGGTACCGGTCAGAAGCCGGGGGTTGGGGACCACTGATCTATAGTGCATGTAAGTCTTAAGGGTTTTTAGCATGTCCTCAAAAATAAACTTCCAAACAAAAAGGGACATAAATCACTTTCTGGCCACAGATTCTCTGTCCTCCAAAAAACTCTGCAGTAAAAAATGCTTTTACAAACAGTGAAGGGCGGGGAGAGCCCAGGTCTACATACAGATGTGTCTTTTAGAAGAGAGAAAGTAAGAGTTTGTTTGTGGTGGTAGAGAACAGAAATAAAGCTGGTGAACTGACCGGCTTGAGGTTGTGAAGATTGGATTTAGTTTACGAACTGAAACTTTCTAAATTAAATTAAATACATTTTGGTGAAACCTCAATGTCGCATCCAAGGCACGTTGATAAAAGGCTTCCTATGTTTCTAGAATAGATTATTTCAAACATTTAGTATTGGTAGAAATAATCATTCTAACAGTTATGACTAAATAATGGGACAACTTTTGTATGTTGTATTGCAAATCGAATAAGAGCATCAGAAATATAACACTGCAGCCTAAGACAAATAAGCTAACAGAATAATAATCATTGAATATTCTTTGAACATTTAATCAGGGGAGAGCGCGGACGCAGTCCCCCACTACCAGAAATTATGCAGTCGAGATTCCCACATTTGGGGAATTCGCAAAGGTCAGAACAGCCCTGGTGCAATGGCTGAGCCTCACCTTGGGTGGACCACCTTCATGATCATGGTGTCTCCCCTGCCAGGTAAGTATGACTTGCTCATGTCAGACTCACACACCACTTTCACACACACACTGTGCAGCTTTAAGGTCCTTACACACTTAACACACTGACTTAACCACACACTTAAGGACACACATTCAACACTGTGCTACACAAACACACATCTGCAAATGATAAACTATCATCTTTAATGTTGATCGTCCGTAAAAAAAAAAATACCCATGATGCACTGCTGTGACTGAACAACAAAAGCTAACGGTTGATCACAAAGTTTCATTAATTTATTCACCTTAAGGCGATTTTCAGAGATTTAAAAAAAAGAAAACGGTGGACTTGACAAAAACAGACTGTTTGAGTCATAACATGCTCATAAAAACAACAAATACAACTAAAATCAATGAAAACGTACAAAAAAGACGATTTCTCTGCTAACACTAAACCACTTCCTCTTCTGTTGTTTCCTGCTGACTGGAACATCAAAGTTCTGCTGCTGCCCCCTACTGGTCTGGGATGTGAACTACAAATGTAAACAGTTTGATCATCAAAGCTAAAAAAAAAAAACAAGTTTTCCCAACATCTAAAGTCTGGTGTGTTGCCTAAATATATATCCCTTCACCAAATCCCCTCAGGGATCACCACAATGAATGAACTTTCACTGATCTGCACATTTGTTTTGGCAGATCTGTGATTCAGAAAAAACACTGTCACCTTGGCGCCCTCTAGTGCAGTGGTCCCCAACCACCGGCCCGCGGACCGGTACCGGGCCGCAGGACACTTGGCACCGGGCCGTGGACTGGTAACGGGCTGCTGGAAATTTTCGCACCGGGACGCACAGAAAGAAAAAATAATTTCCATTTTATTGTTTTTTTTTTTTTTTCCGAAAAAAAAACGTTTTATTTTGAAAAGTGACCAGATTCTCTCTGTTACATCCGTCACACTTAACGCACGTCAAAGTAGCGACACCAAACATCACGTGATACACCCCGATAAAATTAAACCCAAACAACCAAAATGAGCAAAAAACAAACTTCTTTAGAAAGTTGCTTTGACAAGGGGAAACAATGTTGCTCATGTGATGTTCAGTTGTTGGTGTGACGTTACGAGGACACCGCTAATAAAGTTGCACATGATTACACAGTGGATTTACGTTCATTATTATTATTGTTATTATTATTACTAAAGAGAAATACCACCCCCGGTCCACGGTAAACGTGTCTTGCGTTGTACCGGTCTGCGGTGACAAAAAGGTTGGGGACCACTGATTTAAGAGGTGTCCAGTAGAGGGCTGCATTGGGATCGGGTCCCGCGGGACCCAACCCAAATCTCGCGGGATTGGGCGGTTTGGATTGTGCTGCGGGCGGGAGCGGGCGGCAAAAAATAAACCCCGCGGGATCAGTGCTGGCATGAATATCGGATGAATATATAATAGCGGACTACGTTAGGCTGTGCGGCTGTTGGAGTTTTACGTACTGAAGCTCCGTGAAGCACCAGGTAGAGATGCCCAATGGCCTCTGTCATCAAACCTGTTGTTGGGGGGTGTGCAACGCCCCGCCCCGCCTCTTACTAAGAGCGCGCTTCAGGCCGTCTGTCTGCGCGCGCACACACGCAGACTTTTAACCGAACAGGATTTGTGAAAATATATTTAATATTTAAGTTGCACATTACACAAGAGAAGAATGCATCAAAAGATGAGGCTGGAGGAGGACATGAATCTCTTTAATAATATCAATACAAATACGTGTTTTTTTTCCTGCGGGACGGGGGACGATAAAAAATCAATGCATCTCTATTACTGTGCGGGACTAAATTCTCAGAGTTTTGCGGGTGCGGGCGGGAGTGGACATACATATTGCGGGAGCGGGCGGGACTGTAACGCATACGTTGCGGGAGCGGGCGGGATTGGTCAGAAATTCAGCGGGCGCGGGCGGGAGCGGGATGAAGAAAATAGTCCCGCGCAGGGCTCTAGTGTCCAGCACACAGGTGACCATAAAAGGGCATAACAAAGAAAAGATCCTCCCATTTCCTGCTGTCAGCAATGGCTCCTCATCGGAAAGACATTAAAAATCTGAGAAAAGAAATCATTTCTTTGCACAAAAAAGGTGAAAATGCAATCCCTTCTTTGCATTTTCACTTTAATTATGTCACAGAATCAGTGGTTTTTAAGTAGAAAATGAAAAAGCATTTTGGAGGATTGCATTTTATTTTGTTTGTGAGTCATTTGATGCAGTTGCATTGTGAAAATGAAAAACCATTTCTGTTAATCCATTTGAATTGTTAAATTAGACATGCCTAATTACATTTTGCCACACATTTTCTATAGAACTTTTTGAAAATGAAATGCCAAATATAATTTTCTTTATCATTTTAGTTAAGTGACAGGATGAGCGGTGTTGAAGGAAAAGCGGTTTGACTGACTGATTTTTCATTTTAATTTTGAATTAAGAAATCTAGCATCATTTTGAAAATTCAAAAGTATTCCTGGTATCGACTTTTATTTTATATTATGCTAGAGAAATGCTTCCATACTAAAACAACCTGCTGATGATTACACATTTCTCTTATGAGCCACAGAGATTTCAGGTTTGACAAATGCAGTTATTTGAATTATACCTTGATTTACCAAAGTTATCACCTGATACTAAACCAAAATAATACATTGCAGTGACATAAATCTGTCACTCAGCACTAATTCAAGATCAGACTCTTTGTGAAACTGAATAACTGCAAGAATCTAACTAATTGCCTGTCATGACAGTCACTCATGCAGACTCTGCATCATTATTCCATACAATTTATCTTTGAACAATTAATCAGGGGAGAGCGCGGACGCAGTCCCCCACTACCAGAAATTATGCAGTCGAGATTCCCACATTTGGGGAATTCGCAAAGGTCAGAACAGCCCTGGTGCAATGGCTGAGCCTCACCTTGGGTGAACCACCTTCATGATCATGGTGTCTCCCCTGCCAGGTAAGTATGCCTTGTTCATGTCAGACTCACACACCACTTTCACACACACACTGTGCAGCTTTAAGGTCCTTACACACTTAACACACTGACTTAACCACACACTTCAGGACACACATTCAACACTGTGCTACACAAAGACACATCTGCAAATGATAAACTATCATCTTTAACGTTGATCGTCCGTTTAAAAAAAATACCCATGATGCATTGCTGTGACTGAACAACAAAAGCTAACTGTTGATCACAAAGTTTCATTCATTTACTGTCCTTTAGGCGATTCTCGCAGAGTTTAAAGAGAAAAGTCCGAATTAGATAAGACCAATCAACTGTATGAGTCATAATGTGTGGATAAATAAACACAAATAAAACTAAAATCAACAGAAAACAAACATACAAATCCGACGTTTTTCTATGCTAACACTTCCTGTTTCCTTGTTTCCTGCTGACTAAAACATAAAAGTCGTTCTGCTGCCACCTACTGTTCTGGAATGTTCATTACACCACTGTTTAAACTGACGGATACACCGAAGTTTATAATAAAACCAAGAATTCACAATAACAGAAAACTGGTGGGATGAATTACATTTTTTTCATTTAATTAAATTAAAAAAAAAAAAAAAAAATATATATATATATATATATATATATATATATATATATATATATATATATATATATATATATATATATATTAATGTTCACTGTATGTGGTCGACAACTGACCAAGCTCTGCTGCTCTCTAGTGGACAAAGTAAGTATCTGCAACATTTTTCTATGAAACAACATAAAAACCCTCCAGTAATTCTGAAAATGGTTTCACGATGACTTCGTCAGAAAGGAGGAAATCTAATAAACTGCTGGACATCAAGGACAAGGACAGGTCATTCCACTCAATGCAAAGGTTTATGGTATCCTGTACTACCCCGTCACTGCTAAAGGCGTGAACTGTGGCAGTTCCTTGGGATGGCAGGTTACTACGGGTGCTTCTGTTGGTCCTTTTCTGTTCTCGCTTCCCCGCTCACACCTTTGTATAGCCCAGAAGTTCCATTTTTGTGGTCAGACAAAATGCTGTCAATACGGTAAAAACACATCAACATCACAGCACTTGTACAGTGTGTCTTTGTGAGCAGCTCCTGATTTTTAATTCCATTTCAGTTGGAGGCCGATGCCGTTAGAACAAAGATCGAACAATAAATGTGTTTAAGTGCAATTTTGGATTTGTGTTCAGTGCAAACAAGAGTTCAAAAAAATTTTAATCAAAAGAGTGGCGTCCCTGGGTGGGCTCGAACCACCAACCTTTCGGTTAACAGCCGAACGCGCTAACCGATTGCGCCACAGAGACCCTTGGGCCATGAAGGACCAACTCTAAGAATAATATCTATGAGATATAATTGAATTGTCATTAATTGCAAGGCCAACACAGTTGCAATAACTGCTAATGGCAGAACTTGTTTGACATACTACCAAGATTAACAACCCATACTTGAGTGAGAACACATTCAATCGAACAGACACAGTACACATACCACTGGTCTGTTTATCCTTGAAGACAATTCTCTTTTAACATATGATCAGGGGAGAGCGCGGACGCAGTCCCCCACTACCAGAAATTATGCAGTCGAGATTCCCACATTTGGGGAATTCGCAAAGGTCAGCACAGCCCTGGTGCAATGGCTGAGCCTCACCTTGGGTGAACCACCTTCATGATCATGGTGTCTCCCCTGCCAGGTAAGTATGACTTGTTCATGTCAGACTCACACACCACTTTCACACACACACTGTGCAGCTTTAAGGTCCTTACACACTTAACACACTGACTTAACCACACACTTCAGGACACACATTCAACACTGTGCTACACAAACACATCTGCAAATGATAAACTATCATCTTTAACGTTGATCGTCCGTATAAAAAAAATACCCATGATGCACTGCTGTGACTGAACAACAAAAGCTAACGGTTGATCACAAAGTTTCATTCCTTTATTCACCTTAAGGCGATTTTCAGAGATTTACAAAATAAAAGGGGGAATTTGACAAAATCCATGAACTGTTTGAGTTGTAATATGTTCATAAAGGCAACACAACTACAACTAAAATCAACGAAAACATACAAAACAGACGATTTCTCTGCTAACACAATACTACTTCCTGTTCCTTTGTTTCCTGCTGACTAGAACATCAAAGCTCTGCTGCTGCCCCCTACTGGTCGGAAATGCGAACTACAAATGTATACAGTTTGACACCAGTTTGACACCTTGGCGCCCTCTACTGGACAACAGAACTAACTACAAATTTTACGGTGAAGTAAATAAGAATACAGATTTTAAAAAGTCGCAACTTTCAAGTCCTGTGTCAGTCCACTGTTATAAGGCATAATGCTGCTTACTGGCCAGAAGTAAATGTACACCAGCTAGATTTCTCATTACAATGATTGTATCTCCAAGGTAGAAAATCACTTATCTCTCTGGTTTAGTAAACTCCTCAGAAGGAAAATCTCTCTTTTCACTATTCTCAAAAACAAATGCCCAAATCCCCCCCACCCCACACTCACACTTTTACTCCTCAGATTTTTGTAACACTTTGGCTTCATTTTTAACATCTAAAATTGAAAATATCCATCAGCAACCTAAACCTTCATTAAATCCAAATCTAATCCCTGCTGCTCTAATTCCCCCACTTTGCCCATTTGTCCTCGTCGTTCACCCAGAGAAAGACAAGGTTCCTGAGCAGCATCTTTAAAGGATCTCAGCCAGGTGAGTGTCAGGGTGCTTTTAACTTCCCTATCAGTTGATCAAATTAGTGAACTTATCCAAAAATCCAATACCTCTCCCTGCTAGCTTGATCCTATGAGGTTCCGTTTGTGCCAAAAATCTGTTTTTGTGTCCACTGTCTGTGTCTTTGATCCATTGTCTATGTCTACTGACCGAGTTCATTGAACATTGGTTCATGCGTTATGTGTAAAACTTTCCATTGTCTTTGTTATACGCCCTGTCGTCTCCTTAGCAACCGTTGCTATGGTCGTTAGCTACGACGTTTGCTACTGTCGTTAGCTACCACGTTTCCAGTGACGTGCGCTGAGGTTAATGGCTGGTGAGGCACTGACGTCATCAGTCATATTTACAAACATATGAACCATACTGAGTAACTTATTCACCATTTGATTGACAACAGTTAACGTGTTTTGTTTAAAATATCATTTCAATATGTTTTGTTCCATATACAGTGATCCCTCGCTATAACACGGTTTACTTTTCACGGTTTCGGTACTTCACGGATTTGCATCGTGCATTGTGTTCTGCATTCTGATTGGCTAAAAAATCACTCCGCTTCTCCTCTAACTGTGCGTCAATAACGTTGCAGTTTAATATGTGCACGTACGTAAAACAGCAAATTCTCTTGATGGTGGCATGTCAGTGTATATGGATCTTTTTGCAAAGCAGAAAAAAGAGCGACAACAACTGCCTATCACTGTGCTCTTCTCCCGAACAAACACACCTGCACCGCGGGCTTCAGAAGTCAGGATGCAGCGGCTGCAACACCTGAGTCACTATTTGTCCCACTGTACTTTGTATTTTTTTCATAATAATTTTACATTTTCTCCCGTTTCATCTAATCACTCGGGTCGCGGTGGGCGGGGCTAATCTCCGCGATTTCAAGCCTTCTGCTCACATTGATTATTAAAAATTATTATTTGACAGTACAGTACAGAGGTTATTTGTCTAAAAAACTTTTCTAAAGCAACAAACGTTATTTTCATCTTACCTTTACTTGTAAATAAAGTCCATACGCCGCTCCTTCTGAAGAAAATGACTTGCCGCTTGCTATCACTTCTTCTATTATTTTTAGCGTCATAATCTCAGGGCTCACCGGCGCCCCCTAACATGAGGCACGAGAACTTCTGGCCTCACCCAGCGGCTTTTCTGCCGGCGTTTAGCGCTCAGCACAAGAAACACGTCCCTCACATACAGTTATTTATCAAAACAAACACTGTACATCATATACATCTGCTAAATTATGTAAACTCAGCTCATATAGTACAAGTGATTGAACCGACATACAGAGAGACAGCAGTACCGTCTGACTGCATAGGTATTGCGCAATCCAAGGTGAGGCTCAGCGGGCTGGTGCCTCATCGCACGTCGCTTCTTAGTATCTGAACGGCAAATGCGGAAATTCAGCGATTTTGAAAAGAAAAAACACCCAAAAATGGTACATTTAAATGGAAAATGACTGCAAAGCACAAATTGCTGATTAAATATAATAAATGAATTTACTTTTTCTCTTTTCTTCCCATAATGACAGGTGAGGCACAGACTCACCTGCCTCCCCTGACTGCACGTCACTGCACGTTTCCCCGTGTCTTGTCGTTAGATCATAGATCTTGCCGTTTTTCAAATTTTGCCAAAGTAGTCAGAAAAGTCCTTTGTACGGCCGGTAAATTGTTTCCTGTACTACCATGGAATGAAAAAAAAAAGAAAAAACACGGAATGAAAAAAGAAACCGGCGCTAGAGTTAACCATGACAAATACTTTATTAAGATGAACTTTATTGATATTCCCTCCAATGCGCATTGCCAGAAAGAGGGGGAGGGGGGCGCGCATGCGTACAACACTTTCACATTCCCGAAGCGACTCTCTTGCCAATTTTTAGAGTCTAGCTTCAGTTAAATCTGGAGATGAAACTAATGAAATCGGGTAGATAAACGAGGAGCAGACGGCCCAAAATCTTTGAATGGATTTTGATCTTTTCTTTTCAATCTGCCTTTAACAGGCAGTATCAAGAAACCTATTTAAAATATGGATTTATCGCCACGGGCAATTCCCACGCACCAAACCTGCTGTGTGTAATATGCGGTGATGGTAGAAACAATGTTGCTCATGTGATGTTCTGTTGTTGGTGTGACGTTACGAGGACACCGCTAATAAAGTAATAAAGTTGCACATGATTACACCGTGGATTTACGTTCATTATTATTATTGTTATCATGATTACTAAAGAGAAAATACCACCCCACCGGTCCACGGTAAATTGCGTTGCACCTCAAACCCCCCCCCCCCCCCCCCCCTACACACACACACACACACACACACATGTCCGCGGTAAACGTGCCTTGGTCAACAATCTTCAAACATGTCATAAATGTAAGCCACACACTGAGTGTGACGTAAAACGAAAATTATTTTTGTATTGAATTGTCAAAAAATGCAACGGTATTGTATTTATAACTGTCAAATGAAATCAAATACAATCTCAAGCATTCCACACAAATGCGCAACAGGCTATTATTGGGAAAGACACCTGGACTGTGTTACATTTATCAAATAAAAGTAAACCTGCATTAAAACTCTAGTCCCCCTATAAAAAAGACTAGTACCCCGCATATTTAAACAAATATTGACACCATAACAGCATAATGAGATTTACTACTATGAAGGTCAGAGACCAATTTTTTAAGACCAATTGTGCAATCGATATTGAGTTCTTGCACTTTATTCATACTACAAATTAATTGTACGTGAGGTCATACTTACATTTTTCATTTACAGTAGAAGGGGGGGTGCACCGTTCCTGGAGATACTGCAATACCAGGTCGATGCGTGGAGTGGACGGAGCAAGCCCCTATTCCATCTCCCTGTTCCAAAAATCAATTTAATATATGGTCCCCGGGTAGGGGACGTATCAGATATTAAACTGATAAGAACAGATACTACACTTGATCTTAGCCAAAAGGCCGAGAAGCGATACCGACATCAACTCACAGGAAACAAAGTCACTCTGCTTTCTACAAATCTACCTCAAGGTTCTACAGTGATCAAATAAACATAAAATCCACCTTTCTATAACTTAAACCAGCAAATAATATGTATTGTGCAACATGACTAGATCGATGAGCGGTAAAATTTGACAGAACTAAAGACGATTATGAAGCCTTCGTGTTACTTCCGGGACACGTGGTATGATCTAGTCCTATTGGAAGACGAGTAGCAAAAACAACAAAAAACAACCATTTTAAGAACATCTTTATAAATATTCCTCTCACGTAATTAATTCCAGGCTCAACCGAATCTCTTCGGTGTAATTAACTAGATAAAAATCGATGCTAGCCATTAAAATTTCGAAGTCTTCTTTCAATGCTGACTCGTAACAAACAGAAGACCCACAGCGCCCTCTAGTGAAAAGAAGTGGAAATACAGCCTCTTTTCTGCTCAGTCTGAAACCCCACCCGCAAAAGTCCAATTTAACCTACAATTTGTTCGTCGTTCTGTTCGTCGTTAAATCTATAACATATCTAGAAAAAACATCTAAAATATGGTATAATTTGAAACTAAAATACTAAAATACACAATGTCACAACTTGCAAAGCAAACAAACGAACAGTTTCCACAGATAAAATGTGATTGTTGGAACAAGAAAAAGTCGCCAATTACTGCTCACTCGGTTAATTAGGCCGAGATCCATATTATTAGCCTTTGAGACGTGAAACCTTCGCGTTTATTATTGATTCACATCATTAAAACCTCAAACATTACACCAAAATAGAAACGTTAGAAGAAAGTTTGGAAGAAAACAGACGTACTTTACCCATTTTACCGTCGACGTCTTCTGCAGAAAAGTAAAAATCCACGCGACTCGTATTAAGCTGCACATGCGCAGACCAGTCACCCTTGAAGGAGCTAGCTTCACCTATTACCAATTAATAAAAAAATATTATTCAAGTTTGAAAAAGTGTCGCTTTATGTCCTGCTGCTATGTTTGTCTCGAAAACTAGATTTTCGCTAAAATATTTTAGTAAAAAACTGTTGATTTTTTTCAGCCTGAAGGAAATATATAAAAACATAAAATTTCTGCGTCACACTTTAGCTTTCCAAACACGTGTCTAAAGTAAAAAAGTATTACCTATAATTACTACAATCATACTTACATGAAACTTTTACCAGAAAGGACTCTATAAGAAGCTGCTTGAAGAAGCACCTGTAAATACATGCAGGCTAATTGAATGTTTTACTATTTTATGATTTTTTATGACTATTATTTTAGACACAAGTAGCTGAACTTTTTTTTTTAAACAAGAGAAAATGATACCCCCCCCCCCCCCCGAATAAGTAATTTCACCCCTATTTAAACCATTTTATGTTTAAATCTGTTGGTTCTTTGTTCCAGAGGTGTTTTTCCCCATCAGTTTATGGTGTAGAACTGGGTTCTCTGTTGACATTTATGCAGAAATGAATGAGGATCTGTTTTTCTGCTCAATAAAGTTTGGTCATTTTATCTGACAACGTTTTTTAGTGTTTGTATTTGTCAAAAGTTCAAACATTTATTATTCCATCCCACAAACAGCAGCTTTTTCCCCCAGAAGTTCAACCTCTGTGACTGAAAACATCCAGTTCAAACATCTTCAAAGTACAATCCAATTTTTATTTGTTGGAAAATGTTTATTTCTTTGGTTAACCGTTTTTCATTGTGCAAAATTGCAGGTGAAAACAGCTGCATCCTAACATAATTTCATGTTCTAAATTTCGTTTTTAGTCATTTAGTTTGCAGGTTCTGTGTTTTGCATCATGATACAAAGGCAGCCAGAAACAAAAAGGGCAGCACAATGGGCCGCTGGCTTGCAGGGGATTGTGCAGTTCTGTCCCAGCTCAGCGAGGCCCTTTAAGCCATGTTTCCAGGTGTTCTTACCTGCAAGTGAGTGTGCTAAACAGCAGCTGAATGGTTTTGAAAAGAATCCTTTGATGACTCGCTGTTAAGACTTCTGCAGGACAGAACAGATGGGAACACCATGGTGAAGGTTTGGTGACAGGTCCACGAGTGTCACGCTGAAGAGGATCTACATTGCAAGGACTTGTACACCACCCTTCTGATGAGCAGTGTGGAATCAGCTGGAATCGTTTCCACTTTAGGACACAAGTTACACAGCTGTCTGTGGAAACTCAAGGCTCAGCTGAGTGGCTCACCAGTGTTGGGAACCAATGAGTTCTATCGCTAGAGGAGACATCACGTGGTTCCTCATGGGAGGAGAGCTCCGCCATCTTGGTGAGGTCAAGTCACTGCTGCAGTGCATGAATGTAAACTACGGTGGCCCAGAAGGGTCACAACACAACACATTAACTTTATACACAACACACTAACTTTACACACAACACATTAACTTTATACACAACACACTAACTTTACACACAACACATTAACTCACAACACAACACATTAACTCACAACACAACACATTAACTCACAACACAACACAATAACTCACAACACAACACAATAAATCACAACACAACACATTAACTCACAACAAAACACAATAACTCACAACACAACACAATAACTCACAACACAACACAATAACTCACAACACAACACAATAACTCACAACACAACACATTAACTCACAACACAACACATTAACTCACAACACAACACTTTAACTCACAACGGAAGTAAATCAGCAATGGAAGTGCTTTTATTCTGAAATTTCCACTGGGCTGAGCGGCTAACTACCTAACAGAAAGTAACGTCACAGTGAGCTGTGGAGGGAGCATGTTATTGCTACAAGAGAAGCTAGCAGCAGTGTTGCCAGAAACTTTCTCTTTACTGTGGTTCTCCTTCCTCTAAACACACACAATATGAACACACTCCTCCCTCAGCTCTGACACCCCCCTCTGTCGCTGCACGCGCGCCCCCCCCCTCCCCCCACAGGCACGTGCAGTCGCCAATACAGCTGCGTGCTCCTCTCCTCTCCATTTCT